>JARKIA010000133.1:0-496782 GCA_029289565.1 Mycena galericulata | reverse complement strand
AATTTGAGCTCTCGTTAGTCTTTATACAGTATAAACCGACACCTACAGAACACGTCAAACACCACTTTTTCGGCCTCCCCATCTCAAAATGTCTCTCCTGCAGCCTCTGGTGGTGTTCCTTTGCCTTCCGCATCGACTACAGTGCCTCCAGACCACTCTGAATGTCCAGCAATCTGCCAATATTATTTTGGTGTTATTGGTCAACCTGTTTGAACCGGCGATAGCGGCGTGATCCCTTCGCAATCCTCGTAGCACCGTAAGTCAACTCAGAATCAGATCTATTCTGGGCAGCGGGAGTGGCTCAGGAGCATCAAGGGAAAAAAATTTGGCCTCAATTGGCGGCGGGCCGGGTCTCCGAAACATTTAAAAACCGACCAGTTTCGCCTGACCATTTAAAAACCGGTTTATAAACACCTGTTTATAAACCAGTTTATAAACCGGGATTATATATAGGGCCCTACATAGGTCATGGGGCATATCTGGACCCTTTTCATCAAGTGATACTTACCCCCAAATTCCATCATGGCTCAGTCCAATTTGGGCCCGAGTCAACGCAAAAAAATAATGTTCCGTGCAAAAATAACAAGTCCAAGTTGTGTGTTTTGGAAGACATTGAGGGTTGGGAACAAGTCACGTCACTTTGCCAAGTCGAGACAGGTCGTGTATGAATTACCTCGCCCACCAAAGTGACACCTATTTTTTTCTCGTTGACCCAAGATGCGTGTTTTTAACCACATTTTTAGCATAATTATTATACACTATATGGCCCATAAATTTCTCATGGCCTCTTTCCGTACTAAGTTCTCCCAGTCTCTACGTTCGAGCAACCCTTCCGGCACTTTTTTTTTCTCACTCAGTTTTTATCCTATCTACTCAATTTCTTTTGTGTCATACTCTGCTGTCTTGTTGCTCAACGTAGAGACTGGTTACGAGTCTAGCGTACCCCGGCCCTCTGCCACGTGCTTACCGTAATATTGTCGTTTCTCTGTAGTGTTCAAATTTCTCCATCATGTAGCTATCATGGCATGAGGATCTCAAGTGAAACCCCTTCTCAAGTCGGTCGGGGCGGTTGTTTCCTGGTCTCGCCTAATGGTTTGGGCTCAAATGTCCGTCAAGGGATCCGATAAGAAGTCGGGGATCCACAGAGGCGCGTGCGATGTCCAGGTGACGGCGCAGCATTTTTCGATTCGGCTTGGGATGGACATTCTGTGAGAGCTATCCGGGTTATTGTTCAGACCTCGTCTCTCACCGGATGGGTCACCTGTCCGAAAAAAACCTCTCGCTTCGGTCGGTGATGGGATCATACTTCCGACCGCGATAAGATGCGGGGACCCACAGAGCACCACATGAACATGTTCAGGTGACCGCGCGGCATTTCTCGATTCGGCTTGGAATGGATATTCTGTGAGAGCCATCTACTACTACAGGCGCGCTCAATTAACCTGAGTTAACTCGTGCTTCCGTCGGCCCTTCTCCTCCCGTTGATCCCGCCAAAATGAACCCGCCATCGGGACAGCACATCCAGGGCAGGAAATCCGTTACAAACGCCAATACAAAAATACCTTGGAGGAGACCTAGCGGTGCGCAGCAACTGTGCAGTGATTGCAGTTGCAATTGTTCCAGACGAAACTTTTATCAACATTCGCCGTGCTGTGAAAGGTGGCGTCGATGAATCTTCGTTCACTGATGGCCGAGGATGGACACGGGTTGCGGGTACACCCGCGGGTGCGGGCGGGTACGGGTACGGGTCGCGATTTCAGACCCGTACTCAACCCGCGTACCCGACCCGTGTACCCGCGGGTTTTTGAGTCTGTTTCTTCTTGCTCAGCATGGGCTCTCTGGTCATCACAAACCTCGTACTCATCCTATTTTCTGCCAGCTTGCTGACCCATCGTCTCAAACTTGGTTCAAATTTTATCAATATTGTTCTCATGGTTGTTCGGGTGCCGTCCTCCCTGGGCAAATTGTCCAATTTGCGACCCACACGAAGGAGTTATAAGAGTAGGTCAAGTCACCTGCCCTCCCTCGTGGCTCCCGCTACATTTTACCACACTGTATTTGTCAATAAAGTATTATTTATGTTGGCAATTCCGCGGGTATACCCGACGGGTTTGGAGACCCGCGGGTGCATTGAGGACCCGCGGGTAACCCGTACGGGTTTAGGCCCGACCCGTACACGGGTACGGTTTTTGCGGGTCCGGGTACGGGTAGGCTGGAAGGTACCCGCGAGTGTACCCGTGTCCATCCTTAGATGGCCGTTAGTTTACACCCGCCAATACTTACCCAACATCGACTACGGGATCTGGGCAGTAATTCTGTCCAGATCTTCGTCTTTTACAAACCCGGACAAAAATATGAATGATTTCGGGTATCTGGGGGACGGTTGCCCGGCGGCTTGTGAGTGCATCTCAAAATCATGTCAGACTTTTCTGATCACCACCGTTTCGGGTGCTCCCAACTCTGGGCCTGGATTTTCTCGGCACATTTTCGCTGGTTTCGATGGCAGTCGATGCTATATAAACCGTGGTCGGTTGAGAGATGTGGGTCGTACCCACATGGACCCAAACGCTCAGCTTACACTGTAAGTTCTCACTCGCTGGGTGGTGACCGCCATTGACGTACCCTCCTTTGACTATTAGCTCGGGACCATACGTAGGCCTTGCACCTGCGAGATGGATTATGGACTGCTTATTGCTCGGTTATGTAAAGTTCATCGGCACCATCCTGGTGTGGGCTCTCTTTGGCTCCCTTACAATCCAACTTTGTGTGTGCACACATCGTTATCGCTATATCTAATCTCATTTCTTCCAATAGATGATTACCATACCGCGGCCCGGCTTCCTGATAAAAAATGGCTCCAGATCCTGGGTGCGTGTTCATTCAGTCGCTCTGTTCTTTGCTGGATACTGCACAGTCTATGCTGTCTTCGTTGTGGAGCTCCTTCAAACGATCTTTATCACCCACGCGTCGTGGACCACTCTAATCGTGAATCACGGATCCATTGACTCCCTTGTCACCAACACACCGTGGTCCTCTGTGACCATATCGCTTTTGAATCGGTAGGCCGGTTATTGTATCATTCATGTCAGAGGTTGAACTATCATCAGTGGGTGCAGCGGTTCAATGTTTCTTCGCGTGGTGAGTATTACTGCTGGGAAGTGGCCGATCACTTACCTCTCACTCGCAGGCGGATTTGGATGCTCTCTAACTCACTCACTGGCCGGACTGCTGCCGTTGTGATCATCGCGGTGCATTCTGAACATTGACGGAGATTGCACCATCTACTCAATCAATTCTCAGGTTGCGTTGATGCAATGCTCTGCCGCCACAGCGGTGACGGTCGAAGTACTTCGTCCCGTACATGCATTTCCACTATTCTGAATATATCGATGCAGTACATTCTCTCGGGCGAAAACTACGACATTCTCCGTCTTCCCCGCATTTCCCGAGCGATACAGGTGAATTGAGTTTCCCTGTGTCCTATGCACTACCATCTCATTTCTAGCAGTGCCTGCAGTCAACAATGCCCTACACTATAGGTCCCCTACGTATGATTAATGCCTAGAGTTTTGGGCCCTCCGAAATCCGCCTGAATGTTAGCCTATGCCTCTGTGCTAGGCCAGAAATATTGTACTAGATAATATTATCTGTGATGTTTGTTGGGGATGCCCAATGCATAAAATTATGGCAAACAATATTATGAACCGAGAGACCCAGACTCACGCAAACAATAAACTGAACACACATTTGCTTGAATTGGGTGACAAATTTGCAAGAAACAATATTAGGGTCTGTGCATCTCTGGCTCTGGCTCACTGAGAGAGGTGGGATGCAGAATATTAATGCCACTACACCACTGGGATGTGCTGACTCGGAAATGTATATGATATGAATGCTGCTGACCAGCTCACATCAGCTTACAGGTAAATGCAGGGGGACAATATTGCCTAGCTTCTAATGATGGCACATTCAATATTTCTCTGGTCTGTCTCTTCGAGTAAACCCACCAAAAAATTTGGGCAAAATAATATTCTGCCCCTTGGCTTCTTCGGTCAGCCAATGCTGCCTCGGATATTTCAACTCCGCAGTGCCTCAGGTCCGCTCACCAGGTAGTTGTGCAATATTATTCCTACTTGTCCCCCTGGCCTAGCTCATGGTGCTCATAATATTGGCCTTGGTGGCCATCTCAAGTCGGCTGACCAACAGGGATACTATTTCTGCCACCTAGCTGCTCGTTTCTGCCAATGTTAAACCTGACCGGCCTCTAATATTTCGGACCGTAGTGGTCTCGGATCTGCTGGGTAATGGCCTGTAGCCATAATATTACTCCACCTCTGCCATTCCCCTCTACTAATGGTGCATCAAATATTTCTCTACTCTTTCCCTTCGAGCCGGCCCACCAAAGAATTTGGGTGAGATAATATTATAGCCCTTGGCTTCCTCGTTCAGCCGACCATGTAGTTGGCAGAGATAATATCAACAGTAGCTGTCCCTCTGGTTTAGCTGATGGTGTCCATAATATTGGCCTTGGTGGCCATCTCGAGTAGGCCGAGCAACAAGGGATAATATTTTGGCCACCTAGCCGCTTGGTTCTGCTGATGCCGAAGTTGATAGGCCTCTGACATTTCTTGCCGTAGGGGTCTCGGATCTGCTGGCTAATGACCTGTAGCCATAATATTACTGCCCCTCTGCAGTTTCCTTCTACTAATGGTGCATCCAATATTTCTCTGCTCTTTCCCTTCGAGGAGGCCCACCAAAGAATTTGGGTGAGATAATATTACTGCCCTTGGCTTCCTCATTCAGCCGGCCAGGTAATAATATTACTACTACCTGTCCCCCTGGCCTAGCTCATGGTGCTCATAATATCGGCCTTGGTGGCCATCTCTAGTCCGCCGACCAACAGAGATAATATTTCTGCCACCTAGCTGCTCGTTTCTGCCAATGTTAAACCTGACCGGCCTCTAATATTTCGGACCGTAGTGGTCTCGGATCTGCTGCCTAATGGCTTGTAGCCATAATATTACTCCACCTCTGCCATTCCCTTCTACTAATGGTGCATCAAATATTTCTCTGCTCTTTCCCTTCGAGCCGGCCTACCAAATAATTTGGGTGAGATAATATTACTGCCCTTGGCTTCCTCGTTCAGCCGACCATGTAGTTGGCAGAGATAATATTATAACTACCTGTCCCCCTGGTCTAGCTCAATAATTTGGGTGAGATAATATTACAATATTACTCCCCTTGGCTTCCTCGCTCAGCTGGCCAGGTAGTAATATTACTACGACCTGTCCCCCTGGCCCAGCTCATGGTGCCCATAATATTGGCCTTGGTGGCCATCTCGAGTAGGCCAAGCAATCAGGGATAATATTTTGGCCACCTAGCCACTCGGTTCTGCTGATGCCGAAGTTGATAGGCCTCTAATATTTCTTGCCATAGTGGTCTCGGATCTGCTGGCTAATAACCTATAGCCATAATATTACTGCCCCTCTGCAGTTCCCTTCTACTAATGGTGCATCAAATATTTCTCTGCTCTTTCCCTTCAAGTCAGCCCACCAAATATTTTTGTGAGATAATATTACTGCCCTTGGCTTCCTCGTTCAGCCGACCATGTAGTTGGCAGAGATAATATTACAACTACCTGTCCCCCTGGCCTAGTTCATGGTGCTCATAATATTGGCCTCGGTGGTCATCTCTAGTCCACAGACCAACAGGGATTATATTTCTGCCACCTAGCTGCTCGGTTCTGCTGATGCCGAAGTTGATAGGCCTCTAATATTTCGGGCCGTAGGGGTCTCGTATCTCCTGACTAATGACCTGTAGCCATAATATTACTGCCCCTATGCAGTTCCCTTCTACTAATGGTGCATCAAATATTTCTCTGCTCTTTCCCTTCAAGTCAGCCCACCAAATATTTTTGTGAGATAATATTACTGCCCTTGGCTTCCTCGTTCAGCCGACCATGTAGTTGGCAGAGATAATATTACAACTACCTGTCCCCCTGGCCTAGTTCATGGTGCTCATAATATTGGCCTCGGTGGTCATCTCTAGTCCGCAGACCAACAGGGATTATATTTCTGCCACCTAGCTCCTCGTTTCTGCCAATGCTAAACGTGACCGGCCTCTAATATTTCTTGCCATAGTGGTCTCGGATCTGCTGGGTAATGGCCTGTAGCCATAATATTACTCCACCTCTGCCATTCCCTTCTACTAATGGTGCATCAAATATTTCTCTGCTCTTTCCCTTCGAGCCGGCCCACCAAATAATTTGGGTGAGATAATATTACTGCCCTTGGCTTCCTCGTTCAGCCGACCATGTAGTTGGCAGAGATAATATTATTACTACCTGTCCCCCTGGTCTAGCTCAATAATTTGGGTGAGATAATATTACTGCCCTTGGCTTCCTCGCTCAGCTGGCCAGGTAGTAATATTACTACTACCTGTCCCCCTGGCCTAGCTCATGGTGCCCATAATATTGGCCTTGGTGGCCATTTCGAGTAGGCCGAGCATCAAGGGGTAATATTTTGGCCACCTAGCTGCTCGGTTCTGCTGATCCCGAAGTTGTTAGGCCTCTAATATTTCGGGCCGTAGGGGTCTCGTATCTCCTGCCTAATGATCTGTAGCCATAATATTACTACACCTCTACAGTTCCCTTCTACTAATGGTGCATCAAATATTTCTCTTCTCTTTCCCTTCGAGTCGTCCCACCACATGATTTGGGTGCGATAATATTACTGCCCTTGGTTTCCTCACGCAGCCGGCCAAGTAGTTGGGCAGAAATAATATTACCAGCGGGTGTCCTTCTGGCTTTGCTGATGGTCCTCATAATATTGGCCTTGGTGGCCATCTCTAGTCCACCAACCAACAGGGATAATATTTCTGCCACCTAGCTGCTCGGTTCTGCCAATGTTAAACCTGACTGGCCTCTAATATTTCGGGCCGTAGTGGTCTCGATCTACTGGCTAATGACCTGTAGCCATAATGTTACTACACCTCTGCAGTTCCCTTCTGCTGACGGTACTCCAATGTTTTTTGGTGCTGTCCCTCCAAGTCAGCCCACTGAAGAGTATGGGTGAGATACTATTACTTAGCTCATGGGGCTCATGAGATTACCCTCGGTGGCCATCTCGAGTCGGCTGGGCCACATGGATAATACTTCTGCAATCTACCTGCTCGGTTCAGCCAATGTTAAAAAATGAAATATTTCCACCCGTAGTCTCAGGAGAAAAGAAGTATCAATATTTCTACCACCTAGCTCCTCGGTTATTATATTCCGGGCCATAGTGGTCTCGGATCTGCTGTCAAATCGTTTGATACGAATAATCTTACTTCCCTTTTGAACACCCTTCTGCCGAGGTTGCATCTAACATTTATTTACACTTTTTTCACACAGTGGCCTGTGAAAGGTTTCACTTGGCTATTGATTATACTGGTCATCTTCCCGGGAATGCTCCCTACTCCACCAACCACATACTAACCCAGTCATAAAATTATCACTCAGATAATCCATCCAAATTAAACAATTAGTCGTATTGAGTTCATGGCCCCAGTAATTCTTCTTGCTACATATATTTGAAATGGGTTTTGGTAATATTTCACACATCGGGATTGGAAATGATACTCCAGCTTGAATTCCACGGGGTCTCTCCATTTGAATGAGGGATGGCATATGCAGTATCATAGGCTGTCATAAATCCGGCTGTACACGATGCCGATTCCATACATAAGGCAGTCAGCGGATCCCCGGCGGATCAGGGGAATCTGATGCAAAATTATTTTACCGACTGGCATTTGTGAGCCCATCTTTCGGTCCATGCTCACCGGCACCCGGCACCTGGGAGGCGAGGACCATTGGACACGCTTCTGGGCCCCCATCACGGGCATGACAAACAGCCCATCAGACACTAGTGTCCGAGGCATGACGGGACATTACGATGTCGAATTCGGTTCCAATACACAGTGTTTCAATCAGCAGCCTCCCTAAGCCTCAATAAGAGCACCAAAAAAATGTTGTTGTGAGAAATAGATGTAGTCGTAGCAGGGATGATTATGAAGTACTCCAAATGGCAATGGTTATATAGTTCACTACCGCAATTCCCACGATCCATTCCAGTTGTGTAATCCCAGCAAGGTACTTTAAAACTACTGGCCCGCCTTGCCCCTGCGTGATCGCGGGCGTTTTCTGAAAGAAGTGTCATTAGGCGTAGTTTCCAAAATTTTCGATAATAAGCTTACAGAGACTCTGCCCCGACAATAACCTTGAATGCAGCTGTCATCTCTTCCAAAGCCGTTGACCAGGCCTCGAACGAATCATTGTCTGGTGTTGTAAGAATGCTGATCCTCCACCATTTCATACCCAAAACAAGGCAGACAATTCCACCGCGGCCACGGCGACACCAATCTTCATCAAGGATATTGTCCACATTTTTCGAGGCAATGGCTGCATTGATGTTGTTCTGAATTTGACCCCAAACACGAGCTATTTCGGTTTGCCACTCGGTTTGATCACCCACAGGATAGTCGCCTGATGCATCACCAGTCTCCACCCAAGTCTTTAATGCAACAGGAAGGGCTGCATTTGGGGATGATTGTGGAGGTTTCCCACTCCGCATCAACGCACAGTCTGCTGCAGCATATGCTTCAGTAAAGGCCTTCCAGGCCTCCCCAAATGTCTTGATATCATCCTCCGATAAACCAACCTCTAGGCAAACCTTTTTCCAGGTATTTTCAATTGGGCGGTGAAACGGTTGCTCAGGGTCAAGCACTGAGAATAGTAATGCACTAAAACAAAACACCAAATCGAACGACTGAGTTTCCCAAACTCACAAAGTGAGATTAGACAACTCAAACGAACAACTAATGCTTAATTCCAACTACACCACACACTCCTAGTACACACAGTCTTGACAAGCCTGACGAGATACGGGTCTTATTGGATCGATAGAAGATCCAAGGGACCAGGATAGAACTTAATTCTCCTTTAGATAACTTGGTTGGCTTCGCTTTTAAGCTTTCAAACGATTTAAGATGCGGTCTATTTGATCTTAATGGACAATTGTGTCAATTAAGCCGAACGGGTGGGGTTTATTGCAAGGTATAACGGCTATTAACCGGCTATTATTTGTTGGACGATTATCCTGTCCTAGGATGCCACAAAGGTCTTTTATTTGCCACGGAGGTCTTCAGTCAATGCCACGGAGGTCTTCAGTCAATTTGCCACAAAGGTCTTCAGTCAATGCCACGGAGGTCTTCAGTCAATGCCACGGAGGTCTTCAGTCACTAATTCCAATCCACAACCAACTTGATTCAAAATGGAATACAAGCCCCAAAACAATGCCTTAAATACGTAAGGGCCAACAAGCTCCTCACTCTCTCGGGACAGATTTGGTGCTGTACTACACTACTGTCTGCTACTTATATACTACTTGGCCAAGACTTTACATAAGCTACTACTGCTGAGTCACTTGGGGCCATACAAGCATATAGGGGATGTGTCTAATTTACCCTGTCAACAACTGTCTAATCTATCTCCTCGATCGGCAGGTAGGAGTCACTAATTCGATCATTAATTCAATCATTCAACCCCTAAGGGTTCAACCAAGCAGTCAAGGCCTAGATGGGCCCAGACTTCAGGAGTATGGTTGTTCCAGCCCCAGACAACCCCAGACCAGAGGTCTAGACTTGAGTCGAGCATGGAATTGAAATGATTCCGAATTAAGAGCATCTTTTGGAATTAAGCACAACAATTGGAATTAAGCATTAGTCATCTATTCCGAATGGTTGTGAACCTAATTCCCAATGGAATTAGACTTGTGCATTCGAGCCCAGCTCCATGCAAGTCTTGGTGCCTTGAGTATAATGTGATGATACTACTTGATGGATAGTTGCTCTTTGAGCAACTTTGCAAGCTTGGCCAAATTCCCAGCCTATCAGCGGTGAACTGCAGCGCTCACACCAAATTTGAGAGCCTTCTTTGGTGTCAGTGCTGCGAGCATGTTTGCAACAGCTTGGTCCGTTTCCTCCTTGTCCTCCATTCCAAATGGAACATTGTAAAGGGGTGTGTCTGGCTCCGCTTCGGCGCACTCCTTGCATGTGCGGAGAGTTAAACCCACAATGAGAAGAACATCGGAAGCCTCCGAATGAGTGAAGGAGGACCCAACATTCGGGATATGTGGATTTTCTGAAATCCACTGAAGAATGGCCCTCCAGTGTGACAAATATCCTGGTGTCTCGTCGGCAAAAAACTCAGGGCCAGGCTTCACAGCATCTGTGTCCCATGAAATCCAGGAGGGAGTCCTTCCCTTCTTTTTGGCCACAGCCGTGTCTTTCTACAGAAGAAGGTCTATAAGCTGAAGAGAAATAAAACCTATTCACCCACCGTGGCGGATTTCAGAACTGTTTTCACCAGTAACCTGTATGATGCTAATGTGCTCAAGCCAAGAAGGATCTCCTCGCGTGTATCTGGTTTCAAAACTGGGCGAGGGAGAGGGCGGGCTGGTTTTTCAGCTGACTTGGCAGTCTTCTTTCCCGCCTTTTCATTTGTATTGACTGCAGAAGTGGAGGCTGCCGCTGGTTTTGTCTTCTTTTTGGAGGGGCCTTTATCGGCCTGTGGGGTACCATCGTCGTCGTCATCAGAACCGGCCGCAATCTCCACATATCGCCGCTTCTTTGAAGTCAGGGAGGCAATGCGAACTTCCCGAGCCTCTGCTGCCTTCCGTTTCGCCTCGAACTCCTTGAAATCCAATGGGCGCTTGTCCCTGTTCTGCCGACCCATCCACAGTTTCTGGAATGCCTCCACCTCTGATTTAACCATGCGAGACGGATCCTTGAGTCCAAGGCCATCCGGAAGAAATTTGTCTCGGATTAGCTCTTGAGCCCCCTCAGGTGTTGACATTGAGCTCCATGGTGGATGTGACGATCCAATCTGCAGTTCTAGTCCTAAAATCAGTGTCTACTCTGGCCCAAGATACAACTACACACTGTACACGGCTTTCACAAAAGCACGGATCACAATTTTGTAGCCACCAATCCACTCGCTATTTTTCTTGTTGGGGGGATCGGGCAGGATGGGATAGCCACGCCAGTTTGGAGTGGTCTCTTCATCATCCTCGGGATGAAAATCGAGCCGCGCCCATGGATACTTCATTTTTTTGGCAACCTCTTCTTGCTCCTCCTCATCGCTGTCGACAGGATCATTGAAGAACTCGGAGTATTCCAAAAACGAGTTCGCAACATTCTTCTGCGTTTTCCAATTTGGGAACTGCTGGCTGAATTTGGGACTAGTCGAAGTCTCATGCCTAACAAGGTATTGGAACTATTCTCAATGAGACAACGCATGACAACTCACACTGAAGTTTGCGAATTTCCGGTAGGATCCGTCCAAGATGTGAGACAAAGCATGCGGACACCATATATATCATGCATTCTTTTAACAAAGGACGCCACTTCCTTGTTGGCATTGGCAGTTGCAAGTCTTTTATCCAATTAGACACTTGCAATGACTGGGAAAATTTGTAGAAAACCTACTTGCGTTTCTCACCCTCTGAAACATCTCCAGAATTTCTTGAGGTAGCAGTCTCCTGACACTTTGTTTGCTGCTTGTCTGTAAGCCCCCCCCAAAGCCGCTTCATAGTCTCCCGATAGAGGTCGTTCCATTCGGTCCCAGAATCCTGCAACTGCTGCTTTATCTCCTCATATTTCTCTCCATACACCTCCTTTGCCACTGATTTTGCATTGTGTCGTTTTATCTTCACCCTTGTATCATCAACATCCCGCTCTTGGGGATTTCGAAACAGGTTGATCTCGTTGTTATACCAGGTTTTGACCTTGGTGCTAAGCTGCACGAGCTGAGCTCAAGATTTGGACACAATTGTGGGAGCTTACCACCTCTGGCAGATCATCCTTAGCTTCCCTGAGCAGTGCAACAACATCATCCACAACCTTCTCCCTGTCTTCGCCTTTTGATGCAAAGAATTGGGCTCCATGTTCTACTAGGATCGCTTTGAGTTCTGGAGTTACCCAGCCCATTGTGTGTACAAATAGTAATTGAGAAGTTGACGGATTGTGGAAGAAAAATAATAAACAGTCACATGTCCTGCTCGGACCCCAGTGCGTGCAGTCAGTGCTTCTAACTGTGATTATGTCAGAAATTGTCCCCGAATTGTGGTGGTGGAAGTGACCTTTGCGTAAATTTCTTGCAATGTGTGTCGAACATCATCGACATTTTTAAGCTTCTCTTGGTATCTCTGGTTCTCCAATTCACGCCTTTTTTCGGCATAGGCGGCCAGACTATCTTGATACTTCGCAAATTCAGTCAAACCCTCATGATCTTCAAAGTCTGATACACCGTTGTATTTGTTATTTGTTCTGACCCAAGATTCTTGGGAATTCTCACCTGGGTGGGAATCAGACTCATGTGAAGTCTCACTGCTCTGTTTTCCGGAGTGTGCCTTATCGGACATGTTGTGGTAAGTGGAGAGTTGGTGTGTATCCATACTTGTACAGTCCCACGTGACTTCATCCTTCATGCCGCGCACTGCAAGAGAAAAGGGACAGGGAAACTTACGTCCAAAAGATCTCATTGCCGATAAAATCACAGTTTTTGAGGATGCTCGCACGCGTGCTGGGTATGCTACACAAAAACCACGCATAATTTCTGCATCATCAAGAACCAGATCACCATCTAAATCACCCAAAAAATCCACAAGGTCCCCTGTGAAGCCGAGAGCCACAAGTCCTGTACAACACGAGTACCCTCAGTTAGAAAGCCTTGAGTCCATAGGAACGGCATCCCGAACAAAAGGAAAGGTAATGTGCTCTTAAATAATATTCGGCAAAGCACATTTCTCAACACAGGTTTCACAGACCTCAAATGATTACATGCGAGATTGGAAGGCTCACCATCGGATATTATATCTGAAACGCATCATTGAAAATGAAGCATATCCTTTGTCTTCTTGTTGCAACCAATGTGCGAAAGCGGACAGTCTTTACCGCTGTGATGAGTGCAGTGGGCAAGCACTGTGGTGCAAAGAATGTTGCCTGGAAAAACACCAAACATCACCTTTCCACCACCCCAAAAAATGGAACGGCCGATTCTTCAAGCCTCTGGATTTGGATAAAATGGGATTAACCCTCTTCTTTGGCCATGGTGGGAAACCCTGCCCAACACTCTCACAGCACACCGATCCTGGGCCATCACACATTGACGAGGATGGAGATATTGTGATGGAGGATCCTGACCCAAATGCAGATGGTTGGGAAGATGAGGTCCAAACTGGGTTCATTGGAGATCGCCTACGACTGGTGCACACCACAGGCATATTCTCGAGAAGAGTTCGGTGGTGTGGTTGCATGGGCAAGGACGGGCTAGTTATGCCCCAGGATATGCAGCTCCTTGAAGCACAATTTTATCCGGCCACATCCGACCGACCATCAACAGCATTTACATTCAATGTCCTGGATGAGTTTGCCATCGACACATTGGAATGCAAAACAGCAGCACTTTCGTTCCTTTCAAAGCTACGAAGGCTCACCAATCCTGTGTTTCCCTTGTCAACACCAGTACGTTTTTATATGGAGCACTTTAAGAGGCTGAACCACCCTTCTCTCTAGAATGTATATGCTGCATTCATCAGATGCTCCCGCCAGTGGCGCAATTTGACTGCTTTGAAACGTGCTGGAGTATTACATACTCAGAATCGAGGGAGGTGTGCAGGAGACCTGGCACTCTTTTGTGTGACATGTCCACAGCCTGGAAAAAATGTGTCCATAGATGAAGTCAAGGCCTCATCTGATCCGTGAGTTGTTCCATTGAAAACTGAATGAGTTTTGATATCTGTTTCCTAGAAAACTATATCGACCCCAAATTGTTGTTGATGGTAATTTCAAACTTGACAACCTCAAGATGCGCAATCCTGGGGATGATGTGCGCCTGAGTGATGGCGAGATGTTCTGTGTGGGATCTATTCAGTATGATGAGCACGTACGGATTACTCCAGAGAGAAAACAGGCAAATAGTCATCCATCCCAAATTCTGAGTATTGACTGACAGTTATGTTGTAGCGCTCTAACTGCAACAATCATCGTGCAGTCAATGATACCAACGTGAAACGTAAAGAGGTTGACTCAACGGGAATCGGAGCATGTGCCTGTGCTAGACATGGTTGCTTCTATCCACACTCTGTTGTTGGATTTAAGCTGGGCGAGAAGTAAATCTATATTTGATAAATTATCCATTTACTCAAACCGTAATCAGACAGGTCAACATTGACTATGCAATATCAGAGGTCTTTCGACAAATTCCTCCAGAAATCAAACAGATTCTGTTGATGTATGATGTATGTTGCCAATGGGTGATCTACTGGATGAAGCGGTTCATGGAGGGAGAATATTTATTCTATCGTGAAGATCTGGAATTATTTCCAGCAGTCGGAAAATTTCATCTAGGCGCCCATATCCTGGAATGCTTCTGGGAGTTCTCTCTCAACTTCATGGAAGGATCTGGCCAGGTTGACGGCGAGATCCTCGAAACATTGTGGGCATCCCTAGACAAGGTTGCTGGAAGCACCCGCAGTATGTCACGAGCTCACAGACAGGAGGTGCTGGATGGGTATATGAATGATTCAAATTGGAAGAAGATGGTTGGCTCTGGTAAGTCAATCACTATGGAATAAGCCTAGGCTCACAATATCTTCAGTCCGTGCATTGATTGCTAAGATGGATCGAGCAGAAGAAGGGTTCGAGTCACTCAATGAAGCATTTGAGCAGTTGTCCCTGCGAGTGGGAGATGATGTTATCGCAAAATGGGAACAGGAAGAGCAGGATGCCTTTGCCCCGGGGGGCCAGGGAAGAAAGATTTATAAGGCGGGAGCTGCAGAAAGTAAGCATGTCATCAGAATCCTATACCAGTGGTCTTACAGTTTATGTTGAGACCCCGGTGTCACAGAAATGTGTCTCCGACTAACAGAAAAGGAACGCAAGGAGACTGGAGTGCTGTCCGGATCTATTGCTCTAATTACAGAGGGGCTCAATATTGAGCAAGCCCAGTGTGTATTATCCAATCGCGTCATTGGTATTGGCTGACAGAGTTTTACCAGGAACAATCTTGCCATTTATATCAGATCACTCGGGAAACGTCCAACCGCAGCCCAGAAGAGAGACACAATTCTGAAGCAGGATGGTCTTCAAAAGAGAATCACAAAATTCCACAAATCTATGGTCTCTTTCATACACAAGCACGAAAGTGATAGTGACACTGAGGAACTCGAACCCAGTGATGATGAAGACTCTGAAAATGGCGACCACACGTACGATTCTACTACCATGGTAGATGACCTGGATTCAGGAGATGAAGACGACACTTGGGATGACGACAACAACCAGGATGATTCTGATACAGGGACAACTGCGAGTGTGGAAACAATGCGCCTCTCATTGCCCTCCAACATGAAGCAAGGTCGACTTTCGAATGACATGTATAGGTCCCTCCAGATTCAGGAAGCCACACTTCGCGAAGGCCAAATAAACCAATCTCTTGAGAAGCTAAGGTTGGCATTGGGAGATAAAGCATGGATGCTCCGCAACAATGTACGGGATGCAAGTGGGGGAAAAGGAAAGTTACGAGCATGGAGTGGAGTCAAAAAGAAGGACCAGGAAGTTCGAAAGCACTGGAAGCTTTACACCCAGGCCTGCAATGCCCTCCACCGCATGGGAATGGGGAAGAAATGGAAACCGATTACCAAGGATGATCTGAAGATGTCCGGGGATATGACGGAGGCAAATAGGACAGGACAACGGGCGAGCACCCTTCCTTGGTTCTGGAGATTAGAGGATGGAGGGGCAGCGGAGGAGATGGAAAACAATGCACAGATGAGTGAATGTATGCCTCACTCTGCCCCACTGTTAGAGAAAGTATGCTGACATTACACAGTTTACAGGGTCAACTGGCTACGTGCAAAGGCAAGAGTTATGCGATGGACTGAGGAAAAGAAAATCGTTTCAAACGAGATGGTTTGGACTATCAACTCTTTCAAATACTATCAAGAACAGTGGCAGCAGCGAGTAGAAGATGCTGGTCTACGGGAGCCAGGGCTTAGGGCTTATGCAGAGAAGCAGGTGGACTTGTGGAAGAGTTTTGCAGTGAATGGTGAGAGTATGTTTCAGTGGGCAAGAAGTACATCTAAGAAAGAGAGATGGAGGAAGAAAGGGCCCGGACTAGTTTTAATTACGGTTTCATAGAAATTGAAAACTTGATTTCATCTTGAATCGGTGGTGCAAAGAATATAACGCCTGGTCAGCTGTGCCAGGTAGCAAGGCAGTGATAATATTACCTCCACCCAGACCCGAGGTCAGCTTACCCAAGGCCATGCAGAGGAGACATATCTGAGGCAGCATTGGCTGAGTGAGGAAGCCAAGGCAAGAGGCTGTAAAAAAAAAGATCATTTCCAACAGAAGCAGAAGGGAGCCACAGAAGGCAGCAATATTGTGGTTAGGCCAGCGCCTTCTCCAAGACCACTATGGCCGGAAATATTATTGGGCTATCAGTGTTAGCATTGGCAGAACTAAGCTAGGTGATAGGGATATTATCACTTTTACTCAGCGGACTCGAAATTACTACATCTGCATATACTAAAGAGGTATCGGGTCAAACATTGGTGGAACTGAGCAGCTAGGTGTATTCTTTGTTGGTTGGCTGACTCGAGATGGCAGCCCTTGCCAATATTATGAGCACCATCAGCCAGGCTAGGTGAAAAGGTATAGTAGTAATATGTCTCCGCCTAACTTGCTGGTCAGCTGAGTGAGGAAACCAAGGGCAGTAATATTATCTCACCCAAATTCTTTGGTGGGCTGACTCGAAGGGACAGAGCAGAGAAATATTGGATGCACCATTAATGGAAAGGAACTGCAGAGGTGCAGTAATATTATGGCTACATGTCATTGGCCAGCAGATTTGAGACCACTATGGCAAGAAATATTAGAGCCTGGTCAGGTTTAACATTGGCAGAACCGAGCAGCTGGGTGGCAGAAATATTAGATGCACCATAGTAGAAGGGAACTGCGGAGGGACAGTAATATTGTGGCTACAAGTCATTAGCCAGCAGATTCGAGACCACTATGGCCAAAAATATTAGAGCCCAGTCAGGTTAACATTTGCAGAACCGAGCAGCTAGGTGGCAGAAATATTATCTCTGTTGGTCAGCAGACTAGAGATGGCCACCAAGGCCAATATTATGAGCACCATGAGCAGGGCCAGGGGGGCAGGTAGTAATAATATTATCTCTGCCAACTACATGGTCGGCTGAACTAGGATGCCAAGGGCAGTAATATTATCTCACCTAAATATTTGGTGGGCCGACGCGAAGGGAAAGAGCAGAGAAATATTTGATGCACTATTAGTAGAAAGGAACGGCAGAGGTGGAGTAATATTATGGCTACAGGCCATTAGCCAGGAGATACGAGACCACTACGGCAAGAAATATTAGAGGCCTATCAACTTTGGCATCAGCAGAACCGAGCGGCTAGGTGGCAGAAATATTATCCCTGTTGTTCGGCCTACTCGAGATGGCCACCAAGGCCAATATTATGGGCACCATCAGCTAAACCAGAGGGACAGCTACTGTTGATATTATCTCTGCCAACTACATGGTCGGCTGAACGAGGAAGCCAAGGGCAATTATATTATCTCACCCAAATTATTTGGTGGGCCGACTTGAAGGGAAAGAGCAGAGAAATATTCGATGCACCATTAGTAGAAGGGAACTGCAGAGGGGCAGTAATATTATGGCTACAGGTCCTTAGCCAGCAGATCCGAGACCACTACGGCAAGAAATATTAGAGGCCTATCAACTTTGGCATCAGCAGAACCGAGCGGCCTAGGTGGCCAAAATATTATCCCTTGTTGCTTGGCCTACTCGAGATGGCCACCAAGGCCAATATTATGGACACCATCAGCTAAACCAGAGGGACAGCTACTGTTGATATTATCTCTGCCAGCTACATGGTCAGCTGAACGAGGAAGCCAAGGGCAGTAATATTATTCCACCCAAATTCTTTGGTGGGCCGGCTCGAAGGGAAAGAGCAGAGAAATATTTGATGCACCATTAGTAGAAGGGAACAGCAGAGGTGGAGTAATATTATAGCTACAGGCCATTAGGCAGCAGATCCGAGACCACTACGGTCTGAAATATTAGAGGCCAGTCAGGCTTAACATTGGCAGAAACGAGCAGCTAGGTGGCAGAAATATTATCCCTGTTGGTCGGCGGACTAGAGATGGCCACCAAGGCGATATTTTGAGCATCATGAGCTAGGACAGGGGGACAGGTAGTAGTAATATTACTACCTGGCCGGCTGAGCGAGGAAGCCAAGGGCAATAATATTATCTCACCCAAATTATTTGGTGGGCTGACTTGCAGGGACAGCGCAGAGAAATATTGGATGTGACATCAGCAGAAGGGACTGTAGAGGTGCATTGATATTATGGCTATCAAGTCATTAGCTAGCAGATCTATGAACGTTACAGCTGCAAATATTATAACCTTAATGTCTTTGGCATAAGCTGCTCCGAGCAGCTAGGTCTGCCAAGGTGAGGCATGATAGACTACTGATATTATTACATCCATTCAGCAGAGTTGAGTGGTGTTGACATATTAATATTAATTACCAGAATTTGTCCTGCCTCCCGTATCAAGCCTTAATATTAGCTATTTTAAATCTTTGAACAAAATTCATGAAAATGTATCACAAATGATAGTAGTGGATAGTTTGCCCATCCGTGGCTCTGTAAGTCTATAATATTGTTTTTTGTAGCTGTATACCTTAGCTATCCCTTCCAAGTATGGGAAATAATACTATGAGGAATAATATTTATTTCCTGGGTCCTAGGCCACAGCCAAGAATCCGGCGGATTTCGGGGGTCCCTATACTCTAGGCATTAATCATACGTAGGGGACCTAGGCATTAGGTCATTATTGACTGCATATTGTGTTTCTAGACCTGGATTGCCGGAAATTTCGTATGCGACACTCTCATCACCATATCCATGGTCATCATTGTATGTTCAAAAATATATCCGATCCCTTCGTCGCTGAAATTTCTTGACAGCTGGTGCAGGCACAAAGGAATTCCCGATTCAAAAACACCGAGACGGTGTTAAATCGTCTTATCATTAACACAATCGAGACTGGCGCGATAACTGCAGGTCTTGCCCTCATCCAACTTGTTCTGTTTCTGTCATTCCCCTCGGCCTACTATGATATCGCACTGTGAGTCTTCGATATTTGAATCCTTTACCACTGAGAAAGTGACATGTATTTATGAGGGAATTCGTCTCAGGAAGGATGTACGTGCTGCACAGCATCTCTCGGTCATTATTGATAGCAGACAGGTATTCCAACGTCCTGATCGCTACCTTGAATGGACGCCAGCGCTCGCGTGCTGCTCTTCAGAATGGGACCAACAATTTCGGAACGGTCTGCCCAGATCCCGACACGGAGATGAACTCATTTTCCGGCCAGCCAGACTCTTCGAGCAACTTGAACGCCAGGAATCCCGCTCATAGGCAAGGTGTGATGATTTCCACCATCGTCAGCACAGATCAGGTAACCATTTTAATCCCCTATTTGTCTATGCTACAACTGATGAATAGGTCTATTCCGAGGGGAAGATTTCGGCGATTTGAATTCATGTCTTTCTACCCGTGCTAGACATCGGTGGATGGTATCCTGCAAAGAATGGTACCATGAACCCTCCCAGTTCTTCAACTTACATTCATTTTTTCCCGTCCTTACATATTATCGTTGTTTTGAAAGCATGCAGCATCCTGAGGAGTCACACTTCCCTGGTGAATGGTAGGTTGGCCTAGATTCAACTCCTCAATGCACAAGAAGGAATGAGAGCACAGCACGTGTAATGCTTCATGAATCCTGTTTACGATTGCTTAAGCAAATTACGTTGAGACGTGAAATTGCTTAAGACTGGGATTAAGCGGATTAAGCCCAGTATAACTACATAATACATTGTTTCTCCTTGTGTCTGATACATTAAGCGGATTCAGCGGATTCAGCGACTTCACCAACCATCCAGACTCTCAGTCGGTGGACCAGCCGGATTAAGCCGATTCAGCAGGTTGATCGGACTTGAAGCCGATTCAGCGAATTTAGGAATTTAACCCGCAACACAATTGCCTACCTGCAAGTGACCTGTGTTGGGATGTGTCTGTAAAGACAAACAGACTGATGCCACTCAGATGCTAAGGAGACAAGGCATACGATCGGAACATACCACTGACCAGTGTTCGAACCATCGAAGACCACCGGTCTGAATCGAGCTGGAACGGTACACTGGACATCAATGTGGATTGGGTATGAAGAGAAGAGGGATTTGAGATGATGATGGACGAGAGAAAGAGCTTGTAAGTGATGCTGTAACGCGTGACTGACAAAGCAGAAAGAAAAATGAAACCAAGAAATTGATCGAATGATCCCGCTTCGAACGCCAAGGCCAGTGCCTCTTGTCTCTAACCATCACCTTCCCCAATCTATCTCTTTCTCTAATCCTCTACAGCTGGATCCCCATTCACGGACTCATAGACCGCTGCCTCGGCCTTCATCATGCTCGGCTTTCCGTCTCACCTAGTGGCACGGTGGCATTATATGAGAATGACTTCAGACTCAGACTCCAGTGTGGTGTGTACAATGAATTTATTGAGTGCAACTACTAAAATATTTTGCTCCCGGAACCCAGAGTCTGTCATTCTTCTGATGGCCACCAGAGTTATGGTGAATTAGGCGGATAAATCCGCTTAATCGGGTAAAACCGTTAAACGTGATCCAGCGGGTGAATTTGCTGAATCCGCTAAATCCGCTGGAGCTGATGTAGCGGGTGAATCCGTTGAACCTGCTTACAGCTCTTTGCGGAACTTGAGGCACCGACGATTTTTTTCTGCTTTTGAGTGTTTTGACGAGAACACTCCTAGCACCCTCAGTTCTTGTCCGTTTGCCTTCGGAGTAGGCTCAATCGATTTGCGATTGAAATACGCAGTTTTCGGTGTCCTCACATTTTTTACTCGGTGTGGGGGTCTCAGGTAAGCATATTTTGGGACATTTCTGGGCAGGACAGCTGGGGCATCAGTAGTTCACCCCCGATTGCCCTAAACTTTTGATATGGTGGACTTCTATGTATTATCTAGTTCCTGGGATACCGCGATAGTGAATGTAACCTGTAGTTTCAATCTAGGGATCAGGATCTATTGGTGACCAAACTAGTCGAACCTGTTATGGCGATGATGGCGGACGCAATGATGTGCCTCGTCGATATCGAGGACCACAGTGATTCCCGCGTGGCTGACATGCCCTTCCATAGCATATGTCGCTAACGCCTTCCCCTCTCTCGCTTTGCTCGTCTTGAGCTGAAGAGAAAAATTGAGAACATCAATAAGTCATCACCATCAATAATTGGATGGAGGCACACTCACCTCGTTACCCTTTTTTACTTGTCCGCCTGCGCACCACATGTACAGATGCTCCCCGTCAGAAAATCTAAAGAAAGGGAACGTCAGAATTAACTAATCCGATGAGGATAGTTTCGCCGTACTCGATTTCCAGTGCTTGGGAGGTTTGCAAATCCGTGAATGTAATGTCGTGTCCCAGTATATTGCCTGTGCCATGCATAAACCTCATAGTCATCGACTCTGCATCCACCTCCATCCCCATCTCTTCTACTTCCTCCTCATCGTTCACTGCAAAATCAATCACCTCCACCGGGGTTTTGCTGGTAGGATATCTCGACTCTCTTGTTGAGTCGCCAGCGATAACCAACGTTTGGGACGTCATCCATGTAGTACGTGAACTGGTGCGACATATTCTGAGGGGAAGAGAGGGGCAGAAAATGATACTAAGCTCAGTTCGGAAACCACCACCTTTATAGCATTTCTGAAGTGCCACTTACACACGCCACTACCTCAGGGTCAGCTAAGATATAACTTTTCGTCCTCCTTGTTCTTTGAAGAGAGTTAGTTGTGATTGCACATCTGGGCGTCTTGGAGAATCCTTTTGTTCAACCGAACTCGCGCCGCCACGTTGACGTCACTCCAACAAAGGATCCTGATTCCTAGGTACAACGAGTCAACGCGTGATTCCGAACTCTGTTTCTCGACGTCTTCAGTCAGTGCGGTGTGGAACAATACTTTGTTCTTGATTATATAATTCCAGATATCACAGAATACAACCTGAGGAAATAGAGAGTTTGCGCAACAGCCACTGGAGCCACCCAGTGGCTGTTTTGCCGTGCGCATATAAGTGGCTGGTGGCTCGAATGGCTGATGGCGTATATCCAATTTATTGTTCTGTTCATGCCAGAATGAGATCTGATGACGTGAAAATGCATGCACAAGTGGCAGAACTGGCCTAAGATACAAAATTCTGGGAAATGTGTTATTTTAGACTGAAATCAGTTCGATTTGAAGTAAAGGGATGACTGGGTGCCTCTACATGAGTCTTAGTACTTACAAATGAGTGTATTCAATCGAAAATATTATCAGTTATCCCAGCCACTGGAGCCATTTGTGCGCACGCCAAAATAGCCACTGGGTGACTCCAGTGGCTGTTGCGCAAACTCTCTAATACCGGTAGAAATTGTCAAGGCGCGGGAGCTTCCCAGAACTGGTATTAGATTTCAACAGGTCGTCCCTGAAGTTCATACAACGGTTTCGCCGCCTGATCTTCGAATTCGCTTCGGGGTATAATACCTTGGAACAGCCGCCGGACACTATGCTTTACAGCTCAACTCTTTGTTTTCGCCGTGATCCACCAGTGTGAGAGATCCACGGCGGACACAGCCCTTCGCTCGCCGTTCATTACTTCTTTAAAGGATGTACAGTTTATTTCTTGGCCGGATTCCATGAGACGTGTATCTCTGGTGAAGAATCAAACACACACTGGGAGTTATCATTTGAATCTTCCCGGGTGCATAGTAGTACGCACATTCGATCCGAACACACACACGAGCTCCTCCGAATCGTCGCGTACTTCGAAAACGCGTGGTGTACATCGACGAGGTAGGAGCCTTGAACGACGAATGAATGACACACACAAACCTCCCGAATCCCTTCGCGTCGTTCGCGATCGAAAAAATGCCAAATGCTCAGAGAAGGAATCGTGCCGGACAAAAGTGGGCTCAGCCGCCTCCGCCAAGCAATGAGAGGGGAAACATGTGCCTCAAAGGAAAGGAACTGTGGGCGTAAAAGCAGAATCAATTGGTGGGAGAACACTGATTATATTAATGCAGGTTGAAAATCAATTCAGGGCACTGCCAGTGGCAACATGTGAACATCCTTCCGTGCGCACGACTCAGGCGACGTGCATCTGAATAATAGGTCGAACATGGCAGCGTGTTTCTCTAATTGCAGTAGCGAATAAAACCTTGGACCAGGTCGTAATTTGGATTTTCATTGGACGCAGATCGAGTCGGTGCGTACCTGGGGTATTTAGGTCGGCTTTGGTTCGTACTTACATATGGGCGGCAAGGAATGAGATGGTGCAAGTCTTGAGCACGAACGTTAATTCAAACGGGATATATCTGCCACGCCGCAAGTAATAGCACCCGTTGGAGCGCGTGGATGCGGAACAGTCACACCGGAGTTGAGGAAATTTCCGGTCAATACAATTTGATCCGGAAACTATGGGAATATTGTTGAGAATCGATCGGGCCGAAGTTTGTCCAGATTCTCAGCATATCATTTGTCCAATTATCTATCTTGAAATAGTCGGTTTCGTGAGAGGAATCGAATCCAAATAAAGTTGGTAAACCAACATTGATTTCAAGACATCTCAAATGTTTGCCGATACTGATGCATTCGGCTTGAGTTTCGGCATAACTAATATTTTTTGAATTTTGCCAGCAGCGTGGCCAAAGTGGCTCCGAAACCTCAATTATCAGCATGCCGAGATTGGCACAACTGAAAACTGGAATTTTGGCAGCATCGTAGCCAGACAGGGGAGCGAAAGCGCAACTTTCAAGCATGCCGAAATTCAAGCTGAATGTGTCAGTTTCGGCAAACATTTGATACATCTTGAAATCAGTGGTGATTCACCAGTCTCCTACCCAATCTCAGTAGCGGTAGTTTTATCAAATACAGAGAAATTGACTCACCGGAAATTTCGGACCGAGTGACTGTGATGTTACAGCGTGACAAACTTAGGGATGAACCTCTCCACGGCGGCTGGAAGAAAATATAGGTAAACAACATAGCCACAACTTGCCGAAATCCTACAGAAAATCATGAACGTGCCTTCCTCATGTGAAATAAAATTCTTTTAAGTGCTCAGCAGCCTAATCATATCTCTATGGAGGCCTCTGAGTTGCTTTTCCATTTTATCATGCCCCCATTTAAGAGTTTTGGAGCTAAAGCACGATTTCAGCATGCCTTTTTCATATCAAGCCTCAGGTAGTCGTGTGTAGAATCTCCGGCTTTTTGAGAACGTTTATGACCTCTCTATAAGCAGTGTCAAGCACATTAATTATTTTATTTCACATGAGGAAGGCACATTCATGATTTTCTGTAGGATTTCGGCAAGTTGTGGCTATGTTGTTTACCTATATTTTCTTCCAGCCGCCGTGGAGAGGTTCATCCCTAAGTTTGTCACGCTGTAACATCACGTTGTCTTTGTCACTATCTAAAAAGTCACGCCAAATTTCTGAGATCTCGATTGTAATCCTACTACTGAGAATGATGAACCTCGAAACCGCGGCTGGGTAGGAGACTGGTGATTCACAAGCTTTACTTTGACCCAATTCCTCTCACGAAACTCACTATTTCAAGACAGATAATGGGACAAAGGATAAGGTGAGCATCGGGACAAAATTCGGGCCGACCAATTCTCAACAACATTCCCACAGTATCCGGATCAAATTGTATTGACCAGAAATTTGCTCAACTCCGGTATGAGTTTGAACTGCACGGCGCATATCATATACACAAGCATCATGCTGACACTCAACCGCGCGTCGCACCATCGACAATATATGCAAGATTTTCTGTAATATATGTCGTATACACGCTGCATGCTATGCGAGATCCAAGCAAGCTATAGAGCAAGTTATGTACGCAGTACCGAAACATGCCGCAGTTCCTCGGGAACTCCCAGTAAGTATTATAGCAAATAGCGATAGCGGCAAGTGGCCCGTGCGGTATGTATGTGCAAGCAGTGGGAAGGGTAAGTTAAGGGCTAGCTAGTAGACGCAAACTAGCTCGTAGAGGGCGTAGCTAGCTAAGTGGTAAGGGTGATCTGGCTCGCAGATCAAGGGCATCCGCTGAGGGAGCCGTGAACGTATACGTGGGTAACGGTAAGGGTAACGTGTGTGATCTATGCGCGTTTATGTCTATTCTATGGTGGTGTGTGAGAGTAATGACTGTCCGGAGAGCGATAGCGAGAGTGAAAACGAGAGCAGGGAATGTGGGAAGAGAATGCGGTACGGGTGGGATTGGGATGGGGCGCTCACGCCAGGATGGCAGCGACAGCCAGCACAACGGCGCCCATGAGCGCGCTGCTGAAGCGCAGCGCCACGGCCCCGCCCGTGCCCTCGCTGAGCCCGCCGCTGATGGGCACGGCCGCAGCGCTGGAGGTGGACGCGGTGTCGGCCTCGGGCTGGGAGGCGACGTTGCCCACGACCGCGGGGGTGGTGGTAGGGACGGCGGCATGCACCACCGACGAGGATGCAGCCTTCACGATGGACGAGGACGCGACCTTGACGACGGACGAGGTGGGGGTGACCTTCACGGCCGAGGACGTGGGCGTCTCGGTCGTCGTGGGCGCGGCCTCGGTGGAGCTGGGCGCAGCCTCGTCGGAGCAGTCATTGTCGTCGCTGTCATCCTCCGCGTCCTCGGTGCCGTCCGAGCCGTCATCGGGGTCGCAGTCCCCATCGTCAGAGTCTGAGTCAGAGGCCGAGGTGGGGGTAGCTTCGGGCGCCTCCGTGGTGGTGGTGGGCTCGGCGGTGGTAGTCTCCTTGGTGCTCGTCGTCGGCTTCTCCTCCGTGGACGTGGTCGGCTTCGCCTTAGTGGTGGTCACCTTCGGCGCTGCGGGGGCGGCGGTGCTGGTGGTCGGCTTCGCCTCCTGCATCGTCGTGGTCGGCGCAGCAGCCTTCGTCGTGTGCGTAGTCGTCGTAGGGGGGGCAGCCGTCGTCGTGGTCTTCTGCTGGGTGGTGCTGGTCGTGGTATCACCACCGCTCCCCCCGCTCCCGTCGACGAAGCTCCAGTCGCCGTAGAGGACGCCGACGGACTCGTCTGCGAAGAACGAGAAGAGACCTGGAGAGAGATCAAGGCCGCCGGGGGAGGGGCAACCGGGGCACTGCAATATTAGACGGTGAGTTGGGGTGCGAGAGTAAGTGAAGGGAAAAGACACAGACAGAGTCCACGATGGTGGCCGTAGTCGTCTTCCCGTTATACGTCATGGTGATCTGCTTGTTGCAGTATTCACTGGGGTAGGCGGTTCCGAACGTCTAGGTGGTGGCGTGAACAAAGCTCAAGCGGAGAGAATGGGCCGCCAGCTCACATCCTGGTTGAGGGCCACAATCTAGAGACATATAGAGGTAAGACACGGATTCTACGTGGGGGTAAGGTTGATCTCACAAAGTCCGAGTCCGAGTTGGTTCCGCCACAAGCGCCTCTGGAATGTAGATAAGATGAGGCCGCCACAAAGAAAAAAAAAGCAAGGACGGACAGGCCGGTGGAATAGTACGTCCATCTGACGCCATTGTACGTGTCGCGCTTGTCCAGGAGATCACCCTTTGCGTGCCTGGAAAGCTCCCGGTGGTTCGTGCGGCGCTGGTGCGCAGCTAGGGCCAGGGGAAAAGCGAAGGGAAGGAGGCAGAGACCGGAGCGCATTTAGTGAGTGTGAATGAGGGGACGGTAGAAAGGGAGGGTGGGGGGCACGGAGCGTCGAGGTAGACGCAAGGCAGTTCCGCGGCGGGGAAGTTGTCAAGGGGAAGAAATGACCCCAAAATATAAGCGAAGTCCTCTATATAAGCGGTCTCTATATTTAGATGGCGGTCATTGTCGGCCACTCGCGTGTCAACCGCAGCATCCAAGGTAAGGGTAGTATCACATACCTCATAATGAACCGAGTACATGTTCAGACGTTTAAAACATGCGCCCCATTTCTGTGAGAATGCGAACGCAGAGTAAATAACTCGGCCTAGGATGAAGTACAATCAGGGTGTTAAGTTAGACAATACAATAGGTGACCGGGATATGTTGAACAGGAAATTCGCTACTCGGCTCGCTCC
This sequence comes from Mycena galericulata, assembly GCA_029289565.1. Classification (NCBI taxonomy): domain Eukaryota; kingdom Fungi; phylum Basidiomycota; class Agaricomycetes; order Agaricales; family Mycenaceae; genus Mycena; species Mycena galericulata. Next base: position 469,506 of record JARKIA010000133.1, on the reverse strand, counting down.
GTTTTTGTGTCTACTCGGCCGCCGGCAACACGGGCGCGCATTCTTGAGTTCATTCCCCAGTCGAGTCGAGACACGATTTCTAAATTCTGTCTGGTGCATGAACCGATGCGGATGATTAGGGCGTCACGTACGGCAGATATACTGTAGATGGAACCCGAGGCAGTATTGAGTCTAACCCGGAGTGCAAGAGGATTTTCGAAACCTGGGGTTTTGTTCCGCGAAATGCAGTTATGTGACCGCCCTAATTCCCAGAGTCAAAGTGCTCGAATATAATACCTGCGGATCTGTGCAAGATTTAGTCGGCCCGGTGTTTTTGTGCGGAATTTATTGCGGCGTGCGGGGGACACGGCGGCGTGCATGTTCAGATTCGCATTCAGATCGAGGAAAAGGTGTCCCAGCACCGGGAATCTATTCTCGAGAGTGCACCCAGCCAGCATCGAGCGAGCTAAGTACATAACTCGAGGGCAACGCACCGGAACGAATTCTCCTCGCAATCTCTTAGAGGGGCGCCTTCGTGCGTGGCATGGGATGAAGCGAAGGAGCGCGAGCCGCACGATGTGATTAAAAGCGAAGGGCGGGGACGGAGAACGGAAGCCGGCCAGCGGGGGCCCGCGCTTGCTCGAATCGGTCGGTGGCGAGCTCGAAGAAAGGAACTTGAAGGGTAGCGGGTGGCATGATAGAGGACGACGCACCGTGTTAAATTCGCATGCGCGGTCGCATCAGTTTCCACTTGAACTTGTCCGTTGGTTGGTGCATTCGTGTTTCTGACACCTGCGCGTGAATTGACGGGTCACGGCGTCAGTGTGGATGGAGGGGGCTATCGATTATCAGTAGCATACGCAAAGACAATCGGGACTGACATGGGCGTCGAGCGAGCCAGCGTCGACGATCTGAGGCAGTTGAATTCACAGCAATTTTCCAATGAGGTTACTTACCGCACGAATTCGAAAGCAAGCACCAGTCGACGCGACTGGACAGACATAGGAAGGGAAGAGCATGCGGATCAACGGCCCGCCTTATTTGTCCTTATTGCGCAGCAACTTCCGTCTCTCGTTTGAGTCTCATAAGAAAAGGTGATTACTGCCCTACAGCTGAATATAACTATCAGCAGCTCAATCCTTGGTTGGTAAAATGCCGGACGATGTACTTCACAAAAATGGGAGAAAGAGATGACAGTCATTTTGGGTGCAGCCTCGCGTTTCGTGGTCGAATATCTTCACATTTGGCCGAGTAACAATGCGTTGGTGGTTATATATATGGCCAGAACCTGAACAGCAACTCGCGATTATGGCCAGAGCCAGAGCATGGTATCGGGAAGCATTTTAAAATACACAACACTTCCGAGCTCCGGGCTTCTTCGACCCGCATTGCACAAGCCGCGGTCGTACTTGGGTCGTACGCCTTCATGCCATTCTCATTCCAACTGGCCTTATTCCGCTGACCACCAACAGTACTTCTCAGCGCAGGTAAAACCATCTCTTCAAATCCGAGTGAAATTGAACCAAAACGCGGCGCCACCGGCCACCGCAAAACTGCTGCAAGTTTCTCGTTTCTCCACCATGCACTCATCTATGATATAATAAAATGGCAAAGCTACAGAACGTTCTGATGTTCCAGTTTCCGGCTCTCGCCGCCAACACCGAGCGCCCAATAAGCGCCCACCCACGGGCATCTCGGACATGCGACAACGTGTAAGGTTTATTGTACTTAGCAAGGTAAGTGTGAGACAAGCTTTATCATGAAACAACCTTGACTGGGCCAACATGTTTACTGTGACATCCAACAACCTTTGCTGGGTAGAAGCATTTGACGTGAAACAACCTTTACTGGGAAAACAGCCTTTACTGGGAAAACAACTGTTACGGGACAAACAGCTGGGGGGGAAATTTATGGGAATGTACGAAGTATCTGGGGAAAATGCAATTGATGGCATTCAACCCGTGAATTCATTGACACGCACCATAACCCTTTACTGGACGAACAGCGAACGGGGAAAAATAATGGGAATGTACCAAGTGTCTACAAATTTAAAATGCAAACATACAACCCGTGAATTTATTCACGGGCACCGACTAGTTGTTACATATTTAAATTCAATGCCAAATTGCATTGACTCTTCCAGTCAACATCCCCGGGCGCAAGTATACATGTATGTACTGTAAATACATTGGGCTGTGACATGATATACCGGTGACTGCCAATCGATCCCCCTTGCATGAAATGCCTGACTCCTTCAGCTGAAAGTAGATCCGGATGGGGAGATATGAGGCGGGTGTTCCTCTCCATCTATACGGGCGGTACGAATCGACCCGTATAATATCACGCAAACATCTGAACAATCCCGCCCAAATCCCGCCACTGATCCTTATACGTTAGGTCCGCCAACAAAATATCTTCTATTCAATATAGCCTTTGACGCAGAATAAGCCAACGGGAGACGGGCACATCGCAATAGTGCCTGCGGGCAACTGAATTCGTTTCTCACGTTCGCCGGCCGGTTCAACCTTTACATACATGTAGAGTCCTTCAGGTCGTCTGCAATTATTCCCATCGGCCGTCAAACCTCGATCTCGATGTGCGGGGAACAGCATCGACAATCATGCCCGGGAAGCGACTTTCGTCACCGCGTCTGGACCCACTGGGAAATACCGTTTAATACGAAGCTGTTATCCGTTGTGTTGCTCTTCACGCTCCGGATTCAGGTGTCAGTGGTGAGGCCCGAAGAGGATTGATCGTACCTATTCCTGAAGGCATGACAAGTGGACGAAGAAAATCTAAGGAAGGTTACAAGCCTAGCTAGTCATCGCGATGGGACCCACACCCATGCCGGACCCTCCGTTTCCACGCGGACCGATATTCCGAGCGAGATCCCCATCGTTTTCATCAAGTTTTCGTTGAGCTTCTGGGTCATTGATTCCACACGGGGTTTACACGCGCCCGTCTCGGCGACACCGGAATTGTTAACTGTGTTGATGCAAGGGGCGTTTCAAAAGAAGTTTGTTGAAGTGAAGTGAGACTATGATCTACATTGTTCGACGGGGAACCGCTGGCTTCATTTCTCCAGAGGAAACTGCTTCCAAAAAAATTGAGTACATATGTACTTACATACATCTAGAAATAACAGCTGCAGCGCGAATGATGTGTACATACTACATAACCCGAACCCGGACCAGGATCAGTGTAAGTGGCGGCCGGTAGCGTGCAGCACGACGTAGGCCATCTATCTGGAGGTACACTGTTAGATGGACAACTCCATCCTTGATTCCCCAAGCCGCTTGAACAGGGGCAGAATGTGGGCCACGATGAGCCATATCTACAATCCCAATCAATTAGCGACAACACAGTTCTGGTTATGGGAGCGAAGACGAACATTATACCACCCATAAGAAATGCGATCCGCTTCTTGGGAATGGTCTTTGACAAAATTCACCGTGGTGTACGCCGCCAGCCCGAAGAATGTAGTCGAGACCACCATTGGAGGTCCCCAAAGATAGATCAAACCAATCGTCCAAGCAAACATGAGAGCCATCAATGACCAGCGGGCAAACGACTGAGGCAATACGATGGCTAGTGTTTTGCGTCCAATGGCAGCATCACCATCCCTATCGCGAAAATCTTGTGCATGTCCCTGGCACATATAAGAATTGAGCAATCAAGACCAGGCCCTGGAAATTTACCGTGGTTGTAAAAATCAATCCGCTAAGCACAACAGCAGTAATCGAGGTGCGCGATAGTGGTCGGCCGTGATCTGCCAATTCGACGTTATGCGCCGCTAACTTAGTGGGAGTCAATGTCGCTCACCAAAAATGACCGTCATTCCCCAACAGTAACACACGTATCCCATGGAACCAATGAACGATTTCAAGGCCCAGTACTGGGAAAGCCCTGCCTCGTTATATGCGAACATGGAGATTAGATGGAGGATACTGCAGGCAAGAATTCCATGGGTGGTGCTATTCCAGAGCGACAGGACGATGAGGGCCCAATATATTTTCTGCGCCGTCTGAACTGTCAGGCGACCGGATACAAGTGGGCGGGTCGGTTTCGAGAGCTTATCCTCTTCCAGACCAATAATCTACACCGCGAATTAGCGTCGAAGGCAGCGGGGATATTCGTAGATACCTGGTTCTGTATCTGCGACATAAAGGTGAGCCTGTCTCAGTGGCGCAGATATAATTTTCAGGGACTGACCTCGAACGCGATTAAGTGGAGCTCTTGCCACACAATCCCTTGGATTAAAGTCTTTAGCTGTGGTATCCCTGCCAGAACGGAAGCCACGACGACCTTGCGATCGGTCAACATTGAGGAATGGAAAAGAACTGAGCAATTCCTACTACTGGTCCTATTGTCGACACGATGTCGTATTGATTGAATAGGTAGGCAGTGTGAATGGCCCTAGAAAAATGAGGGATGAGCTTGAGCATGTTAACAGATAGTGCGGAGGGATGGTGGGGGAGAAAGTGTATACATTGCAGCCGCATGTTCGCATATGATAAGGGCCCAAGACGCTTGATGGGATGACTGAGCATTCCCCGGGTCACATTAACCTAGTCCAGACACAGATGATAAATGCGTTTGTTCGGCGATGGCAACAGACTTACCAAGACAAAGAATTCCCTAAACTAGCAGAGTGTTGAATCACACCGCTGCAGTATGGAAGCGGATAGAGGTCGGTGAATGTCAGATGCCCTTCGATTCATTCATACGGCGTATCCATAATTGTTTTACCCGCACTCGCTCCTTGTACTCTGGTTTCGTATTTGTGGGCGGCATGTTGTTTTTAGATCTGTAAGGAACAACCTCCATGTAGACTCGCGCCATCTAGTTCGGTTGCTGACATCTTAGCCTCGACGTACATTTCCTCCGCCGGGACCGAGACTCGCACGGCAGCGACTCGGATAAATGGTTCGTCCACTCGGTTGAACGGGAATGTTGGGAGCGTTCCACATTGCTCACCGGTCAACCCCTGCGATGCCTGAGGTTCCGCGGATTTATGCTGGTAAACCATTTTCAAACCTCCGTTCTGCGAGGGCATACCATGCGTTGTGGGCACGTTGTGGGTCCATCGGAGAAGGGAAATAATTTGCAAGCCGAGACCATATGCAATTGGATCGGAATGCCTCGCCCGCCCCAACATACATCATTCTACAGGGTTGCTAGAAAAACACCGCGAGTGCTCAGGATCTATTTTCGTTACGCCAGGTTGCGCAAGCTACGACTCCTGTGGTGAGGACGAATATTCAGACCCGTTCCCTGGCAGGTTGAATTTTCCCATGAGCCACCACTCGTCCACGGCGTCGTTGGCGTCGTAGTTGAACTGAACTAGATAAGTAGACCATGTCTGCGACAGGATGTCGTCGGGCATGTCCTCCGCCTCGACCTGCAAGGACAAGTTGAGTTGCTGATTGCGTAGATCCCGAGCCGGACCCGGCGGGAGAGTAATGACGATGAAAGCTCCGAGCTCCGAGGCCTCGGTCTTCATGCAACGTGCATAACGAACCTCTCGGTGTGCGCGGAGAAGGTAAGGAATCTGATGTCGGGTAGAAAGATGGGAGAAAATGCGTCCCAATGCGAACCCGTCTTCCACCTACTCAGAATCAAATTATTGAACGACGTCACACCGAGGGATGGAAGAAACTTACCGCCATCGACCTGTTAATATAATCTTCATCAGCCACCGCGCTCCAGACGTGGGATCGGGACTTACGAATTGTGGCTTGCGTGGATCTGGGAACAAATTCATTTGGTTAGCACCAGCGGCTTCTATGATTACGCCCGAGTCCCTTACCGGGATCGTGTGCGCCGCATCTCCAATGACGACCATACCAGTCGCGCTATGAATAATTCGCCGAGTTTGGGGTACCTCTTGTATCGTTCGGTAGCAATGCTCCGCACGAGCAACGAGACGTTTGACTCTGGAGACCAGTACTTAAGTACTGTTGCTTCGGTAACGGTGGATGAGACCCACCGGGGTTCAAAGTCCTCGAGTAAACTTTCGTCATTATACTTGAACGCTGGGTCATCTGGACACCAATCTGTATCTGTATCGGACAAGGCTTTGGCAGACACGCGAGCCACGCTCAGTATGTAAAGCTCTGGCCCACACTAATCGAAGTAAGCCTTCAGGTGCACGGAGGAATGGCCATTCCGACAAACCTGATGACCAGTAACCAGGACATGAGAGCCTGGCCAGATCATGAACTTGGAACTTCCATCAGTAGTTAGAGATGTGTGCCGAGGTCAACATACTTCGCTTGATTGAACTAGCTCCAGAAGTTCGAGGTCATCTTGAACAGCTGCCGGGCTGATAGAGTAGGATGCTCTGGGATTGAATTGGTTTCAAAAGCAACGACGGGAGTCAACTGCACGCACCCGACGATCTCAGAGACCCCGCTAACGTTTTCCTGCTCTGAAACTGCGGCCCAGTCACTATCATCTTCCTCATCCTCCTCATCATGCTCGACAATGGCCGCATGGATGAGACTATGACGTCCATCGGCGCCGATGAGCTAAAACTGGGTGAGTATTGCGACAGAGAGAGTATCTATCAGATGCTACGAACCAGATCTCCTTCGAAACATCTTCCCATTGTCGTGATCACAGCCGGACGTTGACCATCTGCGACCTTGACCTTGGCGACTTCGGTTTCGAACTCGATCCGGACGTTGCTCTGTCTACAAAGGTCAACTAGATGTTTCATCAAGAGATCATACTATGAGGCCAGTCAACGATGGATGATCGAATCCTTCGGAATAAACGTACTGGAATCATATAAAATTTGCATCCTAAATCCGCCATGGTCTGATCGAGAAACTGAAATCGCCCGATACGTTTCGGGGAGGAGCCTACAGCGAGGGTGTGAATGGCACGATGCCATGCCTGGGACAATAAATCCAACCTTCCAAGAATGTCATTCTGAAAAGGGCAGTTAATTTCACGCAGATGATAAAGGTTTCCCATGGCACGCACCCAACGTTTTCACTGACGGAATTGGACCCCAACAGTTCCTTCATATTAGGGAGAGTCTCCAATAGACGCGTCATATTGGGAGGAACACGTAGCCCTCCATGGTACTAGTCATGGGAACGGTGGATGAATTTTGGGCGGAGCAGGAATGATTTTATCTTCATAAACCCACCTTTTGGTTGTCGGCTCGCTTTTCTAGGACCGTCACGTCGTGGCCCGCCTGGCGAAGAGTATACGCTGCGCATAGCCCGGCGATGCTCCCTCCAACAATCATAAATGTTATGGGCTCGATATGTCGCTCTGGGCTCATTGTGGGTATTGGACGAGGTCCGTGGCGAGGCCAAGGATTTAAAAACGGACCAATTCTGGGCGGAGCAAAAATAAGCGAGCTTGTACGTGCTATGCTGTGTGGGTGGGTGGGTGCACGAGACTTGATAATGGAGTCTCGAGTGCAAGCGAGATGGACTAACCGTGCGGGCAAGTTTCAGGTTTCAAAGCGAGCAGGAAAATTCGCACGAAGGCACCGTGGAACTGCCTGGGATCTAAACGACCTCCCCGTCATCATACTATCGGCACGCGCAGGCCCGTGACAGTCTTCTTACCTAGAATCCACTCGGCGCGTATTTTCCGGAGCTGAGTTCCGGATGAAACACTCTGTTGGTGCAGTGCCGTCCGGCAACTGGTTCTAGAATTATGGTCTGAATTTTTCCGAAGCGACGTAACACTGACCAGACGCGAGGTTTCTGAGACTCTGGTACGTATGACCTGCGTATGACACCGTGAGGTGATCATCTATAATTCCCCATTTCCATCGACTGGATTTCGTTGAACTCTGTGTGTATCGGCCGACCAGGGACGTGCCCAAAATTATCTTCAATCAAGTCCTTGAGTCACTCCAATCATAAATCGGGACGTACCGTATTGGCCGCCGTGCGGTGATGGCTGCAGGTACGGCGGCGTCTACCCGTCGAAAGCGGCGTCCTGCAATACGGGGACCTGGGTCAGCCTGCGAACACCGAAGATTGTCAGATATTCACAGAATATAGGAGCAGCATAACTGCGGATGCACGAAGTGCCAGCTGCATCGCAGTTGAAGACGATTTACTAGTAGAGCGCCACAGGCGGATAAATATCAGGTGAAGAAAAGAAAATACCGATCTTTTAAACACAATGGCCCGGGGAGCGCCCACATCAAGCCCGCATGAATGCATTTCCGTGACAGCGCTAGATAAAATTCAATTTGATTATGTACTCGGCTGCGGGACCCAGGCTTTCCGCCAAAGAAAGGTCACAGGAAGGGCGATAGTTGGTGCAGTTGGAGTGATGAAGTCCCCGCACCGTCGCAGGATTGCTGCGGCGACAAGGAGGTAGTTCCAGAGTGCAAACTTCTGCAAAGCTTTAAAGTGAGCTTGATGCGAAAGATCGATCGAGACAGCCGCAAGCAGCGAGCGGGCGGAGGCGGGTCATTGGATTAGTACGCTGGGTTCCCACGAATGTAGATTCACTTGAGTTGAGCGCTGAGCATTCGGTGAAGGCTAAGACCTGGGGCTACGGGAGACCCAAGAAAATTGATGTGGAAGAGAGGGACTCGGAAGTTGCTGGACAAGAGGGACAAACAAGCTCGGGCCGGTGATCCACCAGCACCTTCTCTTCCTTTCCCCGACTCCGTCTTTTTTGTTGTGGTTTCCATCCGCTCAGCGCCCTGGATAGATACCGTAACGGATATCGTTGGCGTTGTAAATGCACTGGTACTGCGAATTCGAACGCGTCCGATCGCCGATGCCACCTTGAAGCTTGATCCCGCTGTTGCTCAGACGGTCAGACCTCGAGCTTCGAGGCCACTAACGATACCAATGCCCATACAGGTGTAATCCCAAAATCTAAATGCGTGTACATGCCTTTCTTCTCTCCTGAAATGCAAGCACTCACGAATAAGTCTAGTAACGCACTCAAAGAGGCTGCAGTACTTGCCACCAAATTCGTCGCAGTCCGTCGCCTCAAAGTATATTCGCTGGCCGGGAGGCGATGCGGCTCGTTTGATGCTGCCAATGCGTATGTACGTACTGCACATGATAGTCATGCGACGCAGCTGCCGTGCAGCTCCGTTGACGGGGAAACTGAGGGTCGAAGAGTGTTCGGAGCACACTGTAAGCCACCTCAAAGTCCGCGATCCTCCGTGGCTATAACAAACAGGCTTGAATATGCAGAGCCGCCGAACCGGGAAGAGTATCACGCCCGCGAAAATCTCGACTATCAACTCGTCCAAGGCTACTGGCCAAGAGCGTCTGTCGGGGCTCTAAATGCGCGGCGAATGCGCACGGTGCGAGACTCCACTTTTCCCTCTCTTATTCCTCCTGAATCAAGATCTGACGGGATCGAGGATCTCCCACTTTGGTTTCTCTACAATGAGATGATTTGCAAACTGGATACCCCGCGAACGCGCTACTCTAGCTCAAAGTTATATTGAACTCCGCACTTCGTTGCCTCTTGCGTCTCGCCCGCGAAGCCCTCGACGAGAGTCTACGACCATATCCTCCCTGACAACCTCCCCTATTCGCTCCTCTTGCCAACTCGCACAGAACTGAGCGTATCGCGATCACGATGTATATTCAAAGGTCCACCAGTCCTGATTCAACTTCAAGGGAGGTCCGCGGCCCAAAATCCAAGTCCGACGACCAATTAGCTGAGCGCGCAAGACCCCCCGGCCGCGTACTTGTTTTAATTTCGCCAATATCAAGACGTACGAGTGTCTCTTCTACCAAAATTCGATTCAACAGTTCAACTCCCCTCGCCAGCCTGGCTGTGTGTCTCTAAACTCATATCGTTTCTCGTTATCCTCACTTCTTCGCCAGCCCGAACTTCGAGGACGCGCGATGTCCAAAGCCGCATTGGACCCCTGCCTCTCCCCCGTCTCTGCTTCGGCTTCCTCTAAGCTCACACGTATCTGACAGCCAGATACCCAAACAGCGCCCCGATCAAACTTCGTGATTTCTTTCCTTCGGCCCTCTTGCTCCCTCGGCGGGCGACGTCATTTCGATTGTCAACGATGACGTGCATACATGCAAACTTCGACCCATTCTAGCGCACAAGTACGGATTTCATTTACCGTATGGTTCCTCCCAAGGTTCCTCCACTAACTCAGCACTCCGAACGTCCGGTTTCGCTAGCTTGAACGCACTGAAGGTTCATGCCAAAATTTCATCTGAAAAGATTCGGCCCATGGATAAGTTCAAAAGCGGCTATTTTTTTGCCGCCACTGTATCCTCATCCCCGTCCTCCGTCCACGGACTTTGTTCGAGATGTATCACCGAATTTCGTTGTGGAAAATAGGAGGGGCGATATCATCGTCGATGCGCACGGTGGAATCGTAGTGCACCTTCATGGCATGCTCCTTCCCCCAGTCCTGCAATTTGTCGAACTTGCGGCAGGTGTGTGCAATCTCAGCGCTTGGGCCTGATGAATTACTTGAATCATGCCATTGCCATCTAAGATAAGTTTGTTAGTCGGCCATGACACGTCCCCAACAGCACCAAATCTTACACGATAACGCTGGTATCGCCAGTACACATTATGGATTGCCGAAGCCAGTCCACGCAATGGCCTGAGATCACGGGGAACATAGACATCAGTTTTGAATCCTGCCAGAACGGATGTCGTACTGATGTGTTTTGTTATATCCTCCTGCTCCGGAATCCGGTTGTTGGTGGTGGAAATCCGCATTTCGGGGTAGTAGTCGGGATCAAGCTAGGAACGAATGTCAAAAGTGCCCCGGGAATCGAGGTTCCACGCACCGCCATTCTGACTTGGTTCTAGTCTGAATGAGGACGGAACCTGGTTTGGTGACCATGAACCCACCAGGCAATGAAGTGAATGAAATACGTCGAGGCCAATGATCTGGAAACCAATTTTAATTATATCCCCCCCTCCACTCTCAAGTGATGGTTTACATAGTGACCGTCATCGCCCGGAATCGCATGAGTCTTGTTGGGAAGTCTGCTCGCCTCCTCCCTCGTGATACGGGAGATGCCGACTAGGGGAAACCAGTGTCAGTAGCTTGCAGGCGCACAATAAATTACCACATGCAATTATACAGGTCATTCCACATTTCGTCGAGCTCAAGCGACGAAGGGGTCGTTTGAAAGATAGATTTATCATCTAGATCGTCGATTTAGCTTGCGTATTTCTGGGCGGACTGCTCACCGCCAAATCCAGAATTGAAGACCCGGATCTCATGTTCGACGGCCGGAAGAGCAGGAGCTGTACAGAGGGAAGCTGAGCGCCTCAATAAATTGACTGAACGGATTTACCCACAATAAAGAATACGGTGTCGGTCCACAGGAACGGTATAGGTTGTGTGACGTGTCCCAGCAACAAACACGAAGATGGTGATCGCGAAGGCCAGGGTTTCGGTGGCAAGAAGTACAGTCAGGACCATAGTGAGAGAGAACTTGAAGGTCCAAGCAGACTTCTTGGGTACCCGTAGGGTGACGCGGTCGAGTTCGTCGGGATCCCGAGTCATGAGCGGGAAGTACTCTTGGTACTTGGGCATGGGCAACTCGAAGTAGGAGATTAGAGTGAGTGAAACTAGGTGCTGTATTTCCGATCACTGGATAAGGGCACTGCTACAATGAGTATCGATAATCGGTGTCGCACTCGTGGCGCCGACTTCCGGATATACCTCACAATCCCCGTTTCAGTAGACGTGGATACATAATAGAAGCCCCCCTGCTTGCGGAACTCCGAGTCGAAGGGGGTCTTCTCCCGGGTGACGACCCGAAGTACGGTACGGCATCGTTGGAGATGAAGTAATGTGGCAAGTCGCGCTCCTTTTGAGGACGCTTCAACTGGTTTAATTACCTTATGTACTCGAGATTGGGTTACTCTTGTAGGGTTCATGGCTTCAGCGCTTCGGGAGAAGATGCCTGACCCCTCGGCGAGATTGGCCCCGCATTTGCGTATGCCGGAAACTCGATGCCCGTTTCGGGACGTCCAAAGTCATCCGGCAGCCAGGCCTGCGGGGTGTAATGCAGCGCTCGTCAGTGTGGGCATAAAGCTGCTCGGCGCGTTATTTTCAATTTAGTGATTCTAACTACCTCGTAGTGTCTCCTGCTCATTGTGGGCAGGTGGAGATACTTGCGATGAGACGAGAAGCCTCGCCTCCCTTCCTCAAGCACCACTAGCGAAATGCGCGCAATGTGCCTCCTCTGCGGTGGCCAGGGTCCAGTTCGCGATACGAATAATATAAAGGACCAGCCGTACGAGAACGATAGTCAGCGTCTTACGCCCTCTGCCTCTTGTTACATCCCCGCTACAATGTTCTTCCCCAAGCTCTCTGCTTTCATTGCCATTACCCTCCTCGCGGCCATCGCGATTGCCACTCCCATTTCAGGCACCAACGCTGAGGGGTATCAGGTCGGTGGTGCGGAGAAGGCAAGCCCTCTGAACCTACATATATGCAAAGCTCGCTCTTGACTTCGTTTACAGGTCAACGGAATGTACCCTCCTTCGATCTGGGAGCCTATCTAAGTGCGTGATATGGTCAGCCGCGCACCTCTGCGTATATTTTGCAGCTAACATCTTGAAGGCTTGAGAACCCTACCATGTGCGGTACATATTTTTCACCCTGCGCTATCGTATACTGACGCGCGGACATTCTAGATGCCTTGTGAAGTCGGAGACGTGTGTTGTGGGAGAAACGTTGGGTGTCTTTGATCGCGTACTTTCACCGTTGTACTCTTCTCCTCCTATGTTTCCTTTCAATGAGTTGTATATCCCTCACTGTTCGAGTGGAGCATGCGACTGTTCACTGCGGTGAGGCCCATCGTATTCAGCAGCGCTGTCACCGTTACGTCGACAGGTACAGCTGTCATTTCGATTTTTTGGGCCTCGCAACGGGACGGCAAAAAGACGGCATTTAACCGTTAAATAACGGGACGGCCTCCGGGTGCGACAAACCGTGAGTTGATTCGCGAATCTTGGGTGATATCAGTGTTTGATCTACCTGGGAATCTTTCTGGCATGCCTCGGATCAGACCTTGTCTAATAATTCACGCAAAGGAAGAAGCTTTGGTAGGACGCGCCATATCACGTGGTCGTTGATTTTGACACAAGAAATTCCATGGACCATCCTAGAGGAACTTACGGGTCTCAATTACAGTATTTAATCCTGGGTGGGCATTTCAGGAACATATTCCCTGTTGTCTCGTGTAAATTCAGCAGAATGAACCACGAAACCCGTCAACGGCCGTCAACCACAGTACTGACGAATTGCCGTCCCGTCCCCATCCCGTAAATTTCGCCGAAAAACGAGGATATCGAGCCTCCACCTCTTGCGCAAGTATGGCACATGGAGATATAAGCTTGTCGATTAAAATGCACTGCGGTAAGGGAGATTAAATTGAGCTTGTGACGCACAAAGTTCATGACAACCAGCACCGTGGCACGGATATGAAAACATTGTTGGAAGCGATCTACATGTAGAGAAAGTAGGCAGCAGCACGAAAATATGTGAGTACAACCAGAGTAGACGCTCGTAGAAATCGCATAGGGTCCAGGTATAGGGAGACTCGGATGCGGTGACTCGACTGCGTTGTGGTGAGCACCTGAGACCAACTCGATGCGGAGCTCCACTTCCTTGAACTTGAAGGCACACGGTACCGTCGGAGCGGAACGTGAAGCTGGATACGCGAAGAGAAGAGCCTGAGGTACAGTACTTACTCGAAACCAGATGAGACTCGGACCGCCAAGAATCCGGATGCGGGGAATCGTAGACCCAGAGTGCTCATGGAAGACAAGGATTAGGATATATTCACTAGTAGATGAAGCCAAGATGAAGCTTGAGTGAAGGTTTGTCACAAAGGGACTCGGAAGTCGCTGCACAAGAGGGACAAACAGATTTGAAACAAATGCGGCCATTCGGGCCGGCGATCCGCATTCTCTTCTGACGAGTCACCAGCTTTGGTTTTGTAACGAACGTGATCGTCACTTCGTGACGCCCCCATCAATTTCTTTTATTTCCTGTCCTCCGTATCCACTCCTTACTGACATCTCTTTTATTCTCTAGTTCACCTCTCGATCCGTATCCCGTGGATACTCGAAACACACTCGTTCACCTCTGTTCCCGTCCGTGGCGGCCCGATAGTTGATGCCATCATATTAGCACCGCCACCCCCTGGTTTAGTATATAAAGCCTGTACCCGTAGTTACGAGTCTTCGGTGAATCCACTACTTAAAACAGTCATTGTGGTTGATTTCCCCTTACCTCTCGTGTGCCGGAACTCGTCTACTCACGCTTCCGTCACAGGTTTCGCACCCCCCTCGATGAGACTGCGATGAGAATTCGTTACGGTGGGTCGCCTTCGATCCTGGAACTATATACTCAGCTGGAACGACATGATACATTGGCACACTGGCAAGGAGCTTGAAGGTTGAGAATGTTGCGTGGCTATTTCTATATCTTTTTCCTTCCCTGTGCATCTCTCAAGCATCTCCCCTCCATACTAAATGTAACCCACCGTGCGAACCTGGACCCGTATCTCTGCGGATAGTTAGCGCGACGGTCGCACGACTATGCTGCGAGTGGATATGCACGACTATGGATTCGGTCCGTTGTCGTTCCGCCAGCCCTCCTTTATTATCTTCAATAACACGGAGACTCCGCATCTTGCCTTCGTCTGCCTTCTGCCGGTTTTTACGCATCGCATCCCGCCGTCCCGCTGCTGCGATTCAGACCACAATCATGAGGCCGTGGCGTAGTGTCCGCGCCATATGTCTGTCTGCTGTCCTCGATATTGCTGAACTTTCTGAATCTTACTTAGTTGGCTCTATTGCTGAATGTCCTAGAAAGCTCTCGAGGCCGAATTACTGAAACAATTATCGCTTCGTACGTCCTCATCCCTCGTATCCATCTCCACTTCCCTTTTTTTTTCTCGCACGTCCTCTCGCACGATGCGCTGTGATAGGCGTGATGTCGCGCCTTACACCACTTGTATTTGCCTGCCGGCCCTACGACCAGAAATCAATTGTTTCCATCTCTTACGCCCCTGTACTGGGTGCCGGCGCCAACGTTGAAACACTTCGCCTGCCGTCGAGATCATTGCTCATCTCCTGCACACCGGTGCAAACACAGCGATGTCGCACATGCATTCACGTTCGGGATACCACAGGAGTATTGTGGAGTAAGATTTTGCCCTGAGTCGCCTGCTTTCTCAAGTGGCAGGCACGTTCCTAATTTCCGGTTACTTTGGGTCATGACGAGTAGAATCATTCATTACATGCTATGTACTTGTAAAAAAGGCCATTCCAAAAAAAAATGCGTTTCATAATTTCAGCATGTAAAGCTCCCATTCGAAGTCCCATACTGGTCGTTTTAGCGTCAATAAATCGTGACTCATGGGTAAGTATCACTCATGGCTTACTTTGGCAGCAGCGTTCCCGGCGTTGATTGCCATTCCGATGCATGCGGAATTGTAGACCTGAGTGCCCTTCTGATACCAGACATTACCAACATCGCCATCACTGGCTTGCGCGTTTTGCCTAATCGCCGCCGCCTGGTAGCCGATCCACGAGGAGTAGAGGGCTGTAATGGCGGGATCGTCTGCGGCATCTAAAAAGTATTGCACACCCCTCATGAGGATTCCCTACACCGCGAGTTAGTACTATCCAATAGCCATCACCGACGAACCTTGTAAGACCACTGCACAAATTAGTAAAAACCACAATACGAGAAAGGGCTTAACGACATACAGCGTTGTCATTCTTGTTATTGCCGGTGCAGGCCGCGGAATCGCATGTTGACTCTGTCAAAATCCCGTAGGTTTCAAAGTCGTTACCGTTGACGACAGCATTCAAGGTTGCGTTTCCAGATGTGAGGTAGGTTTGATTCTGGGTCGCGGCATACAAATACCCCGTGGCAGCTAGCATTACACCCTGGTGCGATATCAAATCGAACACCCGAGTGAAGGGCGGGGAGCAGAAAATCTCACCTGGTTGTAGGTGTACAAACCCTGACTCGATATCTATTAGGGATTTCTCCGGCAAGCGTCAGATAAATCACTTGCCGAACTAGCGTTACAAGCGGATAGACCGTCTTGGTAAATGAAGTCAAGTCCTTCGTTCCCTTCGCTGTGCACTGATGTACTTTCAGCTCAGTATAACGGCACGATCCGTCAGTCATAGAACATACTCCAATCCCAAACGCTTTTGGCTTGCGTAAGGTAGCTCATCGTTCCAGTGATGGAATAGTACATCGCACTTGCTTGAATAAATAACGCATTGGTGATCGCTGGAGACAGTGGTCAAGACATATCTGGAAAAGGATAGTCCCTCGAAAGCTTACTATTCTTACTAGTTCCCGACGGCTTCCAGGTGACTAGGTAACGGATCGTCAAGGTTCCCAAGGGGTATTTGCGGTATAAAGTAAAACGAACCTCCACCAGGACAAGGATTGTTCGGGATACTTGAGGCTACTGTGTCGATGAAAAATTTAGCATTTTTCTAACAAAAGATGGTTTATCAGTGTCGTTCAAAATTGAAATAAGCTTATGCCATACGAGAAGAACCGTCTGAGAGTTTGTCCCTCCCTCAGCCTCCTTGTAAAAATGGTAATATCTCATGTACGCCAGCGCCGCCCACAGGACATCGTCATTCCCACCGCCAAATTCCACCGCCGTCGGCGACAGGCCAGTTGCGCCTGGTCCAATACCGCTCCCAATTACGATGAAAGCGCTATCCGCAAGGTTCGTGGCGCCGGTGGTGCCGTTGCTGTTATTGACATTAGCCCATGCCCAGTTGGTCACAGCCTCTAATGCGACCTTGTATTTTTGTCAGGCAAAGCCACTGAAGCAGCAAAGGGACACTCACCGGCTCCTCCCATGCTTCTGGTATGTCAGGGAAGCATCCACATCCGTCCGGTGTACCCTCTACCATGATAATGGGTTGGTAGTAGGTGTCGAGCAAATAAGTCGCCCAATTCTATATCAATAACGTCAGTGTGCTGTAAGTGTAAACAAGGGGTACCCACGGAGACCCAGCCTTCAGACTGGTTGCAGGGAGTTTGCACCGGTGGAGGAGTGTAGGCAGGCAGATATGCCTGAAGATCGACGGCCCAGTCGCTCACGCCTCCCATGTTCAACCACTGATACAATGTAGCGCGACCGGCCTTGGTGTCGTCGTTCATGTAACCAACCCACTGCATTGTGTTGTAGACCAGAATATCACTGTCGCTGGGGTCATCGTGGAAGGTTTGAACATTGCCGTTCGTAATAATTTGGTTGATTTCGGCGTTGGAGATGTAACCTGCTGTCTGAGTACAAGGACCTGGGGTTGCACCCGACGCTGGACCCGTGAAGGTACACAAAGGCCCCGTGCAGCCTGCGGTGGTCATCTGGAAAGATCTCCCGTAACTGGAGACACCCACGACCAGTTTATTGGAATCCACACCGGCTTTAGTGATCATGGACAGTGCGTTGACAGTCTCTGTGAGGTTGACGTGCGAGCGAAGGCAGCTGCCGGCAGGACAGCCGGGGTCATCGAACGCACTGCCGTAGTCCCACTGTCCGTGGAGATCGTAGGTCATGTAGATAATGTAGTCCAAAGAGGTGGCCATGGTATCTATGGGGAATGCTTTGAGATACCAATACCCTGCAGGAACCGCGATCGAGAGGGACACGCCGGAGGGGAGAAAGGGTTTCAAGACCCGCAAGAACGCAGCAAGATTCTGACCATCGGCAGTGCTGTCAGCCGGGATACCTGGAATGTCCTGCTCTCCGGGGTACTCCCAGTCGATATCGATGCCGTCGAGTCCGTATTGCTTAACGAAGGCGACCAGGTTCGATGCAAATGTCTGCTGGTTCGCGCTGGAGCTGACAGCGTCCCGGAAAATCGCGTATGTGTCCGGATCAGTACTCATGGCCCAGCCTGGGAGGTTCGTCAGAAAAGACGTTGAGCGCAGCTTCAGGAAATAATTACCTCCAAACGAAGCCTATTCGTTGGTGTGAGCAGGTTGAACATGTCACTGTGCGAGAACTCACGATGCGTTTGATACCCGTCAATTTGACAAACTTATTGAACTGGTCTTGAAACTGGGAGGTGTCGACGTTGAAAGCGCTGGTAAGGCCGAGGAAGGCAAAGTGGACGTGGGTGTACTGTGTGGTATCAAGCTGCATAATATCCATCTTCAGGCACGGCCGCTGGATGTTGAAAGCTTCGAAGTATGCGACGTGGAGAAATTCTGGTGGTGCAGAGCCAATTATGACGTCCGTTCCGCAATTGGAGATACATCCGTTTGTCCCAGGCGCCGCTGTACCTATAACAAAAGGAGGTACGAGTCAGGCATTATATTACCGTCTGTTATAAGAGAGTACACTGTACCAGGAGCGCCCGTGGAACTGGGCGTGCAAAAGTCGCTTGTCGTCCCGCATTGGCCCCAGATATCGCAGCACGCATTCAGCGGACAAGGATTAAGAGCGGACAGGTTCGCTCCAGCGCCGGGGTTAGCCGTCCCCGGTACCTGGGGACCACATACCGCGTTCGGCAAGGGCGGCGGCATCGGGGGAGTACCGGTACTGAGGCAGATGTTGATGAGTTGGAGGTCAGCACAGCCCTCCCATCCCCAGGTATTGACGTTCCAGGTCGCCAGATCGGCGACGGTGATGTCGTTGCTGAGTGCGATGGCGTTGCAGGTGTCTCCGGATACGACAGAGTAAGATGCGCAGGATCCATCTGGATTTTGAACCGGAACAGGCAGCGAGCCTGCTGTGCAGCACACCTTCTGGCCAACGGCGAGAGTGGAGCAAAGCGTCGAGCTGGGGTTGTACGAGGTGAAATCTGCGGGAGAGATACCGCACCGTGCTGCCAGGGACGCGCAACTGTCTCCGGACACAACTGAGATAGTGCTACACGTAGCGCCCATAATGTGCGATGGAGTGAGAGAAAGTTGCTGGAATTCAAGGTTAACCGTATTTTAACCAGATGGCCGGAATCTCGTGATGCCTAGGGCTTGGGCTCAGGCCCTCACGCCCACAAGCCAGGCCTACTCCAGCCCGAGCCAAGCCAAGCCCGGTGTCACGCCTGAGCCGGCCTAAGGCTTAGGCTTGAGATTTTTCAATCCCAGGCCAAGTTCGCAAGCCCAGGCCTGGATACTCGAAGTACAAGGGAAGACATCGCCAGACTTGAACTTCTATATCGGCTTCTTGGTTGATTAATTTAGCTAATCTTCTATGAAGGATATTTTCAACCTGCTTGGGCAATTATTTTGACGTATTCTGAAAAGGTTTGAACGTACCAAACACGACTACTCTCGACCGCAAAAAATCGATGAATGGCCCAAGTTGGGAGCCATTGGGGAGTTTCAAGTTCCTGTGCACCAATTAGCACATTCTGGTACTCTGAACCAATACTGACCTACAGTGTGCAATGTTTGCGGGCACCTCAGGCCCTGGCTTTCGCCCGAGGAATCTCAAGCACAAGCTCGCTCACCGTGGCTTCCAGCCTGAACCAGGCCCTGGCCCCATCACATTGTGGCTGTTTGTTACCCCGAAATAATCCCGAAATCCATCCATTAGCTGACCTGGCCAGATGCGGCGCACGGCAACCCGGGAGTGCGGCACACGGCATTGATCTGCGGCACTTCATCATCATACGCGGCGCATCGCTCCGAAATACGGCACGCCTGTACTGCACGTTTCCGCACATCTCGCATCAGCGGCACCTCAGTCCGCGACTCGGCATATTCCGCCGTGAGGAAGTTTATGCTCGTGTGGAGCCCAGTTCGTAAGTTACACGGCAGAACTTTGCCTCAATAATCAAACCCCTATCCCATGATATTTGTGACTGGTTAGACAAGTTGCCTGCAACGTCGCTACTTGTAATTGTAGAGGAGATGTGCAAATTTTCGAAGTTCGGACGTCACTGGATTTATATTGATCTCCCTGTCAGCTCGTCAAGTATGTTCTTCAACATAAGTTTGTGGCATTGAATGCGTGCCCCCACAATGGTAATTACACAACGCGAACATTGAATTGAAACGAAGTTGTGCCAGTTTACAGAACATGGTCAAAATCACAGCACTCGGATAAATGGTTTGTCCAGTTAGTTGAACGGGAATGTTGGGAGCGTTCCACGTATTACTTACTCACTGGCTATCTTTCCAGCCACTGTTTCTGGGGGTGTATTCAACTTTCAAACTATCCTCTCAGCAACCTCTCAGGCTACTGTTGGTTATCTCTGTCTGGCAATCTCCGCGTTTCCGGTTATTTCCGACCACTGTGGTTCCCTTATGCCTCCCGTGGACGAATCCAGCCGGGTGATGCGGCCTATTTGGAGGCCTTGCGGGATTTTCAACACTCTCTTGAGGCGGTGCGCCTTATTTAAAACCGTGCGTAATACGCCCGTGGGCATTACACCATATTTTCGTTACGCCGGAGATGAATTCTTGTAATTGAAAGAGGGTGGCTGCATAGCATAATCGGTGAGTCAGGGTGAATCCCATTCAATTCCCATGTTGCTGGTTCTGGCGCTGTAGAACCGCGATCCCTGCCCACGTTGTCATTCAGTGGAAAGCGAAGCCCAGGCGGGCCCTCTGATCTCTCTCAGCCTCGGAGTCTCAGGCTCTCATCCGAAAGGTCAGCGGCGGAGGAGGTGCGTTGAATTAGTACCCTGGGTGCACATAAATTGAGTTGGGCTTTTTACGAATGTTGGTTTTTCGGGTGCGCATAAGAGATAAGCTGTTAAGCTTGAGAGCACGAGAATTCCGGTTGATAAAGGCTAGGGCAGTGCCTAACAAACGGATGCCCTTTGCCGCTACATTGCGGAGTATATATACTACTACAGAAGTTCCTGGATCCGAAGGTATCCAGGTCTCATTTCAGTAATTGTCCGTCCGACTCGATCATGCACTTTTTACCCACGCTCTGTTTGGCTCTCAACACATCACGTCACCATTCTCCTCTTCATCTCCGTGCAAGGTAAAGAGGCTGATGACCATTCTCCAGTCGGAGAATTTATGCAAAAATTTACTCAAAGAATTTGGAGAGTTGTCTGTCAAAAAAAAATGATATTCGACAATATCAATTGAACTGAGTTAAAAGAAGCATGTCATCCTGGAAGTTAACGACTAAAAGTGGGCCCGGAGGTCATCACGGAGGATCCAGGTCTGCCCGGAGGGCGTTGCTATGATCTAGAATATTCTACAAGGTTCGCCTAAGATGAGTAAGTAGTGAGTAAGCAGTCTCTGGAATATTCTCCAGCAGACCAGTTGCAACACGAAGAATCTCAACAACGAAGGCTCAGGCTACGGAAGATACAGGAGCTCTGAGAATTGATGTGGTCTAGGGACTCGGAAGTTGCTGGACAAGAGGGACAAACAGACTCGGAATCGGGCCGGTGATCCGCCTTCTCTTCCTCTCTTCCAACGCCAGGGCCGACTCCTCTTTTTTAAGCGTACTTGAGATTTGCTAGTCTAGTGCCGAATCTTACCGCTTCCGTTCGTCGATGCGGTCTGCATAACACTGCACGCCGGGCTCGCGTCACTCAACGCTTGTGTGAATCTCAAGGTTCCTCCTCCATTGACACGCCTCATAGTATCATGCACAAATACCCCTCGAAGGAGAAATCGTTACGGTGCGTCGCCCTCGAATTATGGAGCGATGTGATACATCTCGTTGCATGTACTAATGTAGGTGCATGTGCATTAGTGTTGTTCGGGTCGGGTCGGGCTTGAAAGCCCGGGCTTGGGTCGGGTCGGGTAGGGCTTGGGCTTGACAAAATCCTGGGCCCGACCTGACCTGGAGGGTCGGGCCCGGGTCGGGTCGGGCTTGGGCTCAGGCCCAGGCCTACCTATATAAGGCAATCAGTGAAAGGGGCTATTACGGAACACTCCATCGGGAAAAAGAAAATATCTGCGTAGCGTCACCTAAGAGTTTTGTAGCACTGGTAGCACTGGGAGAAATTGTCTGGGCCCAGTAGTTGGTAGTGCCAGTAGATTCAGGTGGCATGTCCAGTAGAAGTGGTAGAATTCCCCTGTATGCCGGGTAGTATTGATATTTTTCACCGCGGAATCAGTAGCGGCAGATCCCGTTCGTGCGCTTTGAACTTGTCCGAGCACAGCCACCTGGGACAAGTTCAAAGCGCACACGCGGGATTGCCGGGCCGACACCCAGGCGCTTCAATTATTAGTCATAGCGTTAAAAAGGGACTGGTGTCCCTCGATAAGATATCTCACCAACAAAAAATTATAAGGTAGTATATTCAGCAGTAAAAAATGAATCAGTGACGCCCTGCTCGGCCCATCAAAAATTTTGGCTGAAGCCCGGGCCTGAGCCCGGGTCGCGGGTCGGGCAAAATATGAGGCCCGACCCTGAGCCCTACCTGAGCCCGGCGCGGGTCGGGCCTGGATCGGGCTTGAAAGCCCGACCCAAGCCTGGGCTTGGGCTTCAGGCCCGACCCGGCACATCACTAATGTGCATGCGCCAATCAACAGCACAATCCCGGTGCTAAGACGCCTCTTCCTCGATGCGAATGCGAATGCTAATACTTACGCACGCCGCCGTTGGCTGGCCTCCACCGCCTCAATAAATTTCGCGTTATTTCCGACCGATGCTCCGACCCCTTCTCTCGACGAGTCCGCTCCCTATGCGGTGCCACCAATTTAATTCAAAGGTCAGCTATGCATATTTGTCCTGCGTTGGCAGATGGGGCGGGTCGAGGCTGTTCGAAACTTCTGAACATGTGCTGTGGCGGAGCTGGATGGCCGGCATGTGGAAATCTCATTTTATTTAGCTTTTCTTCGCAGTCTTTCGATTAACCCCTATTTAGCTTACACATCTATTTGTTTCGTAAATACGGATCAACAATCAATTTTTACGCTCGTACCACCATATCTGCGACCAGTGCAGGGCAAGTGCCCAGAGGTAGCATCGGAGCTCCTCGACCCCTCCTCTCAGAAAGTCGCCAGTGGGCTGTTTAGCCACCAGAACCTCGAAATCACGCCTCACGACCTCACCTTCTTTTCCTCTCATTTTCGCACTTTCATACTCTCTTGTCCTCCCATTTTCGCACTCTACGGCTCGGGACCGACTTCAGCATCTTATTCCCAAAATCTACTTTACGCTTACTCGGATCACCGACCCTTTCCACGAACCACACGTCGGGCATTTCCCTCCACTACAGTGCTGAACTCGGTTTATTTCTTATCTTACACAGTTGCTACTACCCATATCTTGCAACTGCGGCGGCAGTTCCTCAGCCGACACACACAGTGGCCCTCGTTTTTCGAACGCTGATTCATTTCTGACACAAATCCAGTAGAGCACTAATATACGTATCTTTTCACTGTTCTCGATCCTGCATTTTGAGGTTGGCAAGATGCAGTGCAAAAGTGACCAAGTCTTACAAGGCGCCTCCGGGGAGATTCAGTTTAAAAACCAGATACCTAAATTCAAGCCCAGCCTTGGAGAAATTGATCGGGTGTCGGAACCCTATTACACTATGTACTCTGCGAGGCACCACCGTGTCGCTCGGGAGAACGGAGCCTCTTGACCCTTGGAGCTGCTTGACGACGACCATTGGGTCATTCAATCCTTTCGTAGGGAATCTCTGGTGGCTAAACGGGCCCGTTTAGCCGCCAGCAAAGTTCATCAGCTTTTAATTGCCCCCCACGCGGTGTGGGCAAACTCTCGAGTCTTCTTGATACCTGGCAGATGCTTGAGGACGGCCAGTGAGTCATTTATCCTGACGTATATGGATCTCCGTCGGCTAAACGGCCAGCTAAGTCCGTAGGTTTTTCAATTGCCGCGCCGGCGGTGCAGCCGCCGGGCCCATACACAGAATCTCTTCGGCAGATCTGGCGACGAAACGGGCCCTCGACAATGTTCTACACGCACAAAAATTTCGTCAGCTTATCAATTGCGGAATGAGGTGGAACTTACGACAATCATCCGAATATATATACCCCGGGTCAACATCTGGGTTCATCACACCCTCCACTCCGACTCGAAAAGCAACAACGATGTCACCGTTACCCACCTTTTCATCCGAGACGACGGCGGACGAGGTCGCGACGGCGTTTTCCGAGGAAATCAAGGGCAAAAATGGTACGCACTGCACTCACTTCCATGCAAGCATCCAATCGACCCACTATCATAGTTTTGATCACTGGGACGTCCCTCGAAGGGCTTGGGTACGAAAGCGCCCGCGTCATTGCCCAGCATGCGAACGTAGTCATCATCACCGGATACAACGCCGACAGGTGCAGTGGTTTATCCCTCATGCGTACAGTTTGAACTAGAAATTAATTTCTCAGGCTGAAGCTGACGGAGGAAGCGATTCAGCAGGAGGTTCCGAACGCGAACCTCCGGCGCCTCCATCTCGACCTTTCATCTTTGGCCAGCGTTCGCAAAGCTGCCGAGGAGGTCAACGCTGCACCAGAGCCATTGCATGTACGGAATATATGTATCTCCGGTCTAACACGCTCAAATGGAATATGGATCCCAGGTGCTAATCCACAATGCGGCGTCCAATGGACCGTTCAAGCTTACCGTGGATGGCCTTGAGAGCAACTTCGGGACCAATTACGTCGGTCCGTTCCTCCTCACCAAGCTCCTCACCCCCAAATTGCTCGCCTCCTCCACCGCGACGTACACGCCTCGTGTAATTTTCGTGGCCAGCGCCATGCACGCATTATTCCCCGGCGTAGACTTGTCCACCCTGACGAAGCCCGATCCCACAAACTACATGGCCCTCAAGGCGTATGCGCAGGCCAAGTCCGCCACCATCCTCACCTCCGCCGAGCTCGCGAAGCGCGCCAAGGGAAAGCTCAACGTCTACAGCCTCCATCCTGGTGGTGCGTTTCAAACGCGCTGCGGCATTTTCCGAGTCCCTTGTTGAGAGATCTGACATTTATAATTATTGCAGTGATCTTTACGAAAGGCGCACAGAGGGAGACGACCCGGAAAGATTTGCAGGCATTCGGTAGGTTGTCTCCCCCCTCCCTTTATCATCCGATTCGCCGACAATGTTTAGGCGCACTTGGCCCCGACGGACTCCCGAGTCACGAGAAGGTCAAGTGGAAAACTATCCCGCAGGGTGCCGCCACGTAAGTCAAGTTGCGGTCAAGTTGCGGTTGCCCACCCGTATCTGACTCTGAGAGCTATGTAGCACTATCACTGCAGCCTTCGATCCTCGCCTCAATGGTAAGTACATATGTTCCTTGCCCCCGCGCATGCATGTTTCGAATTTGTTCGTTTGCTGGTTCATATTCAAAACTGTTTTGTTTCCCAGGACAATCTGGGGCGTATCTCGACGACTGCAATGTCGCCAACGAAAGCGTCGCGCCGCACAGTTCCGATCCTGTGCGTGCCTATCCATTCATACCCACAGCCGTCATTGACGAAACAATACCATACATAGGTGGTGGCGCAACAACTGTGGACCATCACTGAGGAACTCATCGGGGAGAAATATACCTTGTGATAAGGAACTAACCGAGGCGGGGGAGAAACAGAAGAGTATATTTAATGTCCTGCTGTGGATAGAATTCCCGAACAAGTGCGAAGATAAAACCACCAGCGGACGTAAATTGCTCGCCAAACGATATGTGTACTCAATCATCAAATGACCACAAGAGAGAACGACTGCAGCGTAATCAGTAAGGAACGAATCCATGCGTGAATGAGGATAAGGGATGTACGACAACCTGACCGCCCCCCGCCCTGCAGTGTAATCGGCACTATCGACCGTGAGCTCGTATTGCGCTGGAGTTGCACACGGAGTTGCGAGGAGTAGCAGAGCGAAAGCGACTTGCTTATATGTGTCGATTCCGATAGGAAGATACTCGATTTCCGTGAGGGTAGAGATGTGTCAATGAGAGAATCCGCTCTATTAACTACAGGAGCATAGGAGCCTAGAATCGGATCGATCGCTGGTTGATACGAGAGTTGGAGGATCGCTGATTGTAAATGAACACCACGAGGTCGCGGTACATGACAGCAGGCCGGAGCCTCGAAACAAAAAAGAGATGCTGAAACCTGGAATGTAAACAATGGTTCCGCGCAGGTCTGCGTCGGCGAGGAATGGGGGGGGGGGGGGGGAGGGGGAGGCATGGGGGAGGATGTCCAAGCGGATTACCAGCCGAGGCCATGTTTTGTTGCACTGCCTCCGCGGGATTATGTAGTACAGGCCTAATAAATCAAGTTAATAAACGATTTTGGGCGGACAATTCGCGCCTATTACATAGTGGTCAGAAAAAATACAATAAAACAACGCGAATGCAAGTTCAGGTTAAACAGCACTGCGACCGCGATCGTACTCTGCCCTCCAAGTGGCAAATCCCGTCAGCGGAATCTCCCCGCAAAGCTCTCTCGTGATCTCATGCATCTCATCCACAGACTGAATTGACGGATGAGTATTGGATGCTAGGCATATGACCGGCAGGGTCAAAATAAACGCACCGCCAGCAGCTGGTATACAGCGATCATCCCAGTTGCATACTGCATGTAAGTGGGGGATTTGAGGGCCTCTACGTCGATCCGCCTCGCCGTCGCAAGAGATGGAGTAAGAGCCTGCGTGTGAGAATGGTGGTAGAACAATCGGTCGAGGAGGTTCTGGGGCAGAACGTGGTGCAAAGGCTCGCCTGTGCGGAGCGCTTGCGAGATAAGCGAGAATACCGCCATAACGTCGGAAATCTGGAAGCTTCATTTTAGGGCAAGGAATCGAGAAAAAGGATGTCCACGTACGAAGTTTGGGTTGAGAATCTTGGAGCTGTGGACGAACGTCTGCCTCCACTCAGTCTGTAGATGCGCCAGGGAGCCCCCGAGCTACAGCGGAAGGATTATTATCAATATGTATGGACGAGAGACACCGATTGCATACCTGCGCGAGACTGCCAATCATGTCAACCTGAACGTCCACCAGCCGCGCATACTCCTTCGCAGGCCACTTCCCGCGTATACTTCCCTCCCACTTAGCGAGCTCCGTCAGATCCCGGATGGCATGCATCTCATCCGCCAGGGCCATCAACCTTGCCTGGAAATCCGATGTCCATGTCGGCGCAGCTTTATCCTCCGGAGTAGTGATCCACGTCGAGATGAGGAATGCGTATGTCTCGCCGAGAGAGGCGATGGATGCAGCATTCCGTTGGCGGACAGCCTTGCGGCCGGATTTTGGAGGGAACATCATGAGGACGAAAGACGCAGCGGAACCGGACACGACGAGGGCCCAGCGCTTCCACGCGACGGACCACCCAATACCTATGGAATATCAACATCGTTGCCAAAACTTGAAGAATGCATCCATTGCTCACCCGGGGAAGCGAATTGATAGGCATGGCCGTCGATCCACGAGTAACCAACCTAGCAATATTCGATTGAGAGTCGTACTGGAAACGGGCGATGATGTGATCTCACCACGAGAGCAAATGTAGTCTGTCGTTGGAGCTTTAGTCTTCGTAAAAGATGAAGAGAGAAGAGACGCACGCAACACAAGACGTTCCCTGCCAGGTACCGCTCCGGAGCGAAGATGCGGATGAAGAGCAACGGGATGATGCACATCCCGACCGCCACAGCAGCCCCGTACGGATTCCCGTTCCCCCTGCCATTGCCTGAAGCGAGTTTAGTACCTCCGACGTTGATGTTCACGGGAACGAAGGAACTAACCGGCATACCACGCAACTAACCCCAAGGCAAGCCCCGCGAGAGTACCGAGGAGACGAGTGGCATAGCTGGAGTGCCATAAGTTGAGAGTGTGAAGGGACGAGAGTAATGCAAAGAAAGTACTTGAAAATCTGATCCGACGCGTAGATATTCAGGGTGGTCTGCGCCATGATGAGGGCCCTGTTGAAAGGGTTTGGTAAGCGTCCGGTGAATCGTTGAGAAATAGATACATGGTTACCAGATTCCCTTTTCGACGTAGTAGAAATCTACAGTAAAGTCAGGGTCAGGCGTGGGAGATATATTTCAGAAGACACGTACGAGCAGAATGTTTAAAGACAGCGGGGAGCCACAGTGCGATCGAAACAAGGACGTATTTGAAGGTGAACTGGAGCCCCACAATCAGCAGCTATACGGGTCCTGAACTGGGTTTTAACGTACCACAGCCTCGGCGGACCCAGACCACTGATAAGCCCTGTGGATACCGTGCATGGCCTTCTGCAAAACGTTGGTCGGCGGCCGACTATCCGGGTCTCTGCCTACGAAAATAAATATCCCTCAGCTCCAGAGGAACAAAACGGATGCATGACGCACGATAATCCCCTTCCCGGGCGACGGGCTGCACCGGCGGAGCCGTATCCTCCCCAAACGCGCCGTCGGTCTTGTCCCCGCGCGCCGTGACGAGCTTCCACAGGGTACGCAGCCCCGTGGGCGCCCACACCCGCGCCTTCACGCGTTTCGCACTAATGCCACGCACGGCATCCGCGAGAACGAGCACCGCCTCCGCGATGCCGAGCACCTCCGCCGCGAAGACGTACGCGACGAAGAGCGCGCGCAGCGGGGGGTCCTCCGCCTCTGCCTCCGCTCCGGGTTCCGCCCCCGCAGCGGCCATCTCCTGGAACAAAGGGAGATACGGAGCGAGCAGCGCACTCTGCCCGGCCGTCTTGAAGCCCGCGAGCGCCGCGTGCAAGCGCGTCGAGGCGGCGTCGAGGTCTGCGGCGCACGCGGCATCGTGAACGGGATTGCGCCGCCACCGCGTCGTGTTGGTGCGGTCGACCTCCGCGTGCACGGCGCCGAGTAAAGCAACGCTCGCAAGCCGCAGCTCCGTCGTGACGGCGTCGAGCGTGGGGAGCACATCCGCGGGGCGTACGCCGTGTGCGGCCTCGCGCGCTGCGTTGCGCGTGTGGATTTGGCGGAGGAGGTAGGTGCCGTTGGTGTGTACCGCGTTGACGCTTTCGGTGGATGCAGACGGGGGGAGCCGCGCCGTCCCGACGAGGCGGTCGAAGTTGAGAAGACAACCTACGCACTCGAGATGAGCACTGAGTCAATATACTTAATTTGTGACGCTGCCGACGTACCGACGCGGGCGATGAGGGCGACTGTGGGCGCCTCCAAGCTGCCGACGTCGTCGCCGCTCCAGCGGCCGTACGAGAATTCGAGTGAGAGGAATCCCGACGTGGCGGTCACTGCCATTCGCGTTTAAGGAGCACACTAGACATGGGGTAGGAAGTAGGAAGGAACGCACGCTGCTGCTGCGTCGCAATCACCCTCGCCCGCAGCGCCTTGAATTTCGCGGGCATCCGCTCCCGCTCTTCCTCCCGCTCCGTGCCAAGGAACACCCCGTCCTGCATGCGGATGAGCGCGGCGATGCGTTCCAGCTGCGCAGTGACCGTGCTGAGGGCGGCGTGGCTCATCGTCTCGGGGAAGATGAGGAGCGTGGTGATGACGACGATGGCCATGTAGCACCCCACGGAGATACCCATCGAGTTGAGGAGCGTGTAGCGCTTTGTGGGGAAGAGCGGGCCGACGGCCTGAAATTGGGGGCGGGTGGGGTATCAGTAATTACTTATCAAAGGAAGAAGCGAAAGAACATACACAGAACACGTCAACTACGCGAGAAGGCAAGAGATGTTAGCGGATGGAGGGTATAAAGACGAGGCGAGACGCACGCCCGATGGTCCCGAATATACTCATGAAGATGAGCTTAGGCGCATATGCGCGCATCAGCCCAAATATGAACGTCCCGACAGCGAGGAATGCCCCGTACATCGCGGTGGCTCTGGAATAATGCTGCATTAACCTCTCAACAAGCATGATACTGCACACAGACGAACCGGACATCAAGGAACCACCCGGAGAACACGGCGGTGGCCTCGGCGAGAGCGGGGTCCGCTTGGAAGATGGCGCTCGCGTTGATACTGGGAGTTGATTCAGAGATATGAATCCGATTTGGGTGGTATGGAGGAGAGAAGACCGACCTCGCCTCGATCTGCACGCCAGCGGCTTGGATTATTACCTGGTCGCGCACAGCGTTGGCTGCGCGCATCGCGCCGATGCCAATGCCCCATCCCGAGAGAAGTCCGACCACCAGAGTCGAGATGATCTGGATGTATGTAAATGAGCTCGAGAGTTTCGGATAGGTCGCCACAGACACCCACGAAAAGGGTGAGCTGCACGGGGAGGTACGGCGGCAGTAGCAGGCTCGTCAAAAGTGCAAAGAATGAGCTGAGAATTAGATATTAGCGATAAGGGCAGTGGGATCGGAGATGGTGGCACGCGCACGTCACGCCGATCGTCCGAAGGGAGGCGTCGGGTAGCAAGATGATGAAGGAGACCAGTGAGGCGACCCAACAGCGCAGAAGCACCTTCCACGCTCGACGCGAGAGGAGAGGACCCGAAACCCATTCTGGAAGGGAGGAGAGAAAAGAGCGGGGTGGGGCCTCTGTCGCCGAGGGAGAAGATCCCCAGGAGGACTTTGCATTGGTCAGGGTTCCTGGATGGAGTGTCGTCGTTGAATCTTGCGAGGAAATCTTTGGTTCGTGCTCGGCCATGATGGATTAGGAATGAAAAAGATGGATAGTGGAAGGGAGCGGAAGGTACAAGAAAAAAAAACAAGTTGTGGACTCTTGTCGCCGTGCCAGCTTATAGAGTGGTTGTACATCAAGGGTCTTTTGGCGTCCGATCCATCACGCAACGCTGGCGTTTGCATCCGGACGTGCATGCGAAGTTCCAAGGTGGCCGGTGGTGACCGTGCAAAGCGAAAAACTGGGCTCTAGAACGTGTGGGGGATACAACAGGATTCTATATCCCACCCTTTAAAGACGATAAAAAAAAGACGAAAAATTGCTGAAGTAGATTTTGAGTAGATTGGCGATGGACCAGAGCACAGAGAACGGCGATAAGAGGAGAAAAAGACATGTGATTGTTCAGACAAAGTAGAGCCTTGGAAGAAATCAGGGACCGGCAGACGCTGAATAGTATAAGCGGGTCCGCAAAGATTGGTCACGAACCCTATATTATGGTTTGTCTCGACACACACACGTGACAACGCAGCCGTGTGAACTTAGCGAAATAGATCTGAGTGACGGATATAAATTTTCCATGCACTTGTCCATTTTTTATTCCCCTAAGATCTCACCAAAAACTTTTAACCATGTAGTTTATAAACCAAAATAGTTGGAGCCAGGCTATCCCGTAGCATCCGACTAGAATATTACCGTCAACCATGCTGTAACAGCCTATAATGCTGAGACTTCGATGTAGCATAACAAGAAGGATACACAAATTTATCTAGTATGGCCATTCTCACCATCCCTCTTGTTGTTACTGAATCACAAAAAAATATCCTTTCCACCCAACTTAAACAACCATGGGGTCACTCAAACTCTCTTGGAATTCCTCTCTCGTTGCCTGAAGTTGAAATTTTATTGTCGTGATAGCTTCTCTCTGGTCTGTGGTCCTCCCGAGAGTGCTCTTATCCACATCTTCGGTGCTCACTCCCAAACCAACGCGCACTATGATGAGCGTCGGTGCGATTCCCTGTGTTTGGTATCAATGAGCATATGGTATGATGATTAGTATAGTATTCAATGCGTACGACTATGTGATAGCACGCAGCAATGCATATTAAAACCGAAGCCGTCGGCGCCACGGATACGAAAACCCCGACGGAGATGACCAGGGCGGCCGGATATATCAGCCCGCTTTCGAGCCTGGAGGACGTTAAATCAACGGAAGTCGCTACTTGTAAAACCCACATAATAGCTGTCAAATCCATATATCTCTTTCGCGGATTTGTCCCCAGAAGCCTGGAAATTCGGCGAGAAATGTACCAAATTCGTCCGGCTGAATCGAAAAGGTGTCTTAGCACGTGTGGTTCTGTCACATTATTGGAATTTCCTCACCCGCTAATGATGCAGCGAGAACATTCGTGCAGAATATCGTGGCCATGCACACTACCGTGGCCACGCGCTCAAAAGTCCCGGTGAGTGGGATTATACCAAGTATGCCCCCGACTGACATGACCACAAGTTAGCGGCGGTAGTGAATACCATTGGAGGACACGCACGGAGTGTGCAAGTATAGGAGAAAGCAGGGAAAGCGACTGGTCGCCAATTGTACCCCCATATCACGTAACATCGATAAATCTGTTGAAAAACTCGTTACTCGCACAGGTGAGGATATGGACACAACTTACAATGATCCCGTCTGCAATGGAACTTCGGTGGTAAATATCTCCGTCGGTGAAGATTTTAGGTGAACTCACTTTGCCAGAGTATACCTAATTTTAATGAGAATGCCTAGTCGACGGACGATGGCGGGATCGTCAGGGCCGTACAGCACCGGGAGTGGGTTGTCCAGGGAGAACAATTCATATATCCCGGCCTGCGCGCGATCTGTTATGAAGGCCCATGTGTAGGCGAGCGTGATGTGGAAAGTCGAGAGGAGGAAAAGGATGATCATGCAGCCCAGATGAAATTTGTAATGGGCTTTTTTATGTGAGCATAACACTTGAACAGACTGGAAGAAGAGGACCGAATAAATCCCTACGGAAATTCAACAACATCGTTTAAACCCATTTAGAGTGGGGACTGACCATATGTCAAAGTATCTATCTGAGATACTTGTAAGGGAATGATTTAAAGATAGCGACACAGAATTTATACCACCAACGGGAAATATGTGATGAAATGGCTAAGTGACTGGAATTT
The DNA here is from genome assembly GCA_029289565.1 of Mycena galericulata. NCBI lineage: Eukaryota > Fungi > Basidiomycota > Agaricomycetes > Agaricales > Mycenaceae > Mycena > Mycena galericulata. The sequence goes on along the minus strand of JARKIA010000133.1, from coordinate 436,907 downwards.
GTTTCAACACATGACAAGCGAGGAGTGAAAAGTATGATCCATACCATGCTCTTGCGGGATTACGAATAACGCAGGGCAATCCAGCGCCGCCTCATCCTTTTTAAGTGCTATTTCGAGCGGCATCTTCGAAGTTGCAGCCAGCCAACTGCCATAGTAGGGACGGTCAGAGTAGGCGTTTCCGGGCGTTTCTGGGGGTCGTTTCTGCAAGCGTTTCTCGTAATATTTTTCAACAGAAACGTGGGAGAAACGACCTGAGATTTGACCGACCCTGTTCGAGATCCGTTTCTCGACCCCATCAAATGATTGACAACCGCACGAGAAACGGAAACGCCTCAGAACGCCTTGTAGAAACTCCTCTGGAGGAGTTTCTACGCGTTTCCGTTTCCGTTTCTCTTGACTTTTCGCACCTTTAACTGACTTTTTTCAGAATTGCAGAAACGTTGGCAGAAACGACCTCAGAAACGCTCGGGAACGGTTTTGCGACGTTTCTGATTTCCCACGTTCTTATAATTCGAGAACCGTTTGCAGAAACGACCCCCCAGAAACGCCTACTCTGACTGTCCCTAGTGAAGCACCAATCAACCATATCAATATTCTCGGATAATAATAATATGGACCGGCGGTTTCAGATACAACTTCAATCGTCCAGAAATCTGGCTATGATTCCCGGGACCATGCTTCGTAGATCTTTACCCTGGACCGGATTCTTTGTCAGCTTTTTGAGACAGACTGCATGGGTGAGGTGGACAAATCTCAGCACCCAGATTTTAGAATTTAGTAAGGCTCAGGAATCTGTACAGTCTGCTTTTGTACCGGCCACCGATGATACTGTACCAGTTCGACCGAATGTTCAGGTGGCGCGTGATGACCAGTTTTTCTGCGGTCTTTACATAAAATTCGGCACAGTTCAAAAGAAAATTTATCGGCCATCTCGCTGGTGAGTGAAGCATTCAAAATTAATGAACACTTGGTCGAAATGATACAGTACCATGGGTTGCTACTTAGTGGCCTGGCGGCTCAGTTGTAGGTTCAATAATACGGGACAGCCTTCGAAAGATTGCCCTGGGCCCCTGGATTCTACTTCACAGAGTGACAGGCAGCGTGGGTGAGGCGGACTAACCCTATCCTATACCTCAAGAGGCAGTGTGGTTGCGTCGCAAGGGGGAAGGTCGGATATGGGGTGCCAGCTTGTTGGACAGATCTCGCTGCTTGGGTGGACAAAGACTCTCGGCCGTCCAGAATCTCGATAGATTGATCGGAGAACTCAGAATACTGAAGTTAGCATTAGGCTGCTGTTTTGGAAGGAGCTCAGAGCGCTGCAGCATCTGATAACGCTGGGCCTGAGGCACCTACGTCGGGGAGCATGAGGACGAGCGTGTGTGGCACTGGAATCACGGACATGCAGCCAGTGAACGCTTCATGGGATAATTCCTGGAGAGCTCAAGGCTCAGAGTTGTGAAAGATCAGCGGCGCTAATGCTCCGCTCTCCTGAAGCCTAGGGCCCCTTGAAACTTATGTTTAGCAGTCTGGATCCTAACGCCGTCGGACACCCTTCCAAGTTTCATTGCATTCTCTCACTCTGGTCTGTCATGTGGCCGACGCGGAATTCACGACAGGATTTTCGAATATCGAACAGGCAAACAATCCACCTTGCTTGGGGTATCCGGCTGTGTCATTCATTTGGATTCCTGATATCAGCTTTCTCGGGCGAGTGCCAATAGTTGTATCGTCCCGCTGGGTCTTTTTTACCCCCTCTCGATGTGTGTGTAATTCAACTCGATCATGAAGTTGTAATCTGCGTTCCTTGTCTGATGCATCCCTCTGGCTCCCCTGCGTCTCCGAATGCATCGTAATGGACTTGAATGGAGCGACCGGGTCCGTCGTACGCATGCGCCTCTCCTTCTCGTTGTCACTGACGGCAGGCTATCCATCCCCACCTCCGTGTTCCCGGCGCCGCTGACAAATGCGCGAGGCCTTTTGTATTGGACGGATTTTTCTGACATTCATCCGACAGACTAAACACCAGTACTTTTCTCCATCGGAGCGTCAACTCTATTGGAGCGTCAAGAGGTCAATCCGTACGACAGCCAATTTGAACACTACAATATCGGAGATTTGTTTATGGTGCAGAGCGGGTTTCAACTATGTGTATGTAAATTCCCATTGATTTTCCATGTCTTTCCTAAGCGCTCTCATTATGCGCACTAGCTCGGGATAACCGTCTCGAACTCTAAGGAAAATAGGGGAAGGAGTCTCTTCTGCTCAGTAACCTGGTTCGAACCTTGACTATCATCAAAATATCGAGAACATGTTGAGAAAAGCAGCTCGCTGCAACGTACACAGGTGGAAATGCAGCGAGCGCTTGTTTCTATAAATGGCTCGTTGTTCAGTTAGTGAAGTTGCTCAGTGGAATGGTCTGACGGACTTGTGGGCTTTACAGTCGCGGTGGTAGGGACTTGGCTCAAGAGTGTCAGCGCGTTGATCATTTCAGAACTACTTAGTATCCGAAACTGTACAGCGCGATCCGTGGATGTCCGGTATGCTCCGTAAAGGCCTCGCGGTATAGAGCGCGGTCCTTTCTTTCTTTATCCGATCAAATCTTGGAAATGGGCGAGCTCATTCGCGCGCAGCCATTCGACCCTACTTCCTTGCCCAGAACCACCATGTCTGTGGAGGAGCAGCTTGATAACCTCAAGACGCGTTCCGCCCACAAACGTCGACGCCACCGCGCATGCGACAGCTGCCGGCGCAAGAAACGTACGTAATTCCCCCGTGAATGACTAGTCCCTGGTTGATGACCATGTGTATATTGCAGGCCGGTGTGTGTACCCGTATTTCAGCTATCCGATATCTCACCGACTGATTATTATTTTTTGACCGCAGGCGAAGGAGGTGAGCCGTGCGCGTATTGCGTCAGGCGCAATTCCGAGTGCACTTATGGTGAAAAGGGCAAGGTTAGCTAGCATTTGTCATCAGCGTGCGCTGCTGGTGTTCATCAACTTACGGGGATGTTACTTTCCTCAGCGCTTCATACCTCGAAGGGAGCAGGATGTAGGCAGTTTTGATTTTCACACGTTCATCGAGGGATACAATCTTTCATCAATCCCTCCGGAAAGGCTATCCCCGGTCGACGAGCACTTCAGCCACGTTGAGCTAATGGATAACGCGAGTGCGGCGGAAAACACCACTAGGGCGGGCTATTCAACGTCATCGGTAAGCATACTCATTTTCACAGACATATCTAACAATCACTGGCCAGAGTGGAGATGAAATGCTGGACTTCAATATCCAACCACGGAAGCTAAACTCAGTCGGCGGCGGGCTCTCGTTCGACGGCCCGAATATATTCAAGCCGATCTCATTAGAAACAGTATATTTTGCCTGTATACCCCCTGTGTTCGCGGGAGATGAGGAAATCCAGGCGGCGTCGTTCCATAATTAAATACGGCGCTGAAGAATTTTTAGATATCGCTTTACTAAATGACGCCTGCGGCCTTTCACACCCCTCTTCAAATCCGCTCCTACTGCCGAGCCACGGACAGGATACTGTACTATTTCGACCAAATGTTCAGGTGACGGGTGACAGAGGGTTGTGAAATGAACAAATTTGGTGTAGGTGACGGTGACAAACTGAGTTTGTGGCCCAAATAGGCCTCAAAAACGGCAAAATCTTCGGTCCGGCAACTGCCGGACGTCCATTTATGGGAATTAGGCGTGATTGCCAAGAAATGAACACCTAGAAAAATGAACATCTTCGGTGACATGGTGTGATCATTTGGTCGAAATAGTACAGTATCAGAACTGCTCGCCGTCCGATGCCGCCTCTGGCGAGCATCTCCTCTATTATCTGTGCAACGATGCTGAGTGAAAATAGAGGCCCATCCATAAGGACCATAAGAGCCGGACACCCTTCCAGTGTTGTAGTTAAGGTGTTAAGGGCTTAGTCTTAATAAGGGCTTAACCCTTATTAAGCTAAGGTCTTAATTTCAGGATGTATGTATCTGAAGCCCTTAATAACCCTTAACCGGCTGCTCCCGCCGTGGCGGGCTGCCGGCAATTAAAAAATGACTAATAAAATGGCAACCACGTGGAAGTTGCTCTGGCCCGACTCCCTACTAAGTATGCTGGTGGTGCTTTTTGGCGGGGTTATTGCGAACCCCATTGCTCTCCTTACATGCAGATGTGCTGTCTCATAAGAAACCTTATACATGGAGCATCTTGCAGCCAAGCACAGTGACAAAGAGCCGGATGCTGGTGCTCAGGAGGGCTCTGGAGACGATTACAATGGATAATTGGGCACGGAAAACCAGATTCTCATGTTCTAGCGGCACCCGCCTTTTTGGGAAATAACCCTTAATATGACCCTTAATTTGGACACCCTTAATAAGCCTTAATTAAACTTAAGGTCTTAATCATGGAAAGCACCCTTAATAAGACCCTTAACTACAACACTGCACCCTTCGGGTTAACGAGCCTTTCGTCATTTGTAGGTTTTGTGGGTTGGACTCTAGTCTCTTATAAACAGACGCTACAACAGTTGAAGGCTCGTACCTCGCTTGTTGTAGTCTGTCGATTACCCGCGATCGGTGATTGGAGATCGACCTTGTTATGTAATCTGAAATTTCTCGGATGTCGTTCGCGGTAATATAGCTTACCTTTGTGCGTTTTTATCTTGGATTATCGTGAAGGATACTATATTGAACATATTATTCAGCCAAAATTTGCGCACTTGGTTCAAAATCAAGGAGATAAATTTTACTCGGCCCGCCACGTGATCAGATCAGTATTTCTGCCCACTCGAAGGAGAGCCAAGAGGAGAGAAAAGTGGAGAAACCGAACTCTTCATAATGGTAGTAAATGTCAAATCGTCTCCAAAATCCTGTCAAATGAGAGTCGTAAAAGGACTCAAGAGCCCAGCGAGAATTCAAACTCCGCACTTTACGCAACAAGGTCGATCTCCTAACATCCGGCGCGTGGTTACGAGTCCTATTTTTAAATAGGAATCGGCGTTCTTTAGCCTCTTTGACCATCAAAATTTGAAACGTGATTTTCACGTTATCATTTAGTGCCTTTTAGAGTAATTCCATCAAATCGATGATTATGTCATAAATCGTGCATTTCACGTGTTGCCTCTATTTATCCAAGTATTTGATTGTATCTCTCTCATCTTTGTTCCCTCTCGCCGCGAGGATCCAAATGTGTATCGTTTGGATTTTTGCTAAAAAGGAAAGGGCCCAATGCGAGCTGGTCGAAGCGGCTGCAGGCCGCTTCGACCGAGCGAGTTTTGGGTCCGGTTGAAATCCGGGATTAACAAAACACCTACATTACATAGATTCCACTGTCGGTACATTCTGCGGTAGACACGGTACATTCAGACAAATGTACCGCCTTTGGATCAAACACGGCACATTGTCATACCACATGCCATCTGTTGCCGATGCGCCGATCTCGGCCAACAACGGAACTCTGTATCCACTTTGCGTGGGGGTTAGGTTTGGAGGTTAAGTTTGGTTAGAAAAGTTAGGTTTGGTTTGGTTAGGTTAGGTCCCCAGGTATATTGGAGGTGTTATTGGGGGATAGAGTATTCAGCTTAGGTTAGTTGATTCACACTCTTGATTCAAAGAGCGGCACATTGATGGGTTCCTTGATGGGATCTACCGTGTTTGCCTCGAACGCCTGAATCTATGTAATGTAGGTGTTTTGTATATCTCATTGAAATCACATCTCATTCTCAAGCTCTCCGTTTGCACGGATCATAAGGATCATGAATAGGAACAAACCACCACAAATAAAAAAGGACTCGTACTGCCATGCGAAGCAATGGCCCCAAAAGCCAAGTAAACTACAGACTCTGGGCGAAGCTATTCAACTTCATGACAAACACAAGATATATAGGCTTAGGAAGGCCTGACCCTTCGTAATGAGACGAGCACGGGAAAATATCTATCGACTGATCGTTGAATAAGCTCAGTGAGAGAATACTGGTAGTGGTGCACAATTCGGCGGCCGGCCCATTCGGGACTCGCGTGTCGGTGGCAGTGTACTGTGATCCCGTGATCGCGGAGGGGTCACGGTGATAACCTTTTCTCTCCCAGCCACGACAAAGCTTCGCCCGGCGGCCCGGGAGAGCCTGTGGATCCTACCTCTCCAGCGCTTCCTCTACGTCAAATTGGGGATCGATTCGCTCGATTGCTAGCTTCATCTTAATGGCACTTTTCATCCTGGATCACCGATTCCCCAGTGCGGTTCAGGCGTCAGTCCCGCTTCTCTCTCAGACAACTTTCGTTGAAGAATAGGACGTCACTAATAATTATTCAGTGCGAAAATCCCGCCATATCCGTCTTGATGCGACGCAATCCTCGAATGCGGCGATCAGTTGCGGACTGCGCCGCTGCGCTTCCCACGGCGCCGACTGTGCCGCTACGCGTCTCTTCTTCTTACTCTGACCATGGTGGGGACTACGGGACGTGTCTTTGTTCTATGCTGCGTTTTCTTCTCAACTCTCTGGCTCCTTCTGTCTGATAAATCACAGCACAAGAACGTCGCTCCGTCCAGCGAGTCGAGTGGCAATGGTGCATTCCGTGCCAAAAGCGACGAATTCTCCTGGGACACAGTGCGTATCCTCTCCTTCCGTCTGTTAAATCTCAGGCTACGACGGAGTATAGATCCTTCCCACCGAGGAAATCATTTGGCATGATTGTTACTCGGATCATCAGTGTGCCCGATTAAAAGTAAGAGAAAGCTCTTCCGCAGTCTCTCAATATTCAAATTCACAACTGTCAGGTTCCTCTGGACTACGCGAACCCAGAAGCGGCGTCCGCTGCGATTGCTATGAGACGCATACACTCGATTGTGCCGCATAATTCGACAGACTATCGTGGACCCATCCTCATCAACCCGGGCGGCCCCGGCGGCTCAGGAGTTGATATCGTCGGGACTATGGGTGCGAATATAGCCACCGTTGTGGGTCCAGAGTTCGATGTGATAGGCTTTGATCCTCGAGGTGCGTCGAGGACCAAGACTCGACTGTGGAATTTTATCCTGATGACTATTGCTTAAGGCATCAGCCACTCCACCCCGCGCGTCTCGTTCTTTGCAAGCCGGGCCGATCGAGAGATGTATCTTAACTCGGATAATTCCCAGGCTCGGTCGGTGAAAGCCTCTCCCGATTCTCTTGCGCGCGCATGGGCCAGCGGCATGATTGAAGGGCAGTTGGCCGGAGAGAGCGACGACGGGAGCCTGCGGTTCATTAATACCGATTATACGGCCCGCGACATGTTGCGGATTGTGCAGGCGCATGGTCAGGACAAGATTCAGTACTGGGGATTCTCGTGCGTCTCGTCGAATAATGGAACTCGTGGACTGACTCGGGGTTCGCAGCTACGGAAGTGTTTTGGGCGCCACATTTGCCGCAATGTTTCCAGTGGGTTGGCTACAGTTTCTGTCTCTTTCTCACTAAACTACGTCTGAGTAGAACAAGGTCGAGAGGCTCGTCATCGACGGTGTCGTAGACTCGGAAAACTACTATGCATGTACGTGGTTTCCAGTGGCCGGGAGTGAGGAGAGATGTTGATTCCTAACCAGCCGAATGGTCGAATGGTCTCATCGACACGGAAAAAGTATGGTCATCGTTCATCAGCGGTTGCATTTCTGCGGGTCCAGACGGATGCGCTTTCTACTCCCCGACTGCAGTAGAGATTCAAGAAAATGTCGACAAAATCTACGCCTCCCTGCAGGCGCGTCCAATTCCCGTGCGGACCAATACCTCATTCGGCATTGTGGACTACTCCATGATGCGCCGCACCACCTTCACCGCGCTCTACTCCCCGTACGCGAAGTTTCCCGCCCTTGCGCAGGCCCTCGCAGACCTGTCCAGCGGAAATGGGACGGCGCTCTTCGAAATGACGGAACGCCCTTCATTTGAGTGCAGCTGCGATTCGGCCGAATTCAAGTTCGAGGAGGTCGTGGATGGAGGCGTCGCGGTACGCTGTAATGATGGCAAGCGAATGGAGGCGTCGTACGAGTATTTTCTGGAGCATTACCACAATATGAGCAAGCTCTCCAGTTGGGCAGACATGTGGGAGCCCATTCGTCTGAGTTGCCTGTGCGTTTCCCTTCCCTTCCTCTCTGGCTTCTTTTGCTCTTCCAGCGCTGAGGATGTGCAATAGCGCCTGGCCCGAGTTTCCGAAGGACCATTTCCAGGGTGCGTCTCGCTCTATCTTTCTTCCCGAACCACGCTATATCTGGTTCAGGTCCCTTTGTCGCCAACACCAGTTTTCCGCTTCTAATCATCGGAAACACCGCTGGTAGGCATTTAGTTCCAATACCTACTCACCACGCCTGACTACCATATTCCACAGATCCGGTCACTCCTCTGTGGGCGTACGCCTTCCACACACCCCCTTATCCGCAGAATGATTAACCTATTGCAGCGCGAAAAAGATGTCGCAAGGCTTTACGCGCTCCGTCGTACTGACGCAGGATTCCGCCGGGGTGCGTGATGCTGATCATTTCAACCGAGACAGACCTGAGCCAAACCTCATATATATAGCACTGTTCCATATCCGCCCCGTCTCTCTGCACACAGAAGCACATACGGCAGTATTTCCTCGATGGCGCTCTCCCTGAGCCGGGAACCGTGTGTCCGGTCATCGGGACCCCGTTCCCCACAGATGAATTCAAATTGGGGGCAGCGGAGGCACAGGAGGTCCTGTCACTCTCTGCGGCGGATCGCCGCATCTTGGAAGCTGTGACGGGACTCTCGAAGATGTTCGATATCCGCTTCCCTGCTGGTTTATAATTTTCTTTCAATGTTTGCATGTTTACATCGCGAGCTTGGTGCGGCAATGGTCACGGGACCTCTTGAAGCTGTTGAAGTTGACGGCTCAAATTCAAATGGCGCTGTCTGCCCTACATAAACAGTGCTCTGTGTGAAAATTATTCTTATGAAGTCGTGCAAGTGTTATCCAGCTGTGACAATTTTTGGGAGGCCTACACAACAGTACTACTTTCTTTTTGTAATTACGCTGACAGAACGCGAAGGCGGTTATGTAGAAATGGAATATGTCGTGGTATACACGACATATTCCATTTCTACATATCCTCCTAAAGTATGAAAACCCAGAGTAAATATATAGGGCTCAGTTAGTTAGTAACAGTTGCCTGAGAGAAAGATGAGCGACACTAAGTCTGATGCAAGTGAAACAAGATGGATCGCACCTTCTGAAGCGCGACAGCAGTCTGCGCCAAGAGCCGGCTGTTGGCCGTCGCACCCGTCAGCAAATTGATAGACGTTTTTCCGAGCACGACACCCTCAATGTGCGCTCCGGCGTTGGCGGTGACTTCGCCCGTCACAACCCAAACGATGTTGCTTGCAAGCGCACCACCGGCGAGGACCATCTTCTTCCCTGCCGCGATGGACAGTGTCCCGGCAACTTGAAAAATCCAGGCTAAAAATATGAGGTGAGTTCGGCGTGTCGAACACAGGAATGAGGGAAGGTCTCCTCACTGTCAGTGGCGGCACCGGCAATGGTGACGTCGCTCCCGATGGTGACCGCGCTGCCCCACTTGTAGAGGCCAGGTGCGAGGACGAGGTTTCCGATGGCACCTAAGTGAAGCTTTGATCAGAAGACAGGATAAGATAGCGTAGGATTAAAGCTTACCGCTGGCGAGATTGACGAAATTCGGGTTAACGCGACCGGTAGCATCGGTGAATGCGGTACCCATGTCGCCGATGGCGACGGTGAGGGTCGAAGGGGTAGGAGCGGAGTACGAAGCGGCAAAGAGCTGTCCGACAACCTGACTGGAGGTGGAAGACTCCTTGTTCGAAGCAACAGTGAGGGAGAATCCAGTCAGACCAGTGGCTGAGATGGGGCTGACGCCGACGTTCCCCGCTAGAGACGATTGAGACGAGCGATGGACGAGGGAAGTTGAAAGACATACTGATCACAGAGGGAGGAACTGTGGAGACGCCGCTTTTAGCAAGGATCGCGAAGTTCCCTGCGGTGCGTAGATTAACGGCGGCAGGTCCCAGAGCGGCGACACTGCTGGCGAGAGCAGTCTGTTCAAAGAGTCAGTAAAACTGCGTGAAGGTGTTGAGAGTAAAACTCTACCAAGAAAGAAATGTTGAAAACGGTTGAAATCATAATGGCGGCAGCGAGGAAGAGCTTTGAGAGTTAGTCAAGTTGTAGGGAAGTGGGCTGAAGCTAAGGAGAGTAGACCTCTCTGAAGGGTTTATATACCTTTTTTTTGAGGTGAGCCATGCCGCCTCGGCGTCCGAGTCCACACCTCGTCATAGGAGGTTCGATTATATTTTGCGAGACCAGCTGTCCTTGCGTCCTTGACAAGCGGAGACTTCCTGTGTGTGCGGGGAGGCCAAGGCAGGACGGCGAACCCGGCATCGTATTCTGGAAATTTTTCCACAGCACGCAAATTTGGTCTGTGCAGCACCATGATTAGAACGTACATGACCACATAGGGCGAGGGCAGGCAGCTGCGACAGAGGGCGAGGTGCAACAATGACCGTGGTCTGTCTAGCAGAAGGAGGAGCGGAAGGAAGACAGCGAGAAGCTCTTCCGGTTTTAATGTCCCGCCAAGTCCTTGTAAGTTTCCATTCGCACTGTCGAATGCTTGGGACAAGCCGAGCAGCTGCCGGGGCCCTGACGTAGATAATGACGCTGAAACAATCACAGTGGCCATTGATGACTTTCTTCCAGGCTGCATGCACTATGTACAGGTCGAATTGTTGTTTTCCTATTTGAACCTTTGACCCAATTAGCATATTAAGGCAGGAGAAGTGGAAAAGCTTGCCACGCGAACGATAAACGATGATCACCGAAACTCATTGCCAATCCTACCCAGGTATTGATATCAAGGACATGGAAACCGGATTCCCGGATGCAACAGTTTATGGAATTGGTAAACTCCGGCAAGCCAGTGGTACTTTAATCGGAGCCCGACGATCTATGTACACTGTGGGTGCAGAGATGCTAATTCAATTTCATACTATGTATACGCTGAATAAATGCGGCGAGGAAATGTGAAGGATAAATCACGAATATGATTAAAACACTCATGAGCAGCTTGCGGCAAGTAACTTCTAGGATGTTTAAGCTTGTACAAGTTTTGCGAGACGGTCATATTAGGTGATTTTGGGGCGGTCTTGACTTTCCGCGGTTCTCCATTTATCAAAGCGCGTGACAGTCGCCATCTAAAAGCTAGAGCAGGCGATTTTAGGCAGTTCTGAAAACTTCTGACAGGCGGTTCTGTGATTCGCATCAAGGTCAGTGAAAGTGCAAAAGGTAAGGAAAACCGAGAAATGCAATCACCTTAAGTTGTAAAACCTCCGCCATTTTTAAGGAGGTTTTATACGGCGGTTTTCGCGATTGCGGTTCTGCCCGGTGATTGGCAGCTTGATGGGACTAGAATCATGTTTTAAGAAGGCGGTCGAAATAGAAAGCGGTTCGACTCACACGGTTTGGACACAAATCTTCTGCAGAACCATCGGAGATGAAGTTTCGCCGCTTCAAGTTTCTTCCGCAGCTCTTGACCACGGGAGCGAATATTTCGTGCCCGTTGGCCTGTGGAACACCGGATGCTGATAGCCTTCCCGAGCATTTCTGCGATTACGAGCAGTATTCGAATTTTGGAGTCTTGCAAGGGATGTAAAGGCCCGCACCAATGACTGCGGCTCTGATCTGAGAATCTCACACATCGTGGGAAGTGAATGTGAATGAGCTTGCTTCGAATAACGCGCCACATTGTATGTTCATGCTTGGCACGACGCGTCACAGAAGACTGACACGTGCTCCGACTGCACTCCTGCTCAGTCTGAATCCGACAGTGACTGGCTCTATAGATAAGATGAGATAAACCAAAATGGAACACCTAACCGTTAGTGAGAGCCCTACGTCCCTAAATTTGGGAAGTCGAGGGGAGTGAGTGTCGGAGATTGATTAGTCTGTAGTTTAACCGCGCCCGATCATTGGAAGTCGACCTTATTACGTAAAGTGCGGAGTCTGAATTCTGGTTCGGGGTCTGTGGCGCTTTCAGAGGCACGGATTCAAAAGTCTAGGAGGCCAAATGAGTTTTATTTTCATTTTCAATAGATCTGTCTCCTCAAATTTTTCTTTCAGATCCACAATCCTCGTGAAATGAAAGGCCGGTCAACGGTCCATCAAATTTTGACCTCTTCGCCTGTGCTCTTCCACAAAAAACTTGAGTGGGAAAATTTTCCACTCTGATTCACAGAGTGATAATCTGACAAAAAAAATCTCTCACATTCATCCTACATGTGCGAAAGACAGCCAAGAAATCTGAGCTTACATAATAAGGTCGACTTCCAATCACACCGATCAGGGATCTGACAGACTACAACACACGAGGTACGAGTATTTTTTGTTGTAGCGTCTGTTTATAAGAGACTAGAGATTGATCGGGGATCAACAGCAAGGTCCGATCGGCCGACGTCGGTCAGTCTCCTCGGAACTATTAGTGATGCCTGGCCTCAGGCTCTCAAACCCTCAAGCTCTCGAGCTAGACCCGCTCAAGCCCGAGCCAAGCCACTCCCGAGGGCGGGACGAGAGGGCCTAAGGCTTGGGTTTACAAATTTTGAAGCCCAGAAAGGCCCAGTGGCCTAGAAACTCTTCCCCATACCAGGTCCAAGCCCTGGCTCTCAGGCAAAGCCAGGCCCTGGGCAGCATACTCGGAACTGGATAGAATATCCTCGTAGGAGATGGCGAAAAGGTATATAAGGAGGATCGGAGTTAGCAATATTATCTCCTCCTCTCTCTCCTCCCTCAACGAGTTTTACCCAGTTGGCACCTATCAGCACAAGTTCAAACTTAACACCTTTCGGCTTTCGGTTAAATCACCAACACTACGCGTCTGCGACAAAGTGTCGCACCGGACTTTGGAGCAATTCATACGTTATTTGAAGGCGACGGCGGCAGCCCCCCGAAGTCAACGACGGTCGTGGAGACACTACGTAAGGCTTGACGCACACCTCCCTGTTCTTTTTCAGACGCACCCCAACTCATGGTACGATAGGCATATCGGGGGACGGCTGATCACGATTTGTAGTCTTTTTTTGCTCTTCTATCCATAGCTCTCCGTCACCGGTTTCCCCTTTGCCTTCCCCGTGTGTATCTCTGGAATTTTTAAACCCACAATCACCCACTATTTCCCGCCCACACAACACGTGGATCACGATGCTGGCTTTCTCTTCGTGGATTTTTCTTTCTATAGTATATGCTGCTCCAGCCATGGATTCAGTCTGGTGACAGTGGTTTCTCGGATGCCGTCGACTCCTGTACAAAGGAAAAAACCCAGGATCGCCGGCTGTGCTTCAAGGTCCCAATATAATACACTTTACGGCGCACGAAGGCTTCGGGATCGTCCTGCTCTTGTCTTGGTAACTCTCTATCGCCCGATCGTGTGTCTGGACTTGGCCTAGCGTTCTGCCACGGCATATACTATATAGTTCCATCCTGGGCTTACGTCTGACCCTGGAGTCCCCCACCCGACAGGTTTCCGGCGATCCGCTGCGGTCTAAGTTCCCAGTTGATCCAGCACCGTTGAGTTCCTAGATCTAATCTTTGACTTGATCTCACCGACGGCTTCTCTGTGACTAGGGCGTGGGTGAAACAAAAAAAAAACACAGATCTCAAGAATTCGCAGCACATATCCGAGAGTTTGATATGGTGCAACAAACCTCGGCACACAGTTTCGCACCAAATTTCCCGGACGAAGCGGTCCAACGCTACCCAAGCTTGACGCTCGCGCTGGGTGACAACTACCCAGGACGTCGGGCTGCCGATATTCCTCAGGATAATGCGCCCGAGTCTGTTTACTCGGATCAAGTACCGATGTCCTTCAATGGCTTGCCTTCCTCTATGAGCTCGCCGATGCCGGACGAGGCGGTCGAACGCTATCCAGGCTTGGCGCTCGCGCTAGGTGTCAACTATCCAGGTCGTCGGGCTGCCGCCATTCCTCAGTATCATGCGTCTGAGTCTTTATACTCGTATCATGATGCGCCGACGTCCTTCAACGGCATGCCTTCCTCTATGAGCTCGCCGATGTCGCCGCTGGACTCTCCGATGCGGGGCGCGAGCACTCATCATATGATTGGCATGGAACCTACGACCACGACCAATGATACCACCATTCATGAGGCTCCCATCACCATGTAGGATTTCCTCGCCAATGATAAGTTTGGATACTTAGCGCAATTACAGAAGCACAGATATGATTTCACGCGACACCTCCAAAGTCTCCGGGGTCTCTCCGACCTGGTCCTCTGCAAGCGACGATTTCATTCCCATGTAGGCGGTTCTATCAAGCTTTGACGGCTTCTCAGCGTTTCTCCCTTCTGATTCAGATGTAACGCTCTCCCCTCATTTCCTCTTGAGGGAAAACCGATTAATCCCCGCTCGTCCACCCACACAGTAAGTGGGGATGGTCTCCCCTTACCACTGCGCCGAGCGAAACGTATCAAAACGTACGAGTGCGATCGTTGCGACATGGGTTTCCCCAGGTGAGCATTTCTTGCGCGGCTGAGTGTAATTCAACTACGCCTAGGTCGAGCGACCTTCGAACGCACCAAAATGTGCACGCCGGCGAAGAGCGTGCGTGCCACACCTTACTGACGTTCAGGTTGTTCAAAGGTCGACGGTAGGATTCACCTGCGAGTTTCCGAACTGTAAGAAGAAATTCGGTATAACTTTCTCGAGCTTGCCCATGCTGTTCCTTGACTTTTCTCAGGAGTGCGGGCCAACTTGCTCCGGCATAGTGTCATGCACCAAATTCCGAAAACAGTCTCAGACCGCTCAACCTCGCGTGTCAAATTCGCACCCCCGGAGAAGGTTCCACATGTACACTCCGATACCGTACCGATGTGTGCCGGGATAGTATGGGATAATGAAGGTCCCTTGGCTCGGCGCCAAGAAATGGTCTCGTACTCTAATGGTAGAAACTACGTTGAGCAATCGACAGCATTTTATCCATCTTGCAGGTTCCTCAACAGCGCAATCCCAATACACTCGACAATATATAGCTGGCGCACGTTTGGTGCATATCTTCACCTACGGATGCACGCATTCAACTGAACTTGAGCAGGTGGACAACGACGTAGGATACGACGTATAGGAGTGAGCACCAAAAAAAAATGAGATGTATGTTTGTTTGGTTGTTTTCCTTTCGATGGACGAGAGTTTAGCTATGTCTATGACCCATACACGTATGTCAATGTTTGACTGTTTGTTTTTACCTCGCTGCGCGATGAGCTCGGCTTGGTAAACAAACACCTATTTAACAGCCGTGGATC
Source organism: Mycena galericulata (assembly GCA_029289565.1). Lineage (NCBI taxonomy): Eukaryota > Fungi > Basidiomycota > Agaricomycetes > Agaricales > Mycenaceae > Mycena > Mycena galericulata. The sequence continues at coordinate 421,585 of JARKIA010000133.1, read as the reverse complement.
CCAGCCGACGTGCATGAGATGCGGCTAATTGGGTATGAGCTTGAGTATCCGTGCGACGTCCTCGACCGCGACACTGGCCATGGTGCGCGCCTGGCGATCAATCACGGCGGTGGGGATGACCGGAATGTTCCGAATGTCCCAGGGCAGGAAAGCAAGGGTGCCACTAAGGGTGCCACATTAAAGAAGGGTACAGAAGACTTATACTTACAGCGACAATACTCAGTGAAGCCAAGGATGTCGGAAAAATATCAAATTCCACGCAACGGCTCCGGACATGTTGGGAGCCGTTGAAAGGTCATTTGGATTTAGGTGGCTTGCAGCACGGATGTCAGACGAGCGAAACCACATCCCAAGTCACACCGCCCACACCCGGCGGCCTACCAAATTCAGACTTCATTAAAGGGCGCAAGCCATTCAGCCAAGCCAGTCCAAAAAACTTGCAAACTGTATGGTTCCGGCACGCCAGCCGCGGCCTCTTGCTACCCTCCAATTCTAATTCCAACTGAATTTCCTCAGTCGCGCCCGTCGTTCTCTTGTCAAAAAAGACGCTGGTGTGAAGTAGACAGCTCGGACTTGATGTTGTATCCTTAGCTACTGACGTTTGCCAGTTGGCTTGGACTACGTTGTAAATATGAAATATCCTGATTAGTACTCTATTGACGGACATCTGTCCAGTTTTGTTTGAGTAATATACCCGCCGCTGGAAAAGTCACTGGCGGCCGCCAGTGGCCGCCAGTGGCCATTGGCAGATGCTGATGGACAGTGTTTCACGTGGTGTACCGGTGGGCGCCAAGATAAGATACGGATTCCGGCGATCACCATTGGTTTTCACCGGACCGCCGCGTCCCCGATCGCCAGCGATTGCCACTGGGGTCCACCGTACGATAGTGGCGACCACCGGAGGCCAGTGACCAAGAATGGGTTTATGAACAGCTCTTCAGCCATAAGCTGGACACATTTTATGGACCCACATGCATGCACGGATACGAGTAACTTACCTTTTTTTGGCTTCATGTATCTTTTGTTAGTATGTGGAACTATTTTGGCTCTAACAACTCAGAAACTAAATTATCAATTAGTCAGGTAACCAGAGGTTTAAAGAAAGCTTATCACAAGATTTTTGAGCCTCTACATGACCGCTTCAGACCCAATTGAACCTTATGTTTGCTGTTTCCTAGCTTGAACCTACCGTGACATTCAAAATTATATTTATTTATCCCGAACAAGCATTTATAGGTGTTCTGAATTAATTCTATAAATTCAACACGTATTTACATCTATATTGACGCGCAATCGGGGATAAATCTATTTGGTACCCCCGGTACTGGGGGTACTGGGGGTACCATATAGGCAATTTCTATTTGGTATCCCCCCCAAGATTACCGAGATGACTTAGATAACAGATAATCAATGCTTTGACCACCTTTCTAGCATCATTTATAAGGCATCTGAAAGTACTAAGACCTCTTATTGAACCACATTGTCGTCAAGGCACACTTGCAAACCCAGCCATTTTTTTTCGTGTTTTTCCCCGCTTTATTTGGCAATTTCTGAGGTTTTGATGATAAAAATCGCGAAATATTACCAGTTTCTCTCCGTTCTAAGGGAGGAAATCATCCGAAAAAATGTGAGCGAAGGATATAATGTCCCACGGGTCATATGATTTTTTTCAAGTATTATTGGAGCTGGATTCATGCCCCAGCTCCTTCCCGACCCCATCCCGCCAAGCCGCCATCAGCCACCATCAGTGATTCACTTATAAATTGTGGGGGTAACAAATAGCAGTACCCCGGGGTACTGTGAGTACCGGGGGTACCAAATAGATTTATCCCGCAATCGGATCTGCTGCCCTGAACAAAACCCAACGAATGTTTACGCGTCACGTCACGTGGTATTCCGATCAAATACCGATGCGCGTTGACTTCCCGAAATGGTCTCGGAGGCAATGAGTTGGCCAGAAATGCATGGGCAACTCCATAGGAACTTTGTTTTCAATGAGCCATAATAGATTCCACTGGCCCACCTGAAAGAGTGAGAACCGCTGAGAACCGCGATGGATTTTACTGGCCCACGGAAGGAAATTTGCCAGCGTGAGCCAATGAGGACCAGTGTGAACCGAGGGAGTTTGAAAAAAAAATAGAGAGGTTGCACACAAGCCGTTGGGGCCATTACGTGTGGCCCAGGTGCTATGTCCTGGGAATTATTTGAAAAACTTTTTTTTCAAATATTCAGTTCGTGCTGGACAAGTAGAATAGTGCAGTTGCATTCACAGCGCCGGTTCCTCAATTAAATGGGCCTTTTAGTTAGTTCAGCTTTTCTAAGTATGATAATACAAATAAATTGGCCCCAAACTCAATTTTATATGTCCGATTTAGGATCCACCCAAATCCGATATTATTTGTGTTAAGATACTTAGAGAAGTGGAGCTAACTAAAATGCCTATTTTAATTCATTAGGAGCCAATCAGAAGTGTTTCCAATGCATTAAGTGCGCATTTTAGTTAGCTCCACTTCTCTAAGTATCTTAACACAAGTAATATCGGATTTGGGTGGATCCCAAATCGGACATATAAAATTGAGTTTGGGGCCAATTTATTTGTATTATCATACTTAGAGAAGCTGAGCTAACTAAAAGGCCCATTTAATTGAGGAACCGGCGCTGTGATTAACAATGGTGGTGGGCAATCCCGATTGTTCCGCCGTGACGGTCACGTGAGGCGTCAATTGAGACCCGATCAATTTTCGCTGACCCACAACCGTTTCGAGTTGGTTTGACCCGAGTTCTGCATATTTTCTCAACTTTAAGTACTCAAAATGTAGATATTATGTATCATGAACCCCTGACTTGATCCCAGATATTTCCCTTCTAAATTGAAACTGCAGGAGCGTGCCGAGTGGAGAGCTGCTGTACACAGAGTCGATTGCCAAGAAACCAAACAATCGAAACTGAGCCCCGAAAAAATTTTAAGAGGCACTTGGGAGACCCTATCATGATATCCTTACTATGCACAGACCATTTGAGTGTCTCTGGTCCATAAACAGTGTGTTGGATCGTTAAATCACTATTCTGATGGTAAGCTTAAATAGGCATAAATTTCATGACTTCCGATCCGCGAACACATTTGGTGCCTTCCACACTCAAATTCTGATGAGACTTCCATGGTGAAAAATGTTTACAGGATGCATAACTGTGTTTTGTTCGGGGGAATTCTTAAAATATGACGATTGGCCTCGAAAAGACACACTTTGATAGATACTTTGCGGAAATTTTAATCAATTTTCAAGATTGAAACAATTCCCCCGAACATAACACAGATAATTGCCTCATGAGCATTTTTTCTCTTTGGCATATATCCATATCGTGTCTGTGCAAGCCAGAAAATGTGTTACCGCGGTTGGGTCAGTAAAAGTGGCCGGTGTTCCGGTGACTAAAGCGTGGGAAATAATTGATCGCTCGGGGAATTGCCCACCACCATTAACAATGTAATGGCTGGCTTTCTTGGATGTGTTCCTATTGTCTGTTTTCTTTACAGTGGTTCTGAGTTCGAACCTCTCAAGTCTCATTGTTTTTTCTCAGCCTTTATTGTCAAAACGTGTCCAGTTTTTTGCTCGTCCGGATTCACACTAACCTCATGTACAACATGCTGAAGTAAATAGAACAGCTGTAAAGGATCCCATTGAGACCAGTCGAGAGGAAAACAATATATTTGAAGATAGTAATGTATCTATCTACCGGGCTAACACAAATACAAATGCCAACAGACATGGAGGCCCCGTCCGTGGTGGGAAAGATCTACCGCCAATGGGATGGATATTGCCTAGTGCAATATCGATACCACGGGCGTGGCCTTCTCGGTGGGTGAACTGAGAAATTGACGAGGCTTTAGACATTGGATGCGTTCTGGTAAACCCCTCATGCTGCCGGCGAGGTAGTACGACCACCTATGTATGTGGATTGGCGCCAAAGATATGCACCGGTTCGAGCTCGTCCGCTGCGCACGTCACCCGCCCAAAGCACCCCTCCTGCGCCCGCCGCCCCGCTGCAAGACAAATTTAAACCGAGCATGCCCCACCTCCGGTCCCATGAACCCGCCCCCATACGTGTTGACGGCCCCCCAGCCGCCAGAGCATCTCGCGTTAGAGCTCTACTCCGCCCCCACGAGCCCCGCCAGTCGCGGTGTCTGCCGCGGCAACGCTGCGGGAAGGTCCCAAACCGTGGCGCCGAGCTGGCCCACTTCTTGTGCATGCTCTGTGCCAAGGGTTGCGCCGACGATGAGGGTCGAGCTCCAGCGCTGAGACAATAGTCCTCCGCGGACAGCGATGCACCCGAAACGGAGGATGGTGCTACAGCGCCGGCAGATGCCACTGCCGCAGCACCAGTCACACGCGGAGCGCTGCCGTAAGCCCCCTGCGTGGGTGGCCACCCAGACTGGACACTTGGGCCGCTTATGAGTAGTATGCAAGCATAGAACGAGGAATATCGAAAAATGAAGATACATACCGCCGTACAATATGGCCGCCATATGACAAGTCTTTAAAATCAAACTGGTTCATGGAGAGATCATTTAGGCCAGGAGGACAGGGCAGATCATCCACCTGCGGAGGCATTGAGATCGTAGGTGCGTGCAGAGAGTGAGGGTCAAAAATATTTCTAATTTGCTGTTTGTTAAACCATCAATGGGGTGTTTCGTGGTAAAGAAGAGCCAGGTGACTAGGATGCATAGAAAAGAGTATCCAGAGTGCTTTTATGGTGGCAGCAGGGTGGGAGGCAGCAGCAAAAGCGCAGGAAAGTAGATGGTAAACCGAAGACATGGACACATAGCCATGTCCAAATCGGGCGATCATGTGTCCCAGGGCACTGCACTTGGGCCTTACGTGGCTTATTTGGCGTGCGCACCAAATGGCTCCACACCAGCCGGGTGAATGGATCGGCAAAGCCACTGCCGTTATATTTTGGCTGGTGGAGCCATTCGGGTGCGCACCCCAAATAAGCCACGTCATGGCTCAAATGGCTTGTGGGCAACCTCTCTATTATCAACTCACTTCAAGCTCCAACCATTGAAATCCGGTGGCTCGTACTGGGATTTGGTGGCTACTATTCATTCTGCTACGACCCAATGACTCACAGTCAAGTCCAGCGAAAATCAATGGGGAACGTCGGTGGAGATTGCCTCGGTACCTTAGCCAACGAAGTCCAGTGGTCGCCAGCGGCGGCAACGTTGTGCGCCACCGATGGCCATTGAAACTTCATAGCCGGCCAGCGGCCCGCACTGGTTACTGACATCAGCCAGTGCCGAACAATGCCGATCACCCGAGTTGACAGCTCCGCATGTATTACTGTGCAGTTGGTTGGGGGGGTGCCGTCTACGGCCCGGAAGCCGAGCTATTAGGAGTCTGAAAATTGAGCGGAGCCCGAAAAGTGGCTTAACGTTCCTCGTCACCTGCGTCAACTCGGACGAGTTCCCTCAACTTGAATTCCCATTCGAAGCCAGTCAACAAGAACATCGCTGGCACCGGTAGTGTTGAAATCGAACCTTGATGGCCTTCCCCGAGCCTTAATCTTGAAATGTACTTGTCATTACACCTCCCGTCTCACTGCTCGTCGGCCTACTCGGACACGGATGTCTGAGACACACTGCACCCCGACGCTCCAGACCACTCTCGCCCCGCGGAACGGAACGGTCGCGGCACAGCCAGCGCGGATGCAAAAATGAAAATGTCTCAGCCCCTATTTTCTCAGAAGTATAAAGCGACGGCGAATGGACCGTCAAAATTTACCTAGCTACAAAACACAATTCGGTGAGTGATACGTTTTTTGTCGGCATTATGTGTTCGCTCGCTGACGTCGTCTATTCCAGTAACCGCACACGCATATCCATCCATTCATCCAACCTCAAGACCCAGCTTGAATAGAAGCACCAGTGAGTACTAACTTCCTGCGTTTGCTAGTTCACTCGCTGACGTTGGATATTCAAGTAACACAAGCTCATATCTATCCCTCCACCCGAACTCAACACACGGTTAGGATAGCAAAATCAGTGAGTACTGTCGTTCTTGTGTTTAACTCAATCGCTGACTCTGCCTTTGTGCTTCCTTTAGTCCCAAACCACCCATCAAATCACCAACCCCCTCGTCCTGAATTCTGATTCAACAATGTCGGCCATTCAAATTCATACCATGCTCATCGACGCATTCTCTATCACGTCCTCCGCCTGCTCGGCTCAATCGCGCTTCACCCTACCCCTCATCCCCGGCACTAGCACCCGCCTTCCTCCGCGTACCCTTCGCGACCGCTGCAACTTCACCCTTTGGCTCGCGCTTTCGCCCTCCGCCGCCGCCGCCAACCCCTCCAGTGCGAGCTTTTCCGTAAAAGGGGAACTCGGGCCCTCGGCGGGGAACCTGCCCCGCCGGCGCAAGCGCAGCAGCGTCGTGTCGCTCGATATACCCGCCCCTGCTCCGGTGCTAAAGGAGAAGCAAGCGGCGGAGTATTTTGCGTGAGTGGGCTACGGGTGGACTTTGGGGCGGGAACGGCGAGAATGTGGTTGATGTGCCAAGATATGCCGCGGGGAGGGGAGGAGGAAGCGGTATAGGAAGATCCGGGCCGCGAGGTGAATTGGCCGTTCGATTTGGTGCCGGTGAGCACGAATAGAGCTGCGGTAAGCCCCCTTTCTTACGTCCGTAATTCTTATTAAATCACTCACGCTCAAACCCTCAGAGAATGTCACCCACCGACACAGAATAGTACGATTCTGCCACTTCCAGCCCTATCGAGCCTGAGATTAGACGTAGCATTGTGTCGACGACGAAACGGTTCGCATTCCCATGGGCGTTGGCACAACTGCCTCATAATTCTAGAGTCTTGTCCGAGGGCAATTCTCATTTATGATGGACGTTGTCATCGAAGCTGTATTATTGGGAACCACGGGCAGCACGATAATATTCAGCCCAGACTTTGTATCCGGATAGCTGTTTATCAATTATGATATGCAAAATTTTGTTCTACCAAACCGTTGGGGGCCACTCTACTTCTCTTTAAGTAGTACTTATCTCTTAAGCAACGACGCTCTCAGCTAGGATGAAAGTGGGCGACCCATCTCGGCAACTTGCCACGGAGTTGCTGCATCAGATGTTCGAACCTGACCGATTTGCGATTTTTTGCTGGTTTTTCCCCTTCTACAGAAACTGCGAAATATTTGGATTTGGGTTTCGGCAGATGTTCCGCATCATTGTTTGTGTTCAGTTCGAGCAGCGGTACGTGGCATGTTCGAGTCCGACCCACTGAAATGTCGCAGCCAGCCGTTCTATGATTGTTTGCTCAGGATATTGGTTTACACCATTGCCTGCGACCCTCTCTCATTTTCGTTCAACTATATTTGATTCACAATGGTACTCCGGACTCGATATTAACCGCCGGAGCATAAATTAAATCCGTACGTGATACTCCAATGACCTAAAAATTAGTCTGCAGTTGCCGTTAACACGATATAAAGGGTGGCGATAATTTAAAGTCGTAAAAGTGTTTAGGGAACGAGCGTTGTGGCGCCACAATTTGAACAAGCGCGTTGACGGGTACAGTATGCCTTCAGTTTCCAGACGTTTGATTGTAAATGGGGCAGAGCTGGTCCCAGGCGACTGCGTGAATGCAGCTCAGCAATTAGGACGTTTCACAGAGTGGGGCGCTTACGGGGAGGCTTCTCCTGCGCGATGGCGGGGATATTCTCGGCAAACACGAGGGCGAGGCCGCTAAGCGGAATAACGGTCAATTGGACCCTCGAAGGCATGGATGGGATGCTTACGCTTCGAGATGCCAATCGATGTGGCAGTGGAGGAACCCTAGAGGTAGATTTATTAAGTATAATCTCGCAATTGGGTAAAATGGTTGAGCTTTACATGGGCCGGCGTTGTCAGTCACGAATCTGTGCAAATAAGGTCAGCGCGAGGAAATCAAAATTAGATTATGGGAATATTTACCGGATGGTGGGTAGATCGCCCGTGCTGTTTCCTGTGTTCACGACGTCGCGCATTACCTGGACATGTATACTCAGCTCGCAATCAACCAGCGGGAGAGAGATACACACAGGATTCTCGAAATTGTAGGTTGAGTTTCCTGCGCTCCGGACGACGTAGAAGGCGTGCTGGAGCGGAATCGGGTTAGATATTAATTAAATCCTGGGAGGCTCCTTATAGGAACATAGGGTGGGGAGATACTCACACCGTGAAGATGGAATGGATGCTAGCAAATTCACGAAAAAATCAGTTTCATTCGTGATGTTATTTGACCAGCGACGTCAACTTACCGGGGCGCCAAGGGAGCCCCCAATGAAACTAATCTCAACGACCTTATTGGGCTCGAGCTCGAGGATGTTGTTCTTCGGCATGAGTTCCTGCGTCGTATGCTTTCCCGACAGGATCTGGAGCAGCACGGCCGTTGTCGGTGGCTCGAACGTCTGTGATATGCCACATCGATAATCAATCAGATAGCCGCACAGCGAAGACGCTCATCGCACACACCGTGCTATTAAGCTGCGGCACCTGGGTCGCGCAGGTAGTCCCCTCACATGTCTTTCCGTTGAGCTGGAATCTGCCCGTATTGGCATTGACGCTGATGGAAAGCTGCAGGTTCACATCCGCACCGCCGGGGACGTGTTTTCCTGGCACCGTCGACGGGACGAGCGGGTGCAGGGACGTCTCCAACAGCGGATTCTTGATTGTGGAGTTTGTGGTGGGCTCACTCTTCGGCGCACCGGCGTACCGTAGAATCGCGCTGTTTGTGGCGTTGGCGAAGCCCTGGTTCGTATTCGCAAGCGTCGGTTGGGCGCGGATCCAATAGTTCGCGACGGGCTTGTTGGCGGTGAGGACGAAGGAGTAACGTTGGCCGGCTGCGGAGTCAGAGCGGTGTGAATATCCTGGCGGTATTTAATGAAAGCGGACATACCGTAGATTTGAATTGAGTCGACAACGAGGGGTTGGTGGTTAATGCCATCGACTTCGATAATCGTCATCGAGTGTCCGTCGATACTGTGCGTCAGGTTCTTAGTGTGTGCCCGACCTCGTGAATCACAACATACCTAAAGATAAAGTTGGGATCGCATGATATCGATACAAGCCGGAACCTAGATCGGGCATCAGTATCAATGACTGCGGCGAGTGAAATATTTTGCACCGGTAACGTTTTCCCTCCGCGACATTGATGACGGCAAGGTCGGTGAGCGGCTTCATGAGTCACAGGGTGAATTTCAGCGGGATGAAAAATATATTCAAAGGGACCCACGCCGTGCTCGTAGCGTCCCAATCCGTTGATCAATGTTGAGTTGAACGCCTGGGGACCGGGTGGGGCCTGCTTGGCTAAATAATGGTACCAGTCTGCGAGCGTTATAATCGTCGATTCTGGATGCCCATTTTAGTGAAGCCAGATTAGTATTCAGCGCGGGGCAGCTCACCGTCGTCAATGTCTTCAAAGTCGGATTTGATATGATCAGTTGCCGACTTGGTGAGAGGAGGATGAGCGCGCCGCACCGTATAAATGTTTCGCAGGGTCCTGAGGATCATAGACTGTGGACATTATATTGACATCGTCGTGGAAGAGAGGTAGTGAAGATGAGCGACTAACCAACCAAGGGTCCGCGCAAACCGTCGCAATATTGTGTCGCTGGAGTAAAATTAGTGTTAGTGAGAGGGCGCACGGAACGGAAGGCGAGACGCACACAAATGGCTGTGGTACCTGTCTCGAGGTCAGCATGGGGCGGAAGTAGGGCGGTGTTTGAAAAATTACCAAAACGTTCCAGCTTGGTTCCTGGAAAGCTCATTTGAGGCTGACGAAAATTGCTCAATCATGAGTCACTCACGGAACTTCGAAGTCGTACAGGAAAGAATGGCCGGGGACGATGGGGCATTCTATACTCGTGTTATCGCCCAGAACGTGAGCGGGAAACAAATGGACGAACGTGTAACCATGGCTGGCCCATCCGCCCAGTTTGTGCCCTTCTGGAAGAGTCCGTGCCAGTGCTAGTATTCCAATATCAGAGAACTTCCAGTGGAGTCGAAAATGACGGTCTGTCTACTCACGATACTTGTATCCGTCACCATCCTTGTATCGGTCAACTTATCCTCGACATTGAGTTGGAAGCGGTCGCCCTTGTTCCCCTTGATGAGCGGTCCGGGGAATGTACCTCCCGCCAGGACGGCGCTGTAATAATTATCAGCGAGATGAGGTGAGTGGGGTGCATGGATATTGATTGCGCACGGTCGCGGGTAACCGTCTGGGGATATGTTCTTGTTCACGATTTCAAGAGAAGCATAGGGACCCTTCGGCGAACGATGATTCAGACGAACGCATGCGACGTAGAGAATGACTGGATGTACTTACAATTGCGGCGTACGTTCCGGAAAGGGAAGAAAAGATGAAAAGGGCAGTGGACAGAAACATGTTTGTCCTTGAAGTGAAGAAAACCTAGAGGGCGAGGCGCGAAGAAGGAACCTCGAAGAAGTAAACAGAAGCGAAGTGAGAAGTCCGGTAGCTCATGGTGCCCTTTTATAGGAGCGATAGCCATAGCTCGGCGTTCTGAGTAAGAATCTTGTTACTCCCGCCAAGGGATGAGTTCATGCACCATGTATGGATCCGGCCGAGATCGGGGCCATGGCAGTACATGTTTCACGCCAGAGGCCAGAGGAACCATGACACTCGGGAAATGATCCTACAGGCGGTCTGGACACTCCGGCGATAAGGTGTATGGATTTTAAAGAGCTCTGGTGAACTTTTCAAATATCGCCGTCCGCCACGTGCATGGGGTGCTCATAGGCTCATGTTAGATTCAAGTCGGACTTTCCAAGGCAGGAGAGATTGAAAGACAGAGTTTACTCTGGTCGACCAAGTTTTGAGGTTTCCTGAAAAAGAGAGGACAAGGAGTCAGAACGGTGATCGCCGCCATTCTCGGACATCATTACCCTGGCCCTTGGCACCGCATCAGGACTCAGATCCAGTTTCAGCTTGGTTTTCTGCAGCGCAACTGGTTACTGTAAAGGCGAGGGTGTCGGCGGGATCGGAGTCCGCATCGGAGGTGAGCGATGAGAGAGTCTTACCGGATCAGACTCATAATATTGCTTTCCCGTGCCGCCGAGCAAGGAGCTTGGCTCAGCGTCGGGTGATTCCGGTATTACAGGGGCACATAAGCCTCAGTATGTCTGTCATTCCGCGTCAGCCAATTCTTCCATGAGGTTGATGTTCACCCAAATTTTACCGAAGGAAACATCCATGGGTTTAGCAAGACATATTTGGGTGCCGATAGCAAAGCAACGGCCTTCTACTCTTGAATACCTGCAAGGATATTTCATGGGATTGATGGTAGTAGACTGCTCACTCACACTGCGTGTGCACCGCGATGTGAAGAGGAATGATGCTGATATCAACGACGCGGAGATCGCTTGTTGTACGAGCACGAGAGTAACTGGTCGAATATGGTTTACCTTCAGTTCGGGATTAACGACCCCCTGCTTCTCGCGAGGCAGTATTGAGCAGCTTGCAACGGTATCTGTTCAAAGTATTAATTAGTGTAAGAAATGGTGAGGATTCACCGCATATAGTCGAAAGAGTATTCTTGATGCGTTCTGGGGGGGGGGGGGTGGATTTATTATACTCGCGTGGTCCACAACATGAACAACGAGTCTACCGAAGACAAACATGTAGGAACATACGGGTGGTTATCCATACATAAACCTACAAGATGTCAACGGAGCACACAATCATTCCAGGGGGGCGATCACTACCAGACGCTCACCAAGTGTGAGTTGGCTGGCCTTGAAAGGGCAGGACCACCGGTTAAAACCCGCAGGACCTGACCCCCAGCAGCATTGCTGGGGTACGGGAGGGGTTCTCCCTTCCCAGGTATAAATCCCTGGTGTCCACCAGCTCACACAAAGTTGTCGTAGGTCTTCCCTTTGCAGAAAGCATGCGGGAGCCAACAACCAAATAATATGTGGACAACTTCCGAAGAAGCGTCACAACCAAACTTCCGAAGAAGGCCAAGCCAAAACTGGGGTCCAGATGCCAAAGTCCGCATTGAGAGTAACATCGAGTTGCGATGGTCACGGTATGCTAGCCGGAAATTTGAGGGACAAAGGGACCGAGAAACCTATGATATCTCGATCGTTGACGCAATTGGGGCCAGGGTACACTTCACGCAGAATACCAGATTTGGATGGTTCCGTTTCATTCAGGCTTCGAATAAACTTCAAGTGTTAAACCAGGTTTTCTAGATCTACGTCCAAGGCGATATAATTTGGCTGTCACAGTCAAAGGTTCGCTACGGTTCCGCCGAAGAGAATTCGAGGAACCATCGTTTCAGTTAAAACTTAAACCGATCAAAGACCAACCTGTCTTGCATACTTAGGGAGATAATATCCTGTCGTCGAGTAGGAGCGGGTCCAATCGCTCAGATTTAGATTCGAATTAGCAATCCAGGTTCCAGTTATCTACGTAGTTGATGAGTGATTTCGGGACCGCACTCAAGTTGTTTGGACGCACATCACCTACACATCACCGACGATTTGCCGCTGTCAGAATCTTTGACAACTTCGAGCCTCTTGCTTACAATTGTCTTTTGAAACAGTTCGTCGATTGTGTGAAAGTGGAACAGAATGGTGGTGTGGATAGGCCCGTTTTGTCCGTGAAACTTTGTTTCGTAGGTGAGCGGATAAATGTCTGGCAGTTCCTGGATCGGAGGGTGGAATCTATGAAACCAGTTGATTTCAGTAACCATATCAGGATTGTTTAAACAATGAGCGTCTCAATGTAAAACCATGTTTGAGCATTGTTCTGTTGAACAAGACTGACTGCCCAACAGGAGAGGCTGTCAGAGCCACCTGGGTTTGAACACTCGTTTAAACAGGGTGTTTGAACGGCGTTGAACTGGAACCCTGTTCAAATAATCAGTGTTTGAACGGCGACCGAAATGCACCAAAAATGCATCACAGCTGGATCGAACCAAGGACCAGTGGCAGTACAAACACATACCAGCACCACTTCCAACTCCGTCATCCTTGACATTGACCACCAATGGAATTTAGTGCTCATGCCATGACACCTTATCTCCGGGACTGCTATGCTGCACCATTTCGACCGAAGCGGGGCAAAACCCAGTGCATGTCAAACCACATGCATGCGTTGCAGGTGGTTGCAAAGGTTTAAGGGGGCTTTGTTGAAAATTCCACGTTGCCTATCTGCTCAGTGACTTTCAAATGCCGTGACTTCTCATTGAACTTTTCCACAATTTTCGCCCGTGGGATTGCATTGGGGAGATCCATCCAAGAACCGATGACTGATGCGGCCCGGGTCGACTCATCCGAAAGGGAATGACGCATTTTTGATACAGTCAGCCCACCGCGAGAGAAGGCACGTTCAACATCAGTGGAAGTGGCTGTGGGTTGAAAATTGTAAGTACTAGAAGATCGAGACTATTTATTAATATCAACCTACCAGGGATTGAGAGAAAATGTAACACCATGCATGCAAGTGGATGACCAGTTGCATCCATTCCGGTCCACCAGGTGATTGCGTTGGCAGTTGTAATGAGTGGTGCACTACTCAGCCAGTCATCAAGTGGATCAATTACTGTCTCCCTTGATAGTCAGACTATGGACAATCTTCTTGGCCAAACTGCGAAGCTTGAGATTTTATATCAGAGTTTCGAATTACTGAACAAGAATGTAGTGTGCACTTGCCTTTAACACAGAGTAGCGTCCAAGGTTAATTTTATTGGAGCTCAGTGAAGGAAGTCGATTATCTAAGTCAACCTCCGCCTCCACATCAATGATAACTGCTTGATCACTCGCCTCTACGGCGGGATCAATCAATTTTGTCTGTGTCTTCGCTATCAAGGTCTTCTTCTTCATCATCTGCACGTTCCTCAGACAAAATCTCGGCTAAGGCTTCGGCTCAATTTCAGATCCTGATATCAAGAATTTGTTTGCCGCCTTCATCAATGTCCAGCCTCATAGTGAACATTTTATTCTTGGAAAATGAACATGTTGGATAACGGGTGACAAGGATGTAGCCGCAGGTTTGGCGGTACTCGAAGCACTATGGCATGTAAGTTTACAGCCCTTTGCAGAACTTAGGGCGCGGGCTGTTTTTTTTCTGTTTTTGGTAAGTTTTCACGAGCACAGCCACTATGAGTTCAATTCTCACCCGATTACCTCGGGAATAGGCCCATTCGATTCGCAAGGCAAATCCGCAGGGCTGGGACATGTTCTGCTGTCAGACAGTGGAAAACATCGAAATCCGAACCAGTGAATCATTTTGAGATGCTTAGAAAAAATCGTAATACACAGAGCCCTGCGGACTTGCAATGCGAATCGAATGAGCCTATTCCCAGAGAAAACCATTGAGAATTGAGTTTGCAATCCCTGTTCTCGTGAAAACTTACCAAAAAATAAAAAACAGGCCGTGCCCTAAGTTCCGCAAAGAGCTGTAATAAAAATGTTGTGTGCTGTTAGTTTCTCCTAAATGCGTCCCGGAGAAGTCTGATGGTAGGCAACTTGATTTCATGGGATATGTACTGTGGACAAGTTCCTGACAGTGAGTATAATTACAAGTCCCGGCGATGAGATATCATGGCATGAGCACTAAATTTCATTGGTGGTCAATGTCAAGGATGACGGAGTTGGAAGTGGTGCTGGTATGTGTTTGTACTGCCACTGGTCCTTGGTTCGATCCAACTGTGATGCATTTTTGGTGCATTTCGGTCGCCGTTCAAACACTGATTATTTGAACAGGGTTCCAGTTCAACGCCGTTCAAACACCCTGTTTAAACGAGTGTTCAAACCCAGGTGGCTCTGACAGCCTCTCCTGTTGGGCAGTCAGTCTTGTTCAACAGAACAATGCTCAAACATGGTTTTACATTGAGACGCTCATTGTTTAAACAATTCTAATATAGATTTATTTGATTTCAGGTAAAGACTGAAGAAAATTGCAGTGCTGACGTTTCGCTTCTTTTAGAGTATTTCGAGTACACACTCCCATTCCACCCCGGATTTCGTAGTTTATCGATGGCGTAAATGTCCGCGGCGAGATGTTTGGTCCCAACTATCGCGAAAAAGTTCAGTGAAAGAGATTGAAGAGGATGAATTCCAAGGAGGCACTTTCAAAAGAAGGCGAAAAGTTTACTTATATATGGAAGACACGAAGTTGAGGACGCCAGAATATGGGAAACAAAGTGTCGCTAAAACAGAGGTTGCATGTTCTTCCGCAGGGTCGAAATCGACGGAACGATGGTGAGAAGTCTGAGAAGTTCCAGCAGAAGCAGGCCTCCCTGCTAATCAATGAAAAGTCAGGAGAATAATCCAGAATGTAACGCGGAGTTCCGAGATGCAGGGGTGGTCCGCGCTCGAACGGCGAGAGCGGCGTGGCATCGCCTGGCAACGCGTCCACTGACCCGGTAGCTGCTGCCCGATGCCACAGATCCCAGAAAGGCGAATATAATCCATGTTTGTGAGTGTCCTTGAACGAGGCTCATTAGATATCTGCAGAAGTGACATTAACCGCAAACGCACCCCTCCCAAAAGAGAATCACGTGTACTTTCACATCACATGTACACTACCCCTTTGTATTTTTGCCACGTCCTGCTAGTCCAAAAACATGGTATTCTCGTTGTTATCAGCCCAAGTACGTGGGTTCGTACGCCTTCTCTTGTCCCGATGAATGTCTGCTCCCACCCTCTCCACTGGTGCCACGGTCTTCTCCAAAACCTTCGCCATTTTCGGGTGGACGCCGCGCGGGTCTTGCATGACCTCCATCATGGTTTCGAAGCATCGCTTCAAATGTATCACTCGAGCCTCGGAAAAATGGACCTAGAAGATGACGTGTCAGTAAACAATGCCATGTCAGAGAACGTGCCCGGGAATCGCCGTCACCCAGCTCTTCATCCGACTCGCCATCTGGCATTTCTGTCCGTGGCTCCGATTCTGATATGGATTTCTACGTCAATCCCAAGTAACTGGCACGAAAATTTTGAACCTACGTTCAACGCTGGTTGGTTCCGCATGTCCTCCACCAGCTTGGTTATTTCGGGGCTAACGGAGATGTCAACATAGTGGCAATGAGCGCGATGGTGCTGTACGCGCAATCGCGCGGTCCCCTGGGTTGCCGAATCTATGGTGACATGAAGGTAGCCTTCGCAGGGAAAGCGGTCCATCTTCATGCGTGCGCGCCGCTTGCGCTCATCGTCCACCAGACGTGTCTTCGTGACTTCTTTGTCGTTCTGAGCACAGTGAAACGTGTACGTGGTCACCGTCTCAGCGCTCTTGCTCTGCTGCTTTTTTTTGTACCTGAAATATCAGTCAGACAGAAAAGAATTACTTGTTAAGATCGAAGCGTACACGAAGCGGTATTCGGTTGCCGCCCACACCAAGGACGCCATCTTCTTTGCGATTTCGGCACCCTCCTCGATATCTTGGAACGCGTCGACGGCACTCGGTCCGCTCATCGCGACAATCACGTCGAGCTCAAATGCGTGGTCTCGGTTTTCCCCGAGGAGATCAAGAGTTGCTGACCATTCCAGTGTCGCCCGACCCTTGGCAGGCTGGACAGCGGGACCACGATGGGTTGAGGTGTCTTGTTGGGCACGACTGGCGGAGGTGTCCGTAGCCCGAGCTCGTCTAGCTGCTCGGTCCTTTGCGGCCTTCTCTTGACAAGGACCACACGTCGTGAGATATTCCAGATTGTTTTTCAACGGGAAGGTGGATTGAGGACCCCTGTATTTACAGGTGCGACATTTTACTATGCTCCCTACCGCATATAAAGTGAGATTTGACGCGTCCGCGGCCATGCCACCATACTTACCTGAGGCAGACATGCAATTCACGGGTCGCACTAGATCCAAAAAGGTTTCAGAGGATTTCTAAGGCCTCTATGATGATGCCAGATGGGTTGCGGTGTGTAACGGGGACCAGGTAGCCAGGGGTCGCGAAGATAAAGTTGAATTGTCGCGAATTAATTACAATATACGTATGTTTGGTACTACACGTGATCCTCTTTCGGGAGGGGTGCGATTGCCCGAGTCAGAAGTGACTTGACGAGAATTTGAGGAAGACTCCCGAAGGGGCGAGGTCTAAGTTGATCGCCGGCACGTGACTGACGCGTCCCAATGACCAACCAAACAGGGACATACACCGCTTCGGCATCATTCAAGATTTTGAAGAAGTGCTTAGATATATGAAGGTCTCCAAGGAGTGACCGTCGAGAATAAATAGTTACGATTAAGAATCTATATGAAGTTTGCACGATTCATGACAACTCCTTGAACAGTATTTGAACGGCAAGCAGCCTGGGACGATTGGTCCAAGATTAGGGCTATCCTCCCATCAGACTTCAAGTTTCACAAATCCGTGATCCGAAATGCGACAAAACAGGACATCGGACGACAACACGATAGCACCAACCAATACATTTTCATTGTTTTTGGTAGGCTACCGGTACTGTAAACTATAGGCTATATCTGGTGCAGAAATAAACAAAATTGCGTCGCACTAGGTCGGGGAGAGTTGGCGGTTGCTTAAGCACGAGGTCAATTGACGGCAACTCAGAAAATGGTGGAAAACTCATGCTGGATCACGGGCTGCTTGGCACGTACATGCTGTTCGTGTAGCCATAGACTATTGCAGCCACTTCAGCTGCAGTGTAAGGACCGTTACCGTCCGCGGCCGATCCTCCTGCCGACGTGTACGGTATGCGGGATGGCCCAGTTTTTAACATAATGACATTTGGTTCTGGTGATAAAATCTTCTTGGCGGCCTAATAATAAGAGATTTCGCGGGAAGTGATATGCAATATCAACGCGGAATCGATCAGTACGGATGGTCTATTAAATTGTAGCGATGAGGCCAAAGTAGTCGGCTGTGCGACACATGTTCGGGGCATGATAGTCTCCGTCGATTTCATGTATTTGTGCCTGTGGTTGACCATATTCCGCCTCTGAATTGGTGTGTGGGAGAACTTAGAGTGCGTCAGGGGACATTTGATATCTTTGTATTCGTGGTTGACGATATCCCGCCTCTTCAATCATATTATATATTGAATTCAAATGCATACATAGATCTAATAATACATAGATATCAAACAGGGGTTGGTTGGTGAGGATACGGCTATCGTACCAGGGCCTCGAACACGTAAGTAGCAAGTCCACTCACTTACAATGCATGCCGAGTCCGGTGTTAATATTCTCCATGAAGGGCTTTTATTATCCCAGAGCATACCTACCTGGCTTTTGCAATTTCATTTACCAAGGCACAGGGTAAGTCTGCCAAGTATGTCGGAGTATGGTCTCCGCCGATTGTAGCTATGCTACAATCCGCTGGCCAGACCTGACCTATGGGTTACTAGTAGCGGAACGCAGTGATCTGTACCGATCGATTCCGTGTTGATATTGCATGCCACTTCTGCGGAAGCTCTTATTATTACCCGACGTGGCCCTCACTAAGACTATATCACCGGAAGCGGAATCCACAAATCAATCTCGGCCATCCCGCCTACCGTACGCTGTGAGCAGGCTATCCAAATGGCTCGAAATGAAGTGGGTGATATTTGAAGTGTACCTGGCCACGTATGGTAAAGGAGGATGAGTCTGCTCTCTTTCTCTTTATATGAAATCCCGGGATCTCATTTTTCTCCCTTCTTCACTCGGTTCCAGGTGACACGCCCACCGCAGGTACTATCTCGCTGGAAAAGTTGGATGATCTCCTGGGTATGTGTCTATCTTGCAATCATGAATTTATTGAGTACATACGTCCATAATTCAGGTGCGCTTGACTTGAAGCTGAAGAAGGAAGACACGAGCCCATGCAGATACTCGGGCACTCATTGTGTTCAGACAGCCCGGCGGCAGAGGTAAAAAGCCCTGCCGAGCTACGTCGACAGAGCCGTGCCGAGCAAGGGCGGCAGACTGTGCCGAGGCATCTCGGCACACCTCCGTTGTATGGCGACTTAGCTCCGATGAAAGGTCTGCCGCGCGGGCGGTGACTCGAGGGGCGTCGGAACCAAGTTGGATTGTGTTCGAATTCGATTTACAATATGTCTTCGATGTATGTATGCACCGAAAATTTGATCATCTTTCCTCCCTTGAATCTAGTACGTGTATACTGTAAATGTTTTACAGTTGAAAATCATTGCGCTTTCAAAAAACACCTCAGTCGCGTCTCACGTCTCGGAACTTCCAACATCTGCGAAAGAACACCTTGAAGTTGCGCTTGCAAACTCTTACATTCTCCATATTCGGCGAGTCTTGAGGCTGCGTCCGTGAGCTCGGCTACGGGGTGCATGAGAGTCCAGGGGCACAAATGTACATAGCGCATGTACATTAGATAATTCCTGGAAACCGGCGTTCCTAAGCGGGACCGGCCGTGTAATTCTACCTACCTACCTACCTGCATACATATAGTCCGATTACTACTTATCAGGCAGCATCTCTCCATCGTCCCAGAGCGCCGGCACCAAACGGGGAAGCGGAGTGATTTCGGCAATTTTCGGGTACCGTGAACGGTGAGTCACTATGTGGCCTTTGTCGGCGATTGTCGCTGCGCTTGCCTTCGGGCGTTGACAACGCATCGATGCTGTTCGCCAGCCGGGCTCTGGTTTTTGCCATTTCTATTCTCTGTTCTACAGCAATTCAGGTTCCGTTCCAAACTGTCCTTCCCAACACAGGAATTTCGGATTCAAATTCGCGCTGGGAGGACCTGAGCGTCGCCCCAGATGCTAACGGAACGGCGCACCTCATTTTCGACACTGTGAACTCGCTCCTGCAACACTGGCCTAATACCCGTTATCGGAATGGTATGTCACCGTCCCGTCTCAGATCTAGGTCCCTCACCTGTTTCTGCAGGCCACAATATCGTTCCCGGAACTGTGCCTGTTGGAACCCTCCTTTACCATGGCCGCGGTGACAGTCACTTACCTACCGCCCCGGACTGGGTCGCCGTCAACCCCGAGCACTCGTTCCCTTTCTGCGGGAGCATCTTCGGAGGCCTCAAAGACGATAATACAACCATGGGATGCTGGCACCTCACCCTTGCCACGACGAGGCCGCTGAGGGTGCTATACCTCGACGGTTCGAGTGCGTCGAACATGAAGGACGGGACTCTAGACACGCAGGATCTGCTGCTATGGGGGAAAGTCCATCCAGAGCGTTGGCTGGAGGAGCGGGCGCGCATCGACGGGCTCTGCGCCTGGGGTAAGGATCTGGGTATCGACGGATTTCTGCGGTACGCTGTTACTCGTCTATGGCAGATGCCCGTCACTTACCCATCGCAGGATGGAGATGGATTTGTGAGTTGCCCAGTCTAGTGCAGGGGCATCGCTAAAATAATACCCGCCCAGCGAGATCATGCTATGTGACTTCCACGACGGCGTCAAGCTGATCTCTGCCGACTTCCTAGCCGCGTGGTGGCCAGCCAGTTGGAAGACACCGCTCTGGACGCCTCCAACACAGGATGATGCTCTGTACCCGCGCACAGAGCCCGACTCCGCCGATCCCTGGCCGCCGATGAATATAACCTTCGTCTCGGGAGTCCTCACTGCGCAAATCGTGCGCTCGAGTTCCCAACACGACCGCTACCCGGGCGAGCCACGCGTAGTACTCGACCTCGCGCGCCTCGTCTCGTTCTACGACACCGCCCTCGTGCCCTCTCTCGTGCCGCACCACGCCGCCACGGTGCGCTGGGACCACCGCCTGCAGAACATCTCAGCCGCAGATGTCACAGCGGTGACGGCGCGCCTTCGCGCGGCGCTCGCTGAGGGGCCCGGCAGCGGCGTCGACTGGCGGACGCTGTACCGCGTCGTGCTCGACCGGTACGCAGACCGGCTCGCGATGCTGCAGTACCTCCTCAACACGACAACGCCGGCGAACGCGGGCGAGCGCGCGCGCACCGTGCAGATCCAGCTGCGCGTGATGCTGACGCCGTACATCTTGTACTCCGCGCGCCCGGACTTGGAAGACGGGGGCGACGCGTGGGCGGCGCCCGTGTGGCGCGCGTGCGCGACGCGCCATACGGCGCACATCCACGCGATGGACGCACAGCTCACGCCGTCGGAGCGCACGCTACTCGCCGCACTCGAGGGGACGAACACTGAGATCTGCCGGGTCGTTGTGCGCATGTGGACCGCTGGCGTGCGCGCGGGGCTTGATGCGTTCATTCCACGCGACGGACAACACACGACGTCGAACGCGGATAAGCAGGATGCGGATCCGCTGATGGCCCTCCTGCGTGAATGGGAGGCGGCCACACAGGACTTGATGGCGTGGCTCGACTGGAGTGTGTGGGTCAAGTGCCGCCCGGCGTGTGCGTTCGAGGCACGTCTATATTCGTGCACTTCCTTCTTGAATGCTGACCGTAATGCGGAACAGGAACTCTGCTACCTACCAACCTGGCCGTGGTTCTGGGCGGGAAAGCGGGGTTGGGACGAGGATGACGAGGAGTACAGCTGGAAGAGGCCGCAGCCGCGGTGTATTAGACAGGTGGAACCGTTTTCTCGGTTATGAAGGGATGCACGGTGGTTTGGCTGCGCTGTCTTCATTTTATTATTGATTTTTCGCGATAATTATCAGTTTCGATATACGGTAGTACGTGGGTCTCCATATGTCAATTCGGCGGAATAAATACTAGAACCGCTTGTCACTGGTCAGAGATTGTGCAGAATCTTTAACAGTTCAACCTGGCTTCCCGCATGAACGCGGTTATTTGTAGCCGTCGAATTTAGTGTTCATGAGACTGGACCTCTGCGAGGCAATATTCCGAAGTGAATTGACTTCTCAGTAGAAACATTAACCGGATTCGAGAAGCTATGTGGTTGGTACGAAGTATGGAGTAGCAGATGTATGTGTAAGTATTAGAGAAGTAATGAAGTATAGTAAAAGGGTAAAGAATGGATCGGAATTCCAATCACTGGTAGATATCGAATAGCGGATATGAATAAGTGCAGTAGAACGTGGTAGAACATTCGGATGGGTCGCAAGAGGTAATCATTCCCTGGCATAGCGCGAACAAGCCTGAAGATCGACGAGCCAGCAATCGGGTTCGCCGCTTGTCGACTTCAGCACAACGCCGTCGAAGACAACATTCCCCAGTAGGCGGTCTACGCGGCGCGTGCCCGAGGCCTCTTCCGCTCTCTTGGTCTCCAGCCTCGTAGGCTCGTCGAGAGTCCCAATATATCCGGCGACGGTGTCAACGCGGCGCGCGTGGTACCACTCCACGTCCTGGTCGGTTGTCGCCTCCAGCTGGCGGAGCTTATCGCGGATGGTGGTGAGGACGTCGCCGACAGTGACGGGATACCCCTCCGGGTTGTGGACCACGGGGAAGGTGCAGAGCCCGTGGGTCGAGTGCGCGGAGGCGACACGGACGATGACGCGGGATTGGGGAGGGGTGCAGGCGGTCTTGTTCATGATCGCGGGGTCCATCCGTGGGTCAGCACGAAAGACCGAGGATGGCAGGGAAAAGTCGAAGGCTGGACATTGCCCAGGTCGTAGCAAGGGACTGAGGGTCGGGGAGGATGCGAGACCGGCATCGCATTGTGTTGTCTGGGGTTTAAATCCATCAATTTCGCGTTCTTCGTATTCGTCGACGGTCGAGTTGAAACGTAGCTGCTTGGCGGCCATGACTCGAGAGGGGCTGGATGATGCCCAAGGTACGAATATCTTGCTATATATACGAAGGATCTGGGTCAAGAATAGGGCTTACGACGCATTCGAAACGTTTTACAGCTTGGGGAACGCATTTCCCTAACCATGGAAGGCGGGCGGGATTGAACAGATGCGGCGCACACGGCACCCCTGAAGTGCGGCACACGGCATTCATCTGCGGCACTTCCTCATCATCCGCGGCACAGATATGTACTTCACAAGTACGGCACACTGCGTACGGCACGTTCGCATCATCGGCACATCAACCCGTGACTCGACTTTCAACGAGTAAGTTTACGCTCATGGGTGGATCTTGAACATTTATTGTCTCAATAATCAAACTCTTATCTCACGATATTTCTGATCGGTTGGACAAGTTGCCTGCAATTAACAACATAATTATAGAGGACGTGCAAATCTTCGAAGTTCGGACGTCACTAGATTTATATTGATCTCCCTGTCCACTCATCAACTGTGTTCTCCAACATTAGTCTGTGTACATTGCAACACCACCCCCCACAATAAAAGTTCAAAGGAATTGAAGGTGCAGGACACGAAGAAAACAAATTTGAATTATAACAAAGTTATTGCAGTTTACAGGCTCGAATAGTCTAAAGGAAGGCAAATTGTCTTGGTATGTGAGGATTCATTTTTACGCATCCCGCTTGATCCTAATTCAACGGCATCAAGGCTGTTGGGTCCCGTGCCATTTGCAGAGAGATAATAGCGCCTTAACATGGATCAGTGAATTTTAATTTTCACGTCCCTCGCGTACCTTGACATCTGAGCCGAGACCGACGATAGTGAATGGCCTGTTCTCTTGGCCCGAATATGACGTCGACTTTGGAGTCGGCAGTCCCTGTGGTCCCCTTCCAGGTGTCGTTGGTATTCAGACAACGCTTGCAAGCCAAAAACAGAAAAACCCACGCACCTTGTTATGCCAGATCAGACGGTCCAGCGTATATCAGTTCCTGACTCCGTCTCGTATTTAATCGGTCACAAACCCAGTGCATAGGTATCTCGGGAATTCGTCGGGTTGTAGCAGCTAATGGCTGTTTGAGCGCTGAAGTACGTGCGAAGCAAGGGGACACTTGCCGACTTCAGTGTTGGCTGTTGATGACCCCGGTGAGGTTTTTGACGCGTCATAGATGCCTTTAGCAGCCCCGGATGGATCGGTGGTGGTAGTCAGAATGAAAGAGAGATTTGTTTGGATGTTTGGCCCTCAACGCGACTCAAACATCACGGTGTGCCGCACTTCGAATTCACAATAATGCGGCACATGCGGCACATTCCCGTATTACTATTCGGCGTGCGCCGCATGTGATCGAGTGTGCGGCACCTGTGCCGCACTTGAACCCAGTGTGCCGCTGATCAGATGTGTTCAGTCGCCGTGTCTGTTATATCCTCGAAGGCGGGTGCGCAGTCGCTCTATCATTTCTGCCTGAGGGTATAGGGCGAGTTTTGGCTCTTATGAAGACGGGGATCACCAATGAATCCCCGCCCTGCCAACATCACCGCGCTCGGAGCTCCAGTCAACCTATATTGAGCAGAGTTACAGTGATGGAATGATCCAAAAAGCTCGAGTTGAAATCCATAATCGCGACCATCGAGCGCGCTGTGGAGCGTCCAAATTCGTGCCCTCAGGGAAAAGTGCCGGAGGACCAGAGCGGAGTGCGGGATCCGCCCGCAAACTGCTCAGGCTTTGGGCAAGGGCATACGACAATGGGCGCTAAAACCGATCCGATAACGAGTCACAGCGAAAATTTAGGTATGCGTACCATCGCGACACGATCCAAACCTCGTGTTTCATTAGCAGAAGGAGGCGCTGTACGATGACCACGCCGTTGGTATGCCCGTGTTCATTGCGCGCGATGTCACTTCTTTAATATTGACGCACTAACATTGCACTAACAGACAAGATTCCGAGATACGGATCGATTCAGGCTCGCGGAGTTGGCGATTCAGGGGAGCATCGCGGTGTCTACATTTTCAAAGATAGATGTATGGACAGGTTGTTGCCATGGACTTTGGGATGCGGTGATTTTGTATGTCGCTCGCAGAGACAAAGAGGAAATGATGGACTCGGCAAGATCCGGCTGATACCCACGTGGGAATCTGCACCACGAGGCTGGCGCATAAAATGCGCAATGGCACGGAGCGCCTGAACCTTATTCAACGAATCAGTTTGAGCAATCTGATGAATATGGGGTTCTGAATTTTATACTCGATGCCATATACTATCAGTTGAAGGAGATTGAATGGAACAGCGTTTATATTCGTGACATGGATGATGGCTGTAACAACTATTTATTTCGCACCGGTCCTGTGTACAACAGCTTCACATACAGCTTATATACAGCATTGGTTCTCTCCCTGATCATTACACATTACATACCAGAGTCTGAGAGCACATCTCAGACGTTGACGTGAATGCCCAGAGGTACTGAAGCGGTAGAATGTTCAACTCTTTTTTTCCGAGTCCTCGGTAATAGCGCCTAGAGTATGGGATAGGGTGGTCCGGGAGTTTCTCGAATGGAGCTTCTAGGAAGACCGGGATCTGCGCCGCGTTCGCGGAACCATTCTACAAAGTCCCAATTCTCACCGCACTTGGCTGCTTGGATCGCCGATCCGTACCAGCCACCTTTGCAAGCCATATCTCAGCGGCAGCGCACGCGGGACGGACGTATGCTAACCTTCTATATTCACGTCTGCTCCTTTATCTAGAAGCAGGCGAACAATGTCGGAACGTCCGCCATACGCCGCCGCTTGGAGCGCCGTTCTGTAATCACCGCCTGCAAATGATGTCTCAATCGTCGCACTTCCACCGGTCGAGAAATCGATGGCACCTTAAGCATTCACATCTGCGCCGTTGGCAAGGAGAAGTTCAACGATGTCCAGCACTCCACCTGCGGCTGCAGTTTGGAGTGCCGTTCCGTACTTTTTGCCTTCGGCGAGAAGCTCAGGGTTGGATCCTTTCGTGCGAAAAATACTTACTTTTCACGTTGGGGTCTGCACCGCCCGTTAGTAGTCGGCGGACAACCTCCAGATGTCCCATCCACGATGCTGACTGAAGTGCTGTCCCGTACGGACCCCCTGTGACTGCAATTTCAGTGGTGCATTCACGCGAGAAAATTAGGTTCACCATCGGCGTTCGGATCTGCACCCTTGTCTAGGAGAAGTTTCACTATTGCAGTTTTACCGACGCGGGCTGCTATTTGGAGTGCGGTGCCACCCTGGTTGCCTATCAATAATTTCAGTCGTTTCGTTTATCTATGATGGCAGTCTCAGGCAGAAGATAATCACATTGAGCATGTATGTCTGCCCCGTGTCACGACGCTGCATGGAGTGCGGTGTCGTACAGGCCACCTATCGGTATACCTTTTTGAGGGAATCGGTTCGAAATGGAAAGCAGATGCTTACCTTGAGAATTGACGTCGGCTCCCTTCTCAACCACAAGTTCGACGAGTTTCAGATGTTCTGCGTTGTGGAGGCCCTGCCGGTAGCTACTAGAAACCCCGTCTTTGGTCATTTCATCGGTACACGCACGACTGGTACATGCTGCTTGGAGTACCGTCCCGTATTCGCCGCCTGGATATCATGATCAACCCCAATTCAAAACGGGTATCATTCTCACCTCGAGCATATTGATGTCCGCTCCGTTGTCCAAAAGCAATTCAATGGTTGCCAACTTTCCGTTGTATGCAGCTGCTTGGAGAGCCGACCCGTACCTGCCGCCTTCGTAGGCGTGGTCAATGGCCGCTTTTTGAAGACGAAAATTCTCACCACTGGCGTGGAGATCCGCCTCTTTATCGAGAAGCAGTTGGACAGGTTCCCTCATTCCCCGATACGATGCTGCCTGAAGCGGCGTCCCCAATTCACCGCCTCGGAAAATCACTTGAGTTATGTGATCGCAAGTAGAATATGTCCTCACCGTTAGCGTTTACAGTTGCTCCATAATCGATAAGTAATTTGAGGATCTCCAGATGTCCCGCACGAGCAGCTGCGTGGAGCGGCGTATCGTCGCGCTGGGCTTGGGATAGCGAATCAACGCTAGGTCTTCGGAAGTGAAACTAAACTCACTCTTAACATTGGGACCCACTCCCCTCCCTAAAAGCAGCTCTACAACCTCGATATTTCCATCCCCCGCCGCGTCGCACAGCGTTACCCCCTCTTGGATGCCTTTAATACGCTTTCAGCGCTGTGCCCAAGTCAGCGAATCGTCTTACCGTTAGAGTCTGCCATAGATCCATCTTCAAGAAGCTTCCGGACGAGGTCCCAACGTTCCGCATTCAATTCAAAAAGTGCTGTCCCACATGCTGTCTTGATCGTTTTCAAAACGGCCTAAAGATCCCCACTCACCGTCATTAATTGTGGCTGCGCTTATCGAATAGGACCGCTTGTCGATTGAGAAAACCCGGTTCAAATTTCGTCCGTGTCGTCCGGATGAATCTGCATATAACGCAGTCTCGTACTTGCGATCGCAGACACAAATTCCCAGTGTATGAATGCCATGGACACGGGCCAGAGAGGGTATTGTCAGCTTTAGTGGCCGCAAGAGAAGTTGCGCGTATGGCATTAGAACGGGAGCCCGTTCCTCGGCCGTGAGCCCGGATGCGCGCTGAGCCCGCAGGTGGATGGCGCCGAGCAGCAACAACCTGTACAGCCACCGATCGTGATATGGATGATCGTGTACGGCCCGGTGTCGCCGGTTTAGAATTGGGACAATGTTTGTTTTATGCTGGAAAAGAATACAATGCGATACGGCTTAAATAGAAGATCAGTCCAGTTCAGTTCAGTATGCACCCTAGAACAAGCATCGCGGTCGACGTGGGGTGGATACCAAAGCAGGTTTCTTGCCACTGCCAGCGCGGTGTGCATTCCAAGCCTGAGAACTTAAAAGGACTGGCAAAAGGTCTTACATGTATACATCTACATCATTTTTCTGTACTCTGTATGAGGTTGGGAAGGAGATGAAGTTCCTCCTATGGAACATCTAGCTTGGGCCAGTATTTTGATTCAAGAACTATTACCGCTTTCTCAGACTGCGAAAACACGAGTACTCCAGACTCCAAGAGTCGTCAAAAACCGGAATGAAAGATAAGTTGCTACACATGAACAAAATACAGAAACAACCCGAATCAACATCGGAGTACTGCAGTACAAATCAACCAGTATTCCGAACAGCAAGAGCACGCGCTACATACATATATATCTACATGGATTCCAATTGGATTCAAACCCTGCC
Organism: Mycena galericulata; assembly: GCA_029289565.1. Classification (NCBI taxonomy): domain Eukaryota; kingdom Fungi; phylum Basidiomycota; class Agaricomycetes; order Agaricales; family Mycenaceae; genus Mycena; species Mycena galericulata. The sequence continues at coordinate 393,679 of JARKIA010000133.1, read as the reverse complement.
ATCGAGCACGGACGGCAGCGCTCCAAACAATCCGACGTCGCTCTCAGTACCAGCCGGAGAACGCGGCATCCACGTCCCATCCATCGACAACGGGAAGCCGAACATATCACCGAACCCCACGGGATCGAAGAACCCCGAATCGTCATCCATCGGCGCGGCGAGCGCAAGGTCGTCTAGCGGCGCGTCACGAGACGTCGACGCCCCTGCGTAGCTCTCGAGCCGCTGGATCAGCGCCGCCACGGGCGGTGCAGAGAAGCTGCCTAGCGAGTACGCCAGGAGTTTCAGCTCGCCCGCCAGCCTAACGCCCCGACAAAAAGAAGAAATAAAGAAAAATTGAGTCAGCAAGTTCAGTTGAGCTTTACCACAACATGAAATCAGCAACGCACGTCTGGAGGTCGCGCACGGTCTCGGGAGAGCGCGTCGTGTCTGCGTCGGCGTCGGCATCTTCGACGCAGAACTCCGCCCAGGCGAGGACCGTCTCGGCGTGCATGGGCGTGAAGTGCAGCGCGGGGAGGTACCTCAGCACGCGCGCGAGCTCGCGCGCGGCGCCCGTCGCCAGGTCGCGCGCCTGCGCACGCAGCACCTGCGTACGCGGACTCACATTAAGGTGGGGGGCCCGGGTGTCCGCGGCGGCGCGGGCGGCGAGCTCGCGGTAGAACGGGAGGACGAGGACGGCGAAGCTGAGCCCGATGCCGTACCCGCATACGCGCGCGATGGACTGTTTATCTGCGCCGAGCATGTGGAAGGGCGCGCGGGCGGTGGCGGCGGAGGTGATGGCGCCGTCGATGCGGGCGAGGAGGAGCGAGACGATGGAGTGGAGGAGGGAGAGAGCGGACATGTGGCGGATGATGGCGGCTTCTGAGAGCGGGTTGAGGCGGGCGTTGTCTGCGAGTGCGTGCGTGAGCGAGTGAGTGGAGAGGGAATTGGGGAAGAGCCCTACCGCCGTTGATTGTCTCGTACAGTTGGCGTGCGAGACACGGGATGTGAAACATGTCTGTTGGGCCAATGTCGGGATAGAACAATGCGACGTGAAATAAACACCTACATGAATTTATCGAGGTCCAAAGAACGGAGAGCCCGGGTTTGTCCGCAGATGCCTCCAGCGAGGTTAGCAAGCTCTCCAGCGGGGGCGGTTCAGATCCGAACAGCAACAATTGGTCATTCAGCGTGCTGAGAAGGTATCAGAACAAGTTATCTGCGCGAGGGGAAAGACAAACAACAACATAGGCGTCCTACCTCGCGTCGAGCGGAGTGCCTCGGCCATCTAGGGCCATTCAGACGGGAAGAAATCTGAGCATCATGGCACCTACGTAAAATCCTGCCCAGCGTCCTGCCTCGACTGGGGTAAAGTTTTGGGCCCGCAGGTTGGGGGCTAGCGCGCGCATATGCGAAATATAGGCATTCGCCCAAGGCCGCGATGGGCCACAGATATCCACTGCAAGCAAAGTGAGAGGAGAAAAGGGAGTGGAGGTGAGTATTTACGTTGTTCTAGGAGGTCCAAGAAGTAGCAGGATGCGGCGTTCTCGGCCGAGGGCTGCAGCATGATGCCGGCTTCCCATGCTGCCTTGAACGCCTCTGTACGCAGGGCGCTGTATGCCGGGCCGCGCCGCACGCCACATGCAGCTACGTCCGGACTGGAGAAGAAGAAATCGAAATCGGATAATGATGCCGGTCGTGGTCCGTCGCCGAGCACAGATTCATGAAAGGAGGCCAGAGAGGCCAGCGCGATGATGCACAGGGCGAGGACCCGAGTTTGGAGGGGAAGGAGATCTAGCTGGAATGACACCGTCCGTAATTTCACTATGATTCCCGAGGATTCGATGAGGGGGTGATTGTACTGAGGGATGAGTTGGAGACCTGAAGCACCGATTAAAACGCAATCGTCGAGCAGGACATTGAAGTCTAACACTGAAAGCAGTGGGAAACAAAATCAGGCTTCAGATCTGGACACTCTCCAGGGCTCTCAAAAAGAGGGCCATTTTGAATTTTCAAGGAGGGCGCAAGCTGAGGGGCTAGCCGCGATATTTCGAGGGATGAGGTAACCGCTATCGGAACTTTGCGTGGCCGCCCCCGGGGAACGGGTGTAGTCGTGCATCTGGAACACAAGTCGGTAGCTGGAACTAGTTTTTTTCTGTGGTGCCTTGACTTACACGGCATCGTTCTCCACACACCGGGGGCAAGGTGCGCCGTTTGGCTGTGGATGACACAAGACGCGACGGGCCTAAATATTGTCAAAAAGTGCGAATGGATAAGGAGATCGAGTGTAAACTTTGCATATGTCACATGCTGGGGGTTTCTTCCGTTTGGTTTCGTGGATTCTGGCCGTCGACATTGCGCTTGGATGAAAGGCAAAGACAAGCGTTGGACACGCTGCACAGCCTGACTCCGCAGTGATCTTCGGTATGATCGCCAGTATCGCCACTGATGCCTCAACATATCCCTTAGCGCCATCCGCGCGATCCTTTTTCTGTATTCCGCTGCCAGGTATTCTGCTCATCGAGGTCCCTCCGTTAGAGTTAAGCAGCATTAAGGCACTGTGCCAAAATGAATATTGTATAATTTGAGAGCGTTCATGATACCATTGGGTCGAGTTCTGTATAGTTAGGTCGAGTCCCAACACGTTTGAGTGGACCAAAGGCTCCCTTCTGCAAAAGCTTCCTCCTCATACCCAGTACCTTACTTATCAATACCCCAAACTACTTTACGTAGTGTACTGTCGCTTTAGCTACATGTAGCCAGGTACGACGACCCATGAAATCAAATCAAATCAAATCAAATCAAAATCAGCCGGGTCAATGACTCGTTAGTGACTGTAGCACCTGGACCTGGCAGATAGAGTCACACATGGACAAGCGAAGAGCCAGCTGCATACGTCTAAAAAGTACATACATCACTAAACCCAACTACTGGTTAATCACTTTGGTAGAGTAAGCCCCGAAAATGATTAGCTACTTTTGCGCGTGCAATATTATACGGTAAATATACACAATGTGTCGGCTCTCAAGTCGCGACGACTGTGTGGAAGGAGATAATGTAGTCGAGGGTCAACCCACCCCAGACGATCCAACCTAATTGACCGTTGCGGTTGAAATTCGCTGGGCAAGTTTTGTTAGTGGGAGGAGCAAAAGACGATGGCGGCGCGTACTCCAGCAGCTTTTCGGTACGTCCAGGTCGACGGTCATGAATTGCCACACGAGGTGGGTTGCCGTACCGCCAACGGAGACGACGAAGAAGGGCAGGCCCTGGCCGTTGAGGAAACCGGCGCCGGCAAGGGCGAGCAGGAATACAAGACCGCAGGCGATGAGGAGCGGTTTAATCCAGATACCAAAGAGAATTGCGGTCGAGCGTACACCCATCTTGACATCGTCCTTGATGTCTTGACACGCGTATATCGTGTCTGTATTATGACTTCAGTGTCAAACCTTGGTGCTCGTGAAAGGAATACGTACCGTATAACATCGTCCAGCTAACAGCGAGACATCAATTATATACGCGAGGTATACATGAAGAGAGGTAGGAGGCTCACCACCAACAGCTGGCCATCGCCGCCAACAGCACCGGATAATTGACAGTCTTGGAAACTGAGATCCAGGCAGTGACAAGCCCGAAATTCATGGCAAAGCCAAGCCACGCCTGCGGCCAGTGGGTTACTCGTTTCAGGAGAGGGTATATCGCGAATCTAGATCCACCTAGTCAGCATCAAACGCGCGCCAAATATCAGGAATACCTGCAATGGGATAAGCTGGAATAGCGCGACCCAGAATCTGAATATTGATGTGAGGAGACTCCGCATATGGAGAGGCATGTCACGCACGCTAAACCATCCTCCGTAAAGTAGAAAAAGGCTACGCCCAGCGCGTACTGCACCAACAGATATAGGGTGGCCGCGAGAACAGATATACGCCCGCTAGCGAGGGGCCGGTTTCTAGTTCTCTCTGCAATGTGACAGTTATAATATAGGTCGCTCGAGCGAGAGTGGGAATGGGCTAACCGACACCAGCGTCCATCTCGCGGTCAAAGATGTCGTTTATGGTGCAAGCCGAGCTACGCAGGAGGAACGCGCCAACGAACGCCTTTGCTAAGTTAATGGCGTAGGATCCCGGAGCGAGGCTCGTTGCGTGTGCGGCCATGGTTAGTCCCCAAGCTAACGAAATATGAGTTTCCTTCTGCGTGAATTCGCGGTGCGCCGCATACCGAATGGCCAGAACATGAGGATTGTCCCCGTCGGCTGGGTATTGTCAGCTAGAGTGTGGAGAAACATGAAGAAAATGAGCATGCCTTTTCAATGCGGATTAATTCCAGATACGGGCGGTAGGCTTCTGGCACAAGACCAAGCGGGAACTTGATGGCCGGTTTGCGGAACTCGTAGTGGGTGATGAGGAGGAGCGTCGTTTCGTTTTTTGCGGAGTGAGAATCCATTGTGAGGAGGAATGGGATGTGGAGGGGGGAACGGCTGGTAGGCAAAGCGAGAATTTGGGTCCAGTATTTAAGGCATTTCACCGACCAAGAGACTGACCATCCATTCCTGGTGAGACACAACAGCGAACCGGATAGTCTTGATCAGTAATTTAGCAGGTGGCTCAAGCAACTTGTCCCAGACTGATTGCTTGAATCAGCGATGGATCTCTTCATGATTCACCGGACTTGGCTAGAGGTACGGCCGCCAAACTGCCGCAAAGGATGTGATCACAAGCAAAGCGGGTTTTCGGTCTACCGCTGGTGCAGAGGAGGTGAGACTGGCGCTCCAAATTCATCAAATGGCGGCGGCGGGAATACTAAACGACAGGTAGCCGTAATTGCGCACGTCTTAGATCGCTGCACGCGCGCGAGGGCAGCGGGAAGTTAAGCGAACGTGGAGATACAGATAGCGACTTCTGGCCCATATCAAGATCATCAGGATGACAACAGGCGTTCTGAGAACACGGAGCGCGAGGGCGTACACTGGATTTGGTGCGTCACGATGGTTGAGTAGTTTAAGCTGCCGCCGGGTCTCCTCGGCGCACGACAGGATATGCGGGGTTCCCGGGCACGTCGGGGCCGAACAAGCTCGGCTGCAGCACGTACGAATTCACCGGGACATAAACGAGGATTAGTCTCCCCCTGAAACACTCTGCAGGACTGAAACGACTCACTGGTGTAGGGGAAAGAGAGCGTTTTGTGCTCCGGAGGCGAGCACAGTTGATTGATGCATGTCTTTGGAATCCGAACTCCCTCTCAGATGAAGTTTCCCGAAACACTCGGCCTTGTCCACTTGAACCGGATCTCTGGGTTGTTCACCCAAGACCGCGCCGAATCCGGACGAAGGGAATTCTGGGAGTGGCGGTGACGGGACGGCTGTGGGGTTTAAAAAGTCAATTGCGTCACGGTAATTGCGGCGCTCGGACAAATTGGTGCCACGACTGGGGCCGTTAACCTTTTTTCCAAGGAAATTTGAGTGGAGGATGAAAGATACCGAGGTGCCCGCATGATCGGCCACGAGCGCAGAATCGGAAATCAGGATGCGCTGTATTGCCTGACCAAGAAAGTACGCCTCCCGCTGCGTTCGGCACCTCGTGGTCCCCAGTGTCTGAGGAATTGCGGCGCGCGATGCCACGGCGAAAGGTTTGGTAGCCGAGCCGCGAGGCTTAGGATCGACAGTAGTAATTTCCGGGCGGAAAGGTGTCGACGGAACAGTACCCGGGTATCGAACGGAGGCGAGCCAGCTCCCGATGGTTTGCAGAGTGGGTCTCATCGGCTTCTCCGCCATGAGTCGACACATAAATGTATACGCAAGGCTGTGGACGCGAGAATTTAAAAGGCCCAATATCATTTTAGGACTCCCCGTGGCCGAGTACTCGTACACCAGCGCGGCCTTCTTCCGCAGGGCGAGTACCGCCCCATTTCGCCGTGGAGTGGCGGGCACAATATCTCGGTCGAGAGGAGAGGATACAAGATGACACTGAGTGGGCATGGATCAACGTTGTTCGGCTTGGCGGCATGGCATCCTCAGAGGTACAGTACGCCAACGTCGCCGTCGTTTGCCTTGCGCTTCGAATCGGCGGGCGGGGATCGCACCGCGGAAGAGAAAGCGTCGAGGGTCCATTTGGGGACGATAAATCCGTAGGAAATTCGCAGAGGCCAAAACCAGTTGACTAAAGCGTCAGCCATGGCACCGCGTTGATGTGTGCGTGCCTCTCCTCAGCCGGCGGTGAAACGCCAGTACACCGCCGGAAGCAGGCTACGAGTACATGTAGACATGATCGCAGCATTACCTCTGCGCGAGAACGTCGATTGCCTAGTTGACGCGGATGAGGAACGGTGAGGAAGCAATCCTATATATTAAGAGACAACGAACACTGCCACACAAAAAGTCACCTGATAAAGTCACATGAAAAATCACGGGACTCGGAATCCACCCGTGCACGGCGAACCCCGGGACTCGGAATCCGCCGTGCGTTGGCGAACTGAGAATCCACCGGGGGTTTGGGGCACAGCCCCAACAAGCTGTGGACCCGCCGTAGGTACGGACCGAGCGCAGCGAGCGTCCGTGCCGAAGGCAGGGTCCTAAAGCTTGTGAGTCTGAATGAGGAAGGCGGAAGAGATGAAATGAACACGTGACGTGAAGAGCGAAGTCCGGTGGTAAACACCGGTCAATACCACGATCTCCGCCCTCATCAAGGTCTTCCCTCAACCAACTGGGGTCTAGAAGAAATAATATTGTCGGCGGGTTTGTCTGGTTGTCAACATTCTTCACAACAAAAGTTCAAAGACATGCCCCGACTTTTTTGACAGTTCTAACCCAAACACCGAGATGCCCGAATGGCCGAAACCCACCCTTCTCCTGGTTCGAAGGTGTCAATGCAATTCCATCATTGTATGGGGTTAAGAATTTTCAAAGGCTAATAGTGTACCATAACTATTTAACACTTAGGTGAATATATTTCCAAAAGGTGGGTCGCCGGAGCCGTACCTGGACAAATTTCAGTCATGAAGGACTGAAGTTGAAGAGGGACTATACCTTCACTAGACTTCAAGCAAATATCGCGGGGCACGCATCTGTCTGAAATGATTTTCTCGACAGACGGTCGACTGCAAATGTACTCGGGACTGGGCTTCACCCTCCAAGAGACGCAAAGATATTTGTTTCGTGGCTGACCTCCTCAAATCTGGGTTCTCGTCAGCTTTTCTTGCCAGCTCTGAAACCTATCCGCCCAGACAGAAATTCAGACGTTAAATGTAACAAACGCCGATGCAGATGCATTCGGGATCCAAAATTGGAGAACCGGGCTCGGTAGCGCGGCAGACCTCTGTCAACCATATCAATCAGGAGAAGTTTGCCTTTGCCTGCAGAGACACCCCGTTCGACTCGGGGCTGGGCCATTGCGTGGAAACACAATTTTTATTGTTTCGTACAATTATGTACGGGCAAATTGCAATTCGAAGGGATCGATGCCGGGTGGTACATCCGAATTTATTCTACTCGGTTGGGTTATGGTCATTGTTGAAAATACATTTGTTACACCAGGCTCTGAAAGTCAGAGTCTAGTGGATCTTCTGGATCTCTTCAATGCCGTTCTTCGTGGTGCTCATGTGGTTAAAATGAGGGATGGACAGCGGGAGCTACCTACCCCTTTGGGATTTCGTTGAATCGTTTGTTAGCGCCGATAAAAAAATGGGATTTCAAAGACAAAGACTTACGGCCGATCGCGTACGAGCCTCGCTGCATGACTCCCACTGAGCAGCGGTACTCTGCGCATAAACAAGAGATGTTGGCTATTTTACACTCCCTCAAGAAGTGGCACAGTTATATCGAAGGTTCTCTGATTGTGGTACACACTGATCAAGAGTCCCTTAAATATTGCCGCGCCACTTCTTGAGGGAGTGTACAATAACTAACATCTCCCGTTCCTGCGCAGAGTATCACTGCTTGGTGGGAGTCATGTCGTGAGACTCGTACGCGATCGGTCATAAGTCTTTGTCTTTGAAGTCCCATTTTTCATCGGCCCTAACATCCCTCCTTTCGTTACATAAGACTTTCGAAAGATGCACTGCTGAAGAACACGCCGATGCAATTGCCTGAGGTGTCGGTGTCAATAACGACGAACAAGCGCCACGGCGTGGGATAAATAAGCATTCGGGTATGGGTAAGTGCGCTTGAGAGAATGGAAAGCGCGTTGACAAGCATCGGTCCAGGCAATGGTGGAGCCCTTTGTCGAAGAGCCTAGAAGAAAGTTATACATGGGACTCGCGACCTGTGCAATATTCGGAATGAACTACGGAAGTAACCAGAAATGCACGAACACCAGTGATAGTCGTAGGTGCGGGTCATTCCAGTATCGCCTTTATTTTGTCGGGATAGGCCTGCATGCCGTCGCCAGAGACGTAGTGACCTTAATAGAGAATTTCGACCTGCGCCCAAGAACACTTGATCAAGTGAGGTATCGTCCTATTCGCGGGCGGGTCTCAAGCCAGTGGGGCAAGAAAAAAGGGGAGGAGATTGTAGTGAGTTCGTACTACAACTATCTCTTTTGTACATGTAACGGTACCGTATAATCTGCCGAGAAATACTAAGTAAGGAATGGCCGAATCATGAAAATGATCCGAATAGCAAGTCAATGTAGGAATGAATCATAGATGAATCATACCAGCGGTATATGAACAACGATACCCTTGCCCTAATTTATTCGTGAGGACCAGGTGAATATCTGGGACATTTAGACGGAAATGGGGAAGTGGCGGTGAAGGGTTGGGCGGCCTCGGGCCGGTGGGGAACTGCCGAGGCGGTAGAGACCACGTGACCGTGAGTCCCGTCTTGTTCTCTCTAAGTACTCTGAGTCCTCAGTTGTGGGCGCTAGCACGTCAAGTTCGGGATGTCTCGCGAACTTTTGTTTTCTCGAATGTTCACCTTCTCTGCTCGTCGTGCGTCTTCGCGTCCTTCCAAGAATCGAAGTGAAATAGATTCAAGTTCATAACTTGAACACCCACATCAAACTGACATCTATTCGACTCCGATCCATGTTAATTCAGTGTCTTCCCCCACCTCATAGACTCTTAGATCACCCCGGACTTTTTCATCACCCACATCAATACGCCGTGGTGGTCTTGACCCCTCCTTCGTATGCCAACCAAGACGGGCGCGCCACGAGTTCCTTGTACCAGCTTCCGGACAGTACCAATCAATATATGAATGGTAATCGATGCTTGGCTCGACTCACCGTCCAACGTTGGGCTTCCTGGTCATGACATCGCTTCCACCGGACGCTACGAGCGGCGCGTACGGGAGGTGGAACAAATCCGCGAGGGTGAGCGTCTGTTCATCACATGCAATTCAAGGATTAAAAAAGGTTAAAGCACAGGATCTATGAGACGCACATCACCCGCAACGTAGCGCTGCTTCGCGAGGATCGCCTCGTACCCCTCGAGCTTCTTGTCCAGGACCTCCAGCTGGGCGTCGATGACGGCCTGGCTGGATGGGAAGCCGTAGTTCCTAAACGCAGCCCATATAAGCTCTCATGGGCGCGCCGACGTGGAGAAGCCCTGCTGACCGTTTCCAGAATTCAACCCCCGCGGCGCCCGCGCTGGGGTCGAAGTTCGCGACCTCCACCGCCGCTGCCTGCTCGAACAGCGCGTTCGCCGCGGGTTCAGCGGGGATCAACCCAGCCTCGGGGTGTTTCGCGGCGATGTAGCGGCAAATCGCGCGCGTCTCGTACAGGATGAAGCCGTTGTCGTTCTGAGGTACGCATCATAGTTAGCATAGAGCAACGAATTTATGACATCGGAGCCGATGGACGATGCGAACGCACGATGTAGGGAATCTGTCCAAAGGGCTGGTGTTTCATGAATTCGGCGCTCTTGTGCTCCCCGTTCATCATGTCGACCTCGATGAGCTCAAACGGGACTTTGAGCTCGTGAAGCACCGTCGCGACGCGGCGCGTGCACGTCGCGTTCCGGCCGCCGTAGAGTTTCAGGATTGCCATCGATAAAGCGAGTCGACTCAGGAGTGTAACTTGAAGTAAGTTGCTGTTTTGGTATTTGGAGCGATTGAGATCTGGGGTTCCTAGCTGCTGGACGTAGCGTTTTTAAACTCTCAACGCGCGTTCGTTACTCATCCACTTACTCAGGCTGCCTTCGTACAACCTCTCTCTCGCTGACCACGCAAATCTTTCTTGTTTGTCTTTTCACCCTGAATTGACGGCCGGGATGATCAGCCGAATACATCAGTAGATGCGCCCTGCCCGCTCTGCCCGCTGCTTACGGGTTTGAGATGCTTGGTCATTAAAACAGCCTCCAGTCTGACACAAGTACTACGTTCAACGGGCCGGATTTGGCGCTACTCATTAGTCCCCCCAACGACGAAGAATATGAATACGAGGGCGATCTGACTGCTGGTCGTCCTTGGTAAGTATTTTTCCTAGTCGAGGTTCAAAATCCTGACTCAACGGGCCGGATTTGACGAGTTCCGTGAGTCATGTGAGTTTTTGCTGTCGCCAAACAAGACACGGCAAGACTTTCCGAGTGCTGTAGCCGCGGGAGGGTAGTGTGTGTGTGTGTGTGAATATGGAGGATCGACGCAGCATGTCTAATTCAGGGCCGACTATGTGAGGAAGAGGCACAGACTGCCGCACAGTAGAGCTTGACGCTCATCTGTTGAAATTACTATACTCTCGCCTAAACATGCAGACATCCCTCGGGGTGGATTTTATCCAAGATGTTAGCATCTCTTGTTTTTCACAGAATCAAAGACCGTGTATCTGCTCGTGCTCCCACTTTCAGACTTGAAGGGGCTGAAACAAAACAAAGAAACACTGGTTGCGGCTTGGGCATCTGCTATTTATTCACACTACCCGACGCTTGCACATCCCTGGTTTTCATGCTAACCCAGTTGAACAAGCTTGGCTTCGATAATTGAAAGAGAGCCGGTAGCGCGTCGCGCACTTCGGCGGTGTGTATTTGGTTATCGACGTGAACACTGATGCAGACATCGCCGGCTCGACTCCAGGTTGGGCTGACTGGGCGGGTCAAGATTTTTTCATTCTTTCACCCCTGATTTCTTACAAAGGAACTAGAATAATTATAAAGCGAAGCCACCTTGAGGGCCTTGAGGGTGCGTGGCGTGCATATGCCTGGAGATAATAATTTTTTCCGAATTCGATGCAGACATTCGCGGTTCCATTCCAGGCTCGGATCCTTTTTTTTCGCTCCCTCCGAAGACCACTGCAAAGACCACTGCAAAGCCCAGTTTTTTTTAATTTGGTCCATTTCCTAGGATCTACCATCGACTTTGAGAAGGCGTGTATTGTCTTGACATTCTATTTCTTCATGTCAACAGCTTCGTCTGCTGCTTTTCCCCAGCATATGGAAAAGCTGGAATAGGGGAAAGAGACTCAGAAGCGCGTGGCACACATCTGCTTCCTTTACATAGGTACACTCTGACATGCAGTCTGGTATCCGCGGAGATCCTCACTTCATTTGGGTCAAATTCTTGTGTAGTATCGTCGTATTAAGCAGTAGGTACTCAATTATTGGATGTTCGAAATGTGGTGTTGTCACATTTCACCCAAAAAAAGGCGGGAATGCTTCGGTACGATTCAAATGTAAAATCACCAAGACCAGAGAATGGTCTATGGGTCCGCATACACCATTTTGTGGCTCCAATCATTATTACATCACATATGTACTCCGTCCGCTATCATACTCTCCGTGATTCAACTGAATCACGCGCTGCGAACGGTACACGACCACGCGGCCAAGCTTAAACTTTAGAGTTTAAACGAGCACCGTGACGGTGACCCATTCCCCAGCCATCAACGGTGTACTACTTGTACAAGCTTCACTCCACCTGACACAGTGGGGCATGAAAATACTCTCTATCAAGGGACTAGCACCAATTTTTGGTAGCTCTGCTCGGGGTCGTTTTTCCATTCATCAGTACGTGTAATGGGGTTCAAATATTGGCCGGGAAAGTTGAACGGCGAGGCGTAAACAAATACATTGAGAGTGACTCCTAAAATGTGTTTCAGGGAAACCTGTCATGAGGCACTGTATACCATCCACCTATACAATGTCCTGGGAATTCCCTGGACATTTAGACAAGTTACACCCGCTTCCCGGGGACTCCGTAAGGTTCGTTCAACGCATGCGTTCCATTTTCCGAGACTTTCGCCACTTCGTACTGCTCTTCCTCTCTTCCACCTCTTCTTTCTGTTGAGTGGCTCCCTCCCTACTGTCTCCCTCGGTGAGTTTCTCGATCTTGGGGCTTTTCTTCCAGAAGATAGAAAATCCCTCGGTTAAACGGCGACTACGTCCGGTTAAATTGCGGTCTAGAATCTCCGCCTCGGGAGATCATGCAATTGAATGGTACAATGGGCGTGTCAGCGCGGCATCGACGCGTAAGTGGTGGTCCAGTGCAATGTCATTCAGAACCGCCTCGGATAAACGGAGGCGACGGCGGAGGGGACCATTGCCTAATTATGCTGATTCTGCCCAGATGGGCAATCACCCAGGAGGTTAAGGCACACCGGCGTTTCCCAAATTTAGGGACGCCGGAATCTGAAGCGCAATTCCGAGGCTTAGGGTTTCTTGATATGGTAATAGATAAGATGAGATAAACCATATAAGGAAACGCCGTCATCACCGTCCCAGGCAATACTCACTGTGTTGCTCAACTTTCTATGTCATGCAATAATTTCTCAGCCGTTCTCGCATGAAGGGAGCCCATATCAGACTCACGCGCATCATCGTGATTACCCTCAGCTTAGTTTGCCGCAGTAATGCTCGTTGACGGCAACCTCTACAAGTCATTCTCTTAAAAGGCGTAGAGAATTGAACAGTGGTTGCAAGAAACAAACCCACATCACTTCATTCAGCATCATATCTTTCCTTAGAAAATGGCCTACGCATTCGCAGTCACTCGTCCCGTCAATCCGGCAGGCGCCACGACCATCCTAACGGAGGCGCAGATTTGGAAGGGGATGGAATATAAGGCGCGCAACCCAAAGGTTTGTATGAGCCAATATTTTGTTATCCATCATCTATAATGCCAATCGTAGCCGTTCCTCCCAAATTTCCAGTCGAGCAAGACTATTTCGGATACGGGAAACAAGGTCCGTCACTCCCCTGAATTATAATTATTGTGTAGTTGACCGCGGTTCACCAGTTTGTGCTCGAGTCGACCGTCGAGTTGCCCGTGGAGGGCTCTATTGTATTGACAGAAGATATCGAATTGCATGCCCCGACCATGGTGCGTTGCCTCTGGAATGTCCGTGTACTATAACCTACCTTGACCAGGTGTACTTCGAAACGGACCTCTACGGCCTGCGGGTCACGAACATCATCTCGTACGGTCCCGCCGAGGAGCTGCTGTTGACCTGGGCTTTTGCCAACGGGATTATGCTTCGGTGTCTTTTGAGTGCGATTTTTTTTTCTGACTTTCATTACGCACAGTTCCGGGAATTCCCGCCGATAAACCGAAGCCGAGCGCGAAAGAGCTGAACGAGCGTATGGGCATTGCTGTTGAGCAGAGTCTGGAGATCGTAAGAAAGCTGGTGAAGGAAGGCAAGATTTAAGTTTAGGGATCCACATAGCTTAGTTTTGATTTCGGAAATGAATACTATCCCTTATCACCGCTCCGGATAAATGTGGAACTCGGACAAACAAGGATATCTCGGTCATTTCTAGATCAATTTTGGAGCACTTACAGGGATGTCCTTCAAAGCTTAGAAGCAAATTTTCTGTGAGTAACCTATGATTTTAGCCTTGATTGACATGTTAATTTGGCTCACCCCGCAAGAATATCGAGTTTTTCCCCATTTTTTATGCCACCTCAGCCAGCAGAAGGTTGAACTACTCCAGAAACGTACTCAAAATATGGGAACACATCATAAAAGCGTACCTGCAAAATTTCAGGCCGGTAGATAGCTTGTATCTTCTTCGGTATACCTAAAGGTGCCAAAACCAAAGAATTCGAAAGCCAGAAAGAAATTTGGGTGCTGACACCCTGGTCTGCCAACGTCCGTTCGCACAGCCTGTGCCGACGGAGCCTCGGAACGCAGTGCTTTTGCAAGGTGTTAATCAGCGGTCAATGTGACTAGTGACTAAGCACTTGTTGAAATAGTACAGTATTAGGTATTAGCACTGACCCGAGACTTGGAGGGGCATGTCTGCAAAAAAAAATCCTTTGCTTTAGAATATTTCATTTGGTGCCTCTGAACTTTGCCACCACCTGCTTCTTGGAATAATAATTTTGGATGTACAGCAACCTTTGATGCCGTGAGCTCTCAATGAGTGGACTCTTTCCCATCATTGGCAGGCTTTTTCTTGTAGATTTTTTTTTGACGATAATACCCCCGGTACTTGTGAGCATGCAGCATTTACACAGTTATTCCTTTGCGCAACTATCAAATCTTCTGGCGAAAGCGTTGTCTGCTCCAAATAGGGGCTTTATTGATGGCCGTCCCCTTTTAGGACCTTGTGATCCAAAAGTTGAACTTATCTCAAGCTGGAAGTTGGCAGTTGGTTTGGCATCAAAACAGACTGTGCGACTTGGAAGAAAAGGCGATAATAACTGTCATAAAACAAACACTCAACAAGTACCGGGTTGAGAACTAAGTCAGCAGAGTAGTGTGCAACCGGATCTCAGTTGAAGGCATGGTTGTAAATTTGAACTCCGAGGACTCGGTGGAGGCAAGGTCTTCGGAGAAGAATCGAGAACTTTACGATTACGAACGTGACGCGTCAGCAATCTAAAAGCGGCTCTCTAAGCTCTACATAAGACCCGCTTTACGGATAGACGCCATGGTCCGAGTCTACTTTATCAGTATATAAGTCTGACAGTGGGTGAAGATCAGCTTAGCACGCTGTTCCTCTTAGATGGCCTCTTCTATGGTCTGGCTCCGACTTCCCTCTCTCTTCTTCCTGGTACACGCAGCCACTTCACTCTCAACGAACTACACAACCATCTCGCGCGATGTCGTTGTCATTGGCGGCGGCTCTTCAGGGACGTATGCGGCCGTGAACCTGCTTGCGCGCGGCCGGTCAGTTGCGGTGCTCGAGCAGCAAGGCCGTCTCGGCGGTCACGTCGAGACGTACCATGACCCCGCTACGGATGCGCCATTTAATCTCGGTGTCATTCTCTACTATAACAACACCATCAATAACGCGTACTTCTCGCTGCTCGGCGTTCCGACCTCATCCGCTGTGATGACAGCCGGAGGCAACGCCTACCTCGATTTCGCCACGGGGAAGCCCGTGCCAGGCTTTGACCCCGAGACCCAGGTCGATGCATTTCTCCCCGCGCTGCTGGCCTTTAATTCGTACGTCAGCGAGACGTACCCGTACCTCACCCTCTCGTACGAGAACCTAACCTATCCTGTCCCGGCCGAGTTGTTGGAGTCCTTCACGGTTTTCGCTGCGCGACACAACTTCACTGCGATGCTGCAGCTGTACGACCTGTATGCGCAGAATATCGGCAACCTGTGGCAGTTGCCGACGTACCACGCAATCCACGCGTTCGATCCCAAGCTGATCCAGTTCTTCCTCCAGGGGTTCATCAATGCGGCGTCGGGCGACAACCAGGATATTTACACCGCCGCCGCCGCGTACCTCGGGTCGGAGAACGTGTTTCTCAATAGCACTATCCTGGACGTCGATCGCTCGGGCTCGTGCTTCGGGGCGGAGGCGGTAGCCGCCGTGTGCGTGCTCTCCACTGCCCCCGCATCGCCGGGGACAGGGAACACCACAACGCTCACCAAAGCGCGCAAGCTCCTCGTCGCCATCCCGCCCTCACTCCCCTCCCTCGCGTCCGCGCAGCTCGACCTCGACGCGCACGAGCGCGCGCTCTTCGCCGCTTTCCACGGCTTCACCTACGGCGTCACCGTGTTCTCCGCCCCGGGGCTCAACAGCAGCGAAATGTACTACAACGTCGGCACCAAGACGCCCGACCACCTCCTCGCGCTCCCTGGCGCGTTCGAGTTCGTGCCGCTCCCCGAAGGCCGCTTCGCCGCGTGGTTCGGCGCGCTCGAGGAGGGGTGGACGCCCGCGCGCGTGGAGGCGCTCATCGCGGACGAGGTCGCGCGCATGGGCGGCGGGGATGTGAAATTCAACTTTCTCAAGATCCACGCGCCGTTCCGCCTGGGTGCGGCGCCGCGCGACGTCGCCGGCGGGTTTTACAGGGAGCTGTACGCACTGGAGGGGCGGAGGAACACGTTCTGGACGGGCGCGGCATGGGCGGAGCAGGACAGCTCGCAGATTTGGTGGTGGAGCGATGTATCGCTGTTGCCGAAGATGGAAGCGGCGCTGGCGTAGTCTTGGGATCCGGTCTGGTGCTTTTCACACTGATAGTTAGGTTCAGCCCATGCCGGTACTTGGCGCTGTGCCAGTTATTCGTTGCATTCCCGAGGAGTTATTTCGAGTCCGTGGGAGAGTAATTGAACATGGAGCGAGTGCACGACGTACGATACGAATATCGGTTTCTGATTCCCGAGTTCAGCGTCGTGCAGCAGATCCAGTATCAGCGAACTTGGCGCAAGACAGCAGGGTACATAGCTGAACACGGCACCGGGAAAAAAGTGCGGGTCACGGATGGATAATTAAGCGCGAGGAGGACACTGCGTTGGATGGATGAATGTATGCATCACAAATTGGAGGCTGCGCTCTCCATCAATCAGGCAAGAGAACGGAGATGTACGACACTATTGCGCCCACGCAGGAAAATTCAGAGCGGGGGCCGCAGGAGGTGCCGGCGGACGCCCGAAGGATTAGCTATTTCTTTCTTCAACACGGACACAGTACGTCGTCCCGTCGTCGTCAATCATCCAACCTCAATTCCAGGTAGGCGGACCTCTCTCATCGCTCGTTTTCCCCGCGAGCGCCTGCTGGCAACTCAAGTCGTTTTGCACCTTCACGCCGGATCAGACACGGGTCGGTAAGGGATAGAGGAGGTCGCGTCCACCAGGCTTCGATGTCGTGCTGAGATGAAGGAAGGATGAGGGACGGGAGGGAGAGACTGAAGTCTCGGAGAGAAACGCACGGATGGGCGATGCGGTGCCACGTGGTTGCGGTTCTGGCGGGATTCTCCGGAGGTGCCGTGTTCAGCCGTGTTCATATGCGCAACTCTCATCCAGGGCGTTAAATATTCCTCCCACTAAACTATTAAGAAAGTCTTCGTTGAGTAGATCCCCCACAATTGTTCATTAATTGATGTGAAACCGTAACACCCCAACTTCACAGGGGAATCATGAATGTAGGGGGTTCGAATCCACTCGAAGGCCTGATAGAGTGGGGATTAGTAAAAATTTTAGTACTCCAGATTCAGTCCTCGTTCTTCGGTGATCAGGGTCGTCTTCTTTTGCTTCCTTCCCTCTAATTCAGTGCAGGATGGTAAAATCACTTGAAGACTTCAAGACATCTCATTTGATTTGGCCAAGCCGCCATGGCTCCCCGCGGCGGCAAATCTCTCTACATGTGGCCATGGGTTGAGACGCCTAGGATTGACTCGGAAACGGAAAGCAAGCTTGTATCCATCCTGTGTGAACTGGTAATTTTTCTTCCTCGCCAGCGTTTCGCCTCAATTTCCGGCCCAGGTCCAGCTTTCTACCTACGACGCGACCTCCGAATAGTGCGCACAACATCCCTGGATGCTTGCCCTCGCCGCAAATCTTGGCCATTCCCGACAAATGGAATGCACCGGAGCTGGAAACTGTTTGCCACCCCGACTTCTTTGTCGTGCTCCATGGTCTCAAATCACCGAACTCAATATCGAACTTTAAGCGCTGTACATTTCACCCGGTCTCGCACAGAATTCAGCGTTGCGACCTTGCACTTGTATATCAAATCTCAATCGGTGAACGGAGAACTGGCAAGTCTTCGTAGAATCCGACGCGTCGCCCCGCCCCGCTCCGCCCCGCCCCGCCCCGCGCACCTCATCCACGATAGCCTTGACACTTCATCCGTCGACGTGCGCGTGATTCAAATGCTGCTATTTTTCGCTTTCCCTACCCGGGCTACTGTCTACTTCGATTGCGACTAGTGGTAAAGAGATGATTCTTATACAATATATACTCTGTCGGTCTCTTTTGGTTCCGTGTCGCTGATGTTCGCCGATTCTTCCTGCGGAACACTGCGTGGCACCTGCTGATACATCGATAGCGCATGCTCTCCGTTCCGAGAGACGTCCAAGCATTTCGGTAGATGCTGTTGGCTGCGACGATTCAGCTGCAAGGTAACAGGTCCTATTCTACTCAGGATGTTGAGAGGACATCACAACGACCCCTCATTATCAGGTGCGCGAGATCTCTATTTCACCCGGTCTGAATCATCGAGGCTCGACGCTCAGATACTCAATCCAAAAACAACTCGAAAAACTTCAAGTTTCCCGATCCTACATGTATGCATTCAAATTCAACACCAACAATTCCTGCGCACTCGCAATAAGTAATAGTGAGTTCTCGTCGTTTCTCCTCTGATTAAAATAGTCATCTCGTCGTCACACATCGTCGTCGTCGTTGAACGTTTAGCACTCGAACTCGAAGCCGGCTGCAAGGCGGGAATCAGTGAGTCGTTCGAAGACGGAAGAACGCAAGACGGAGCAAGGAAGAAGGGGGGTAGGAGAAGAACGACGCTCACGCGGGCACACAGCAGCGATCGCCGCCAACGCCGACTTGCTCTTCGCCGCCTTCGCGTTCAGGGGCTTCGTGATCTTGGTGCTCGTCGCGGCAGCCGCTTTGCTGGCCTTCGGCGGTGCTACCTTTGCAGGAACACTAACTTTCTTCGGGGGAGTTGCGGCTGTCGCTTTTTTAGGAACGGCAGCTGCTGTTGGTTTCTTCGCGACGGGCTTCGCTACTGGCGGGGGCGCTGGGGCTTTGACCGGGGCCTTGACCGGGGCTTTGACCGGGGCCTTAACTGGGGCTTTGACCGGGGGCTTGGCGGCGACCGGCTTAGCTGTAGTTTTCTTTGGGGCCGGGGGAGGGGCGACCTTGGCCTTTACGGGCTTTGGAGCTGCGGCGACCTTGGCCTTTACTGGCTTCGGAGCTGCGATCTTCTTCGGCGCGGGAAGCGGCTTCGCCTTCGGCTTGGCGACAGCCTTGCGCGCCTCAAGAGCCTGTGACGATGTGCATATGAATTGCAGTCATAATCAGTGTAATAATCACGCACAAACTCCTCGTCGACGACACCGTTGGGCACGGGCGCTGCGAACGTCGGGACGGAAAAGAGAATGGCGAGGATGAGGGCAAAGGGGATCTGCATTATGGTGGCGATGGGACGAGAACGAATGAAAGTTAAGGTAGAACGGTGCGGGGAGTTGAAGTGCGAAAAAAGGATGCAGAGAAGGAAAGAAAGAAATGGGGGACCAGCCAGGCGAATGGAAAACCTGATTCGAGTAGTGCGCCTTTATATATTAACCTAATTGAGTGACGTGCGGTTGGTTGCACAGCATTTTGTTGCCGACGCTCGACCGGGATCACCCGATCATGTTCCATACCTGGGGTAGTGGTGTCAAATTTGAAACTGACAGATCCAAGTAACCGCAACATCGCGAGGTCTACCCGGGTTTTATGGGCGGCCTGTGAGAGCCTGTGAGTTTCTGTTGGGAGGAACAGAAATTTTCAACCGAGACGCCGTAGACAGTCTACTGCGTTCACTGCCACCAAACACGGCAAGAAAGCTGCATAAAGTTGACTGTATGTCCCAGGATATGTGAACGCTCGTGCCGAGGTGGTCGTGTGAGCATGTTGAAATGCAAATTATAATACACCGCTAACTTCTAAGTGCCGTGTATGGTATCAGTTTTCTCTTGGCAGTGGCGATGCGAAATGATCAGCGGCGCATTATTCCCGATCCACGGAGTTATTATTATCCGTGTTTTTTATTTGCTATTTTAGTTTCTACAGAGGAAAAGTGGACGGATTACCCGCAAGAGTTCTGAAAAATACTTTACCAGAATTCAACGACCCACCCCATGGTCTTCGTAATGGATACAAGCATGTGGCGAAACTAGTCAAACAGGAGTTGAGCTGCTGTGCTATGTTTCGTTTCCATAGGGATGAAGGGCTAGCCAGTTATTTACCCCCGTGTTACTTACTCGGCGCTAATCGCGTACCATTGTTTCGGGTCCCCTCTCCGGCATGCATTCCTATATAAGCTCAACGGCTCTTGATCGTCTTTTTTCCTCAGCAGCGCTCTCGCCTCGGTGGTCTTTTTTTCACTTTCTTTTCTATTTCTACCGAGCGATTTTTTAATACTCGCACGTAAGGACTCTTCCGTCCCGGAATGTGGGCAAGCTGGCTAAATCCAACTTCGCAGTTTTCATTCCTTCCTCAACCCTCCTCCGACCACCGTAACAACAATGTTTTTCTCATCTCGTCTTGTCGCGGTCGCCTTGCTATGCATCGCACCCCTCACGTCCCTGGCGGCACCCATCCACGACCCCCTCGAGATCGAGCTCGGTCTCGTCGAGCGCGGCATCACATCCAGCAGCCTCGCCGCGTCACCCCCGACAGCGCAAGAGATGATCAACGGCGGCTTCATCGACACCCCGCGCACTGATAAAGCCTTCTTCTGGTCGGGACCCAACCCGCAGCCCGCAGGCCTCCAGCGCCTGCGCGTCGTTGCGACCAACTTCGCCGAGGCGAACGACCTCGACTACGTCGGCAGCGCGCTCACCGACAAGGGCCGCGCCGTCGTCAACCTTATCAAAAACCCCAAGATCACATCTGCATTTATCGAGAAGTTTTGGGATAACGCGAGCGAGGCGTTCGCGGAGCTCACGACGGGGAAGGTGACGGTGATGTTGGAGGGCGACCCCGCGACGGGCCCGCCGCCGCCGCCGGGCCTCGTGTTTGCGCGCATTGAAGCGCCCGTGCTCGAGCAGAGGTTGGCGGCGGGGCTTGTGAGCTCTGTCGTCCGTGTTGGACGTGACGTTGGGACGACGAAGAAGGAGGTGCCATTGCCGTTACCTTTGTAGCCGACGCGCAATTTCACGAGTATTTATGAGAGCTTCGATCGTGTGTATAAATTACCATAATGTCGTAACGTTGGGGTCGGAAATTCAAGTGGTTTATTGCAATATAACTCGCCGATTTGAAGGGACCGCTTGTGGATTACCGTCTGTCCAAACTTCAAAGTTATCTTTTGAGACGCGGCCCGGGCGCTCTAAACCTTCGTGGCCAGTCTACCGTGATTTGGGCGCACCAAAGTCTAGACAGATATCCGCAAATTGTAGAATATTGCGCAGTGACTTGAAAGGTCGAGAACGGATACATAAACGGATACATGTCCACTTGAACTTCTCAACCTAGTCACTTCGGCGCCGGGAACTCAGTAGCTACGTACACCCACAGTCAGAATAAATGTCCGGCGGATTCCCAATTTGTTGCAAACGGCGATGGTGCCAGTCAAGGTCCCAAATCCGCACTTCGAGCTTCCTTTATCATTATGCAGCCCCAAACACCCATTTTTCGGCCGAAGATAGCCTACGAGGTGCCGGGTTTCTGCCACGTGCCATGTGCATTCGGGCCGAGGGGCAGATCCAAAACCACAGTAGTCAAAAAAACAATTTGAATGCGACTTTTATCCTCTGGCTGTTCAACTGTTTATTGAGGAATGTGTTGCGTGGACTCCTGGAATAAGAGGTCACACAAATGCCGACTTTCTCTACGCCGATGATCGTCGAGGTCGGCATGCCTGATCCGTGTTTGAGCTAGACTCGATCCAGTCGCTTTCGGCCGACGCAAACAATTGATGACAGTCGATCAATAGGCGGGGCGAAAAGCGACTGGAGCTAAGTACTAAGTAACCAGCAGCTAGTACGGTCGGGAGTTACCGATGTAGGTTGTTTTGACTTAGAAAATTTTCGTTCATCGAAAATTCAAACCGGTTGTATAAAAATTCCGAAGAGACAGTTCTCTTCTAAATGTGTTCAAATGTACAACCTATTGGTTTTTGAGACACATTAACTCGATTGGACTCTACTGGACTGATTTTTCTGGCGGAAATGTGAGCCCACGGTGGAGTGCACCGGCGATCTACGGGATGGCGATGCTCGGGGATCACACAGACGGAG
Source organism: Mycena galericulata (assembly GCA_029289565.1). Lineage (NCBI taxonomy): Eukaryota > Fungi > Basidiomycota > Agaricomycetes > Agaricales > Mycenaceae > Mycena > Mycena galericulata. The sequence continues at coordinate 371,643 of JARKIA010000133.1, read as the reverse complement.
GATCTCTGGGACTGGATCCAAGCAGGGATGGATGACAAAGCCTACGAACAGCCTAACAACGCCAAACCGGGCCACGACTCCCCCACATCGCCACCTCCGGCGGCCTCCGCCGCCACCACATGCGCCCACCCCCTCGATGGCGGCGTCCCTGCCGCCACAACACCGACTGCCTATTCTAGGTCGCTCCCCACTGCCTCCGCACGCTCCAACTCCACGGCCTCCAAATCGGCCTGTTCGTCCGCCTCCACGATCGGCGCCAAACGCGCTTCAAACTCCGTCTGCCGGCGTTCCAACTCGCCGTTTCTCTTGGGAACGAAGGGCCGGAGGAGTCTGGTGTTGTACTCCCCCTCCATCGGGATCCCATCTAATGTCTCTAGTCTGTATGAATGTGAAATGCGTTCTGCGACTCTGTGCGGTGGCGACCAACGGTGGACGAGCTTTCTTAGGCACTTGAATGTGCACGTCCACTCGCTGTCTAGGACCTGGACGAGGTCTCCGCGCCGGTAAGTGACTTCGCTGCCTCTCTTCATCACTTTTCGGTCGAATGCGGCTTTGCGGCTGAGCGCGTACTCGACGCGCGCGGCGTACCCGTCGAGCCGCTGCTGCGCCACGTACGCCATATGCGTTTCTGCGTCTGTCGCAGTCAGGGCTTCTACGCTCACCGCGATGGGGGTCTTCGGGGTGTTGACGATCGTGCCAAGCATAAGCTCTTTTGGCGAGAACTTCACGGATGGGAGGATGCGGTTGTTCAGGATGCGGATCGCCTCGTCGAGGTGCTCGGGCCAGATTTTCGGAAGGTCCCTCCACTTTGTCTTGTTCCAGACGTCCTCGCCTATGTCCGGGGCACAGAGGCGGGCGAGGATGTAGAGGAGGATGCGGTTCGTACCCTCGACGAGACCATTGATCCAAGGTGAGTACGCGGCGACGATGTGCTGTTTAACTCCCCATTTCTCACAGAACTTGTTAACGACCTTATTTTTGAAGTGAGAGCCGCCGTCTGACATGTGAACTTCGGCAGGGGTCCAGTGCGAGAAAATGTCGCCGAGAGCTTGGGTGGTCGTATTCGCCGTCCCTGCCGTCTTGAACTTATACCCCCATACCCACTGCGTGAATGTGTCGAGGTATAAGAGGATCGTGTGGTACCCGCCCTTCCCCGTGGGCATGGACAGGTAGTCGCCCACGAGTAGCTCAAACGGGTGGCGGCGGACAATCGGGTCGAGTCGGGCGTGTATGTGCGCTGGCCCGAACGCCTTGCATTGGCCGCAGTCGCTGATCGCTCTCAATATTGACTCGTCCAGGCGGGGGCTGTCGACGCTGTCGGTAAGTATCAGCTTGATGCTGTCGCGGTGAAAGTGTCCGCGCTCAGCGTGGACTTTAGTCGCCATCTCCATCGCCTCCGCTCGCGTGATGCACTCACGACGCGCTCTCGCGCACGCCGGACTTCCGCCCCCCAGCCGCCAGAGTTTACCGCTCTCCACGAAATATTCCGACGCGCGGTGGCGCGCCTTCTTCCGCGCGCGCATCGTCTTCCCCATGTCAAGCTCGAAGATCGCGTCCAAGATCTCGAGGTAAAGCGGCTCGTCCTTGAACCGGTCGCGCAGCGCCATCGTGCCTTGCGGGAGCGGTGCTACAAGGTACGCCTCCTCCTCGCCCAAATCCTCCACCTCGAGCCCGAACAGGTCATTGACAACGCCCGCGCTCTCCTCCCAGTCCGGAGACACGGACCATTCATGCCCGTCCCCGGAGATCCGCGGCTCCCCCTCGAACTTCCTGCTTATTGCGTCCGCTGCCGTGTTGCTGGAGCCTTTGATGTGCTTGGCTGCGATGATGTTGTAGCCAAGGACCCCGTTCCGCCAACGCTCGTGGGCGACGCTCGCCCTGTCATTCATCAACACGTCGCGGATGGCGCTGCAATCTGTTTCGAGCTTGATCGGTTGTCCCCAGACGATCGATGCAAACTTGTCTAACGAGAATTTCAGCGCGGCGAACTCAAGTAAGTGCGGTGGGTATCGCTCCTCCGCATCCGACGTGCGTTTAGATGCGAACGCGATCGGGTGCCGTCGCACAACCAGCTTCCCGCCCGGGAGCGTCGTCTCCATCTTCTGTGAGAGCACGCCCGCGAACCCGAGCTTGCACCCGTCCGTCGTGAGATGGAAGGGGTACTTTGTGACTGCGTCGAAGCGTGGGGCGCGCAGGACCGGTTCCGACGTCAGGATCTTCTTCAAACCGATGAAGCATGCTGTGTGCGCGGGTGTCCAGAGTGGTGGCAACTTGAACGTGCGCATGACCTGGCGGTGTACGCGTTTCGTGGCGCCGGCTGGAAGCGGGACCGCGCGGAGTAGCTCTCGTAGGACATGTTCGGCGCCGGTATAGTCGCGCACGAGGTCCCTGAAGTACGAGGTCAGCCCGAGGAACGACAGGAGGCTTGCCGCCGTTTGCGGGATAGGCCACTGCACCACTGTGGTTAGCTTCTTCAGGTCCGGTGACACGCCTTTAGGGCCGACGACCCCGCCTGCGAACGTCGCCTCCGTCATGAATAGCCTCGTCTTCGATGCGGACAGGGACAAGCCCGCTTCGCGCAAACGCTGAAATATCGACCTTAGCTTGCACATCATCTCCCCAAAGTCATCCGCTGCGGCTCCTCCATCGTCTACGAACAACTCCATGAGCTCTTTCACCGTCAGGTCGTGGAGTTTCTGCGCAACCATGTACGCGAACGCGGTAGGCGCATCCGTAAGCCCGAACGGCATACGTGTGTACGCGAAGTACCCCCAGCCTGGTATGAAGATCACGATATATGGCTGGACGTCCTCGTGTATGGCGAGCGCGAAGAACCCCGAAGCAAAGTCAAAAGTCGACACATAGTGATGGCCCGAAAGACGGCGCTGCTTATCTCGTATATCACCCTGGGGCATCGGGACGACTTTCAGCAGTTTGTTCAGCTCCGGGAAGTTTGCGCAGATACGCCACTTCGGCGCGACTGGTGCGCGGGGCGGTCTCGGTGGGTCGCGTGGTGGTAGATCTTCGGTTGGTGGCAGTCCTGCACGAGTGCATTGGTCGTTGACCTCGTGGAGCAGCTCGTTAAAGCTTAGGCCACTATCCTGGTCCTTCTCGGCAAGCACGATCGGGTTGACGCACTTGACGTCGCGCGGGTCGATGGGACGAAGCACACCGGCAGCTACCAACTCCCTAACCTGTGCGTACACGTTTTCGGCCTGCGGCCGGGTGAAGGGCCGCTGATTGACTTTGAGCGAGAACTCGTGGTCGGCCGGTATCTTCGGTGCGTACACCGCATCCTTGACTGCGTGCACTTCGCTGACGGACAGCGCGAACACATCAGCGTAAGCGGAAATGAACGCGCGGACCCCCTCCCGTTGCTCCGCCGTGAGATCCGGGCCAACCTGTACCTGCTCGAGGATGCGTGCAACACGCTCGCACTTGAAAGGGTCTGTGTTGCGTGTAAAAATCGAGTCTGCCAGGGGGATCTCGTAGACGGTGTTAACGGCGTGCCATTCAGGTAGGATTTCGAAGAGTACTCGCCTCGCGGGGGCATCCGCGTACGAATATGCCCCCGGGAAGGCTGCGCGTTTTGTCGCAGTGCGTGCCTGTTCTCCTTCGCTACCTTCGCGTGCGTCGCCCTCCTCCATCTCAGCGTCCGCACAGGGAATATCGCAACGAAGCCCAACGAAATCGTTAGCGACCATCGCGTGAGCAAACGTTCCATAAGGGACTCGCCTCGCGGGGGTGATCGCGTACAACTCCACCCCCGTAAAGGCCGCGCGCTTTGTTGCGTAGCCGTCCCACTCCTCCATGCTCAGAATTGGGCTTTCGCCCCACTGCTGTTCTACCTTGCACTCTTCGTGTTTCTGCAGATTCTCTCCCTGAATTGTCTCTGTTTTCGTGTCTGCGCACTGTTCCTCGCCATCTCGGTCAGTGACGCTCGTATATGCGAATTCGAAGGTGGGGACTCCCCTCGCGGGGGTGTTCGCGCACGAATCTGCCCCCGTGTAGGCTGCATGCCTAGCTGCCTCCTCTGCAGCGGTCCCCCAAATCCCTCCCATCTCGTCGGCCCAGGCTGGAACTCCGTCGTACTGTTCTTGTTCCTCCAAGACTGCATCCACCTCCACCTCCGGCAGTGCATCTTCCACCGCGTTGTTCGCCGGATCGTGTTGACTCCCACATGCTGTACTCGTATCCCCTGGTAAGTCAGCGTTCTCGCGAGTGGTATTGGCTGGGACTTCCCTCGCGGGGGGAATCGCGCACGATTTCACCCCCCTTGAGGCTTCACGCCTTGCTGCATCCCTCGCAACCAACCGCTCCGTCACCGCGTCCGGATGTTGGTTCACCAGGGTCGCAGTGCGTCCGTTTGCATCCAACGTCACAATGTCGTGCTTCATGTCGTGTACAGCGCCCATGGCCGCCTGTAGCGGTTTGCCGAATAGCAACGACCATCCTCCTCTGCTATCGAAAACCTCAAAGCTGCCCGCCGCGCGTACCCCCTCGATTTCGAATGTTCCTTCCCAGTGCGCCATCGAATTTACAATCGTTCCATCCGCCATCCTCAATCTCTTCGTCGGCGCGCTGATATTCCCTAGACGGTGCTTTATCCCCAGGAAGAAGGCCCAGTCCATCGCGCCAACCATCGCGCCGCCGTCCCACAGTGCAAGCACGCGTATTCTCTCTCCTCGCGGCCCTTCCGCCACAACGTAGTGAAGGAAAGGTCTGCCCGAGTCATTTTTGCAGGATCCCACGATGTACAAGTCAATAAGCTCTAGTTCATGAGCGCTAGCGAATGTACAAGATGAGGTCCCCGCACCGCCAAGTCGGCCGGGTCCATGGGCTACTGCACGGCCGTCTACTGCTGCAGCCCTTCGGGAAAATCTGCGCCCGCATCTTCTGCCTGCACCTGCGGGTGATTCAATCCCTCATACCACGGCACGGCGTCCACCTCGACGATGTTGACGGGGGCCGGGGGCTAGAGGTTGGTGCGCCTGAGCCAGGAACCGCCGAGTGCGCGGAGTGCGTTCTCGAGTGCAGGGAGGGCTGCGCGCCCGCATCCAGCCGCATTCTTTTGGTGCGGGGGGTTGGTCGCAATGCCGCAGCGCCAGCACTCGCCCGTGCATGGCGCGGGGATCCCCGGAGAGAGTGGGTAGCCCATCACTTCAAGTTGTAGGTCCGCGCGGGCGATGCGGCCGTACCTCTGTGTCCAGGATGCGATGTCTCGCGCGTATTGCGCACGGCCTTCCACCGTGTCAGGGTTGGTCCGCCAGACACACTCACGGAGGACGCTGCGCAACTGCTCCTTCTGTGCATCGGTAGGGCGTGGCCTCTGTGCAGGTGCGCCAGCATTTTGTGCTCCGGGGGTTGCAGCCGCAGGAGTGGGCGCCACGGTGGCGTGTGCGTTGGTGGGTGTGGGTGCGGCGGCAGGCGCGGAGCGTGTCGTGGGAGGGGAGATGCGGAGGTTCTCAACGTGGCGCTGCAAATCCCCGAAGCGTTGTTCGAGCGCTTTTTGTTCGCGGTAGCGAGCGGCTGCGGTGTCAATTTTGGTTTGGGGAATGTTCGAGAGCGCCGTCGTCATGGCATTCCAAGTTGCCGGCACAGCGCCCCCCACGCCCTCCTGCAGGACGGCGGGTAGGTGCTCGTAGAAGTCCCAAAGCCCGACGTTCTTTCCTCCAGCGCCGGCCTCCGTAACCGCATCCCGAACGCGATCAGCAAAGTCAGCCACGACATAAACCTCCTTGTCGCGCACGCCAACAACGCCGCCGGCGAGCGCGTCCATTCCGATTCGCATACGCGAGAGTTCAGCTTCAAGCTGACCCTGCGGTTTCAGGATGGCTGCGGCTCCCTTAAAGCGGTCCTTGAACGCGACGCAGAACGCGTCCCAGTTCGATGCTGCAGCGGGGTTGGCTGGGTCCGCTACTAGCGCAGTGAACCATTTGTCGGCTGGCGACTCGTCCTCAAAGCGATCCGCAACCTCAGCTAGTTTGTCCTTATCCGCAGTGGTCGCCTGCGCGCGGAATAAGATATTCAGGCGCCTGATGAAGTTCGCTGCAGACAGTTCGTCTTTCTTGTTTCGATCACCAGTAAATGTCATAAAATCCGCCATAGTTTTGCGTGGGGCTGCCGTTGCGGTGGCTGGCGGCGGGATGCGGATGTAGAGAGTGGGTTGGGGAGGAGCAGCAGCAGTTGTGGGAGTGCGCGGACGTCTAGGGGGAAGCGGCGGTGGTGCACGGGATGCGGGGAGTCTCGTCTGTGGAGGTGTGATAAACGCGGCGTTGTCTAAGGACCCGAAGAAGTCCGAGTGGCGTGGGCCGGGCTCCGGTGAAGAGCCGGGGTCAGATGATGCGCGGCGTCGCCTGAGGGGGGGAGCAGTCTTCGCAGTCTTGGCGAGTCCAGAGGGAGAGCGTGGGCGGAGGGTGCGCCTGGGAAACGCCAGCTCGAATGCGTGGGGCTCGAAAAAGGGATTTGCTCAGAGATGCGTTGCTCGGATGCGCGATACTCGGGATGCTCGGATGCGCGGTGCTCGGGATGCTCGGATGCGCGGTGCTCGGGATGCTCGGGTGCACGAGGACGGAAGAAAAAAAGCTAGAAAGCGACGGATGGAAAAAATGGCAAGATTGCGATGGTGGCGCAGATCTGGGCCGATCGGCGGCGTGGGGACGATCCCACTGCTGTCACCACAATGGAGTGCACCGGCGATCTACGGGATGGCGATGCTCGGGGATCACACAGACGGAGGATCTCTGGGACTGGATCCAAGCAGGGATGGATGACAAAGCCTACGAACAGCCTAACAACGCCAAACCGGGCCACGACTCCCCCACATCGCCACCTCCGGCGGCCTCCGCCGCCACCACAACGGGTTCTATAAATACCACCATCATTGCCGCATCTTTCGCATCACTCTTAGGTGTATCACATGGACAGGTCTTGTCTTGAGACTCGAAGCTCGTTTTCTCTGTACCACCCCCGTGCTTTCAGTATTCGGTATGTAGAGTGTATAGGAAGATTCCCTGAAGGATTCAGAAGAAAACTGTCTCCTCAGAATTCTTATCCAAGCAGTTTGAATTTTCGATGCAACGAAATTTTTCTAAGTCAAAACAACCTACATCGGTAACTCCCGACCGTACTACTAGTAGCTGCCGGTTAGAATCCTCCAGCCGCTTCGCCGTCACCTTTTGATCGACTGTCATCAAAAGTCCAGTGTCGGCGGCTGCGGCTGGGTTCGAGCCTATGTTTGAGCACTGGGTGCAGAATGTTTTCTGAAGCAAAATTCTCCCTGGAATGATTGTGGCGATATTTCCAGCGCATACAACAGTATCGCCTCGTGGATGTTGAACAGAACTTTATATTCAACGACTATGTTGTGGCTTGCCAATGGAAGAACAAAGAAGAACTGAGCAAACACTCCCCACTGAACCGGAAGGCCTATGTACATTATTTGCGGATTAAAAATCTCATGTTACACGTCTGTGGGCTTTGATTTTACACTAAATGACGCCTTACTTCATGCTATTGCCGTCCTCGGTGCCCCACCGCTCGCCCTTCACCTGCCGAGCCATCTCGTCGTCGGGACTCATGTCGCGCATGGTGATTACGTTCTTCACCACAGTGACGATGAGCTCGGGCCCTTCGCTGGCCGTTCCTCCCATCTGATTGACCACGCGCCGTCCGCCGCCGCTCGCAGGCGTGCGCGAATGCTCGCCCGAGACGCCGTCACGCGATCGCTCTGCACACGGGGTAAGAGTTATCAGTGTGCCGCGACGTTGAGCAAGAGAAGCGCAAACGGACCGGAGAGGTTGAGGACGAAACGCGAGCTGAATATCATGGTCGCAGCGTAACCGAGGGAGGCGCTTCCAAGGACGTCAAATCGACCTTGACGAAACCGGACGGAGACTTACGCGGAGGACTGGAAAGTCGTGTCTCTGCTCTGGAAGAATAGCAAGTTCAGGATGTTCATTGCTGATCTCTGTGAGAAAGATATTGATTGGCACGTAGGGGACTGACCACTGAGCGCAATAAAATACATGATCCCGTCCTCAAGCATCATCCGCGTGAGCCTGCTGATGCTATTCGGAGATTATGGATGAACGACGAATGTTGGGAATAGAACGCCACTCACGAAGCCCGATTGGTGTTCGAGAATTTCCAGAGATACGCCGCGGTTATGCCCATCGTAACGACATCGAAAACCCTAGAGCGAGGTGAGGCTACCACTGGTGTACATCACTGGTCAATGACTCACAGGCAACCGACATAATATAAGGAAGCCACTTTGACGCCTGGAAGGTTCCCGCTTGTGCAGCTGGTCCAACGTCAGATGCTGTTTTCTACGAGGATGTGATGAAGCTTGCTTTCCCTGTAAAGGTGTCGATATAAGAGAAAGAAGGTGAAAGGGAAGGGAAGGGAGCACGCACGTTGATCCGGACGGCTGCAGAACCATGTCGGTCAGTTTCCTCACTGTTGGGTATGATTGGATCCATTACTCACGAATGCGCTTCCAGAATGTCGAAATGAACTCTACCTGCTCAATCGCTTGCATCAGTATCCGTCGAGCGTACATGTGGGGAAAAGAACGCACCAACGCGCACACCACAGACAAGACAACGAGAGTATATAGGATCATCGGCGACTTGCGCGATACCGCATACGTTCTGCTTGAGTTAAGGAAAGGCTAACAATGAACGTCCAGAAGTAGACTAACCGGAGAGCCAGGATCGACTGTGAGGCGAGGTAAAGGAACACTGTCAATAATGTGTGAGTACCCGCTCCAAAGGAAAAGTAGAGTCGCGTGCATACGCTTGAATACAGGTGCCAGCCAAAAGAATTTGTCGCACGCCTCCTGGCTGAACCCATGATGGAAGAACCCGACGCAGCCCACAACCAGTGAGGTGACGCCTAGATATCGCACCAGGATGAAGAGGATGCACGCGACGCTGCACAACAGGTAAATTTTACCACGCAACACCGACACAATGGACGAACGACAGGTTTAGTGGTCCCCTCTGCTTCGCGTAGAGTCGATATTCCGCGGGAAGTGATTGCAGATAGCTGTGGGTGTGAAGTAAGCCTCGAACTCGAAGTGCGCACGAGAAAATGTACTCGAACAACGCAATAGCGTAGGCGGCGATGCGGAGGTAAGCGGCGAGCTGCGAAGTGCTGACCATGACGGGGATGCTGCAATAGCTCAAATCTACGCCTGGACGCGCTATATACCGGCTCGAACGGTCCTTATCATGAGCTGATGACGATCAGGCCCCTGTGGCATTTGTTGGGTTTGGGCATTATAGGGGTTCGTTGCCATGCAGGTCTCCCGATTCCACGCTAATCTTAACGGGACCGCGCCGTTATATCCCTACCTACGTACCCGTACCGATCTCTGTTTGTTCCCGAATAGCTACGACTTGAACCGAGAAACTGATACCCAGGTGAAGCAGGTCCAGTTTGAGCTTTGAGAGTCGAACTTAACCCAGCGCGACGACGCCGTGTACTCAGTCAGGCGGTCCTAATTTCAAAAAAAAAATTGCGCACTGCGTGTTTTTGACAGGAGTGTCGATTGTGGAGTCCGACGTTGGCGAAACCATGCGAAGCCGTGCGAAAAAGGTAATTTTGAGGCGAGTTTCCTCGTATGATCAGCCGCAGACACCAGTAGAAAGCATCATGGACTCAAGTGTGTATCCTTGGTTCAATCCATCCACCGTCAGAGGCATTCATTGGCAAGGGTCCAAAGGACATCAGCCTGAGGCGACGGAGGAGGACTCGTTAACGTTGTTCCGGAGACCGAAATCACGCATCAATGTTGCGCGCTTGGCAAATTCGAAACGCCTCATGGTCAGGCACCGGGATTAAATAAATGCGGCGCGCACGGCACACCGGAAGTGCGGCACACGGCATTCATTTGCGCCACTTCATCATCATCGGCAGTACATCGCTAGTACATCGCTTCAAAAGTACGGCACTGTACGGCACACTGTTGACGGCACGTTCTATCATCGGCACATCGGCTCGTGGCTCGGCATCTTCCGCCGCAACTTTCAACCGAGAAACTTGACTGCTCATTGGCGGACCTTGTTTTATTGTCTATCGCAGTAATTAAACCCCTATCCCACGACTGGTTGGCCAAGTTGTCTGCAGTAGTAACAACATGACTGTAGATGTCTGGAATTCTTTGGAGTTCGGACGTCCTTGGATTTATTTTTATCTCCCTGTCACTGTTGGCGTTCAAACAACGTTTGCAATAGCGTATTTGCAACACCCTCGACGCAGTTTTAGGGCGAAATTTGATGAGGCCTGTCAGAAATTTGATGACACTAAAATAGGATACCTTCGACTTGTAAAGTCTGCCAAAAGGCGTGAAACAATGCTAGATAACCCGGGTATTTTTGTGTGGACACACCACAATAGTCTCAAAGGCACTGGCCACTTTCAGGAGAGAAATTATACGGCGAAAATTGGTTTTGGCTGCTGGGAAGGACGGTTACGGCACATCCATCATTTCTCTAACCTAAAAATGATGGTCGATGCCAGAAATTTGGCCGTCGATTTTGGGTGGTGCAAATAGTACGCTCTAATCCAAAAAAACCTTACGGATCAGACCGTCGAGCGGGTATCGGTTCTCGGCTCCATCTCAGATTAAATCGGCCACAAACCCGGTACATAGGGCTAATGGGTATCTGACTCCAAAAAAAATGAGCGCGGGACACTTCCCGAGTTCAGTGTTGGTTCCTGACGACCCCGGTGAGATTTTGGACGCGTCGTCGATGCCTTTTGCCGGCACTGGATGGATGGGTGGTGGTAGTTAGAAAGAGAGATTAACGCAATGTGCCGCAAATCAGATCTGCTCAGTCGCCGCGTCTGTTATCGCACCATTCAGCGTTTATATCTGGCGTCCTTCAGTAGACGGTCCTGGGGATCTTGCAAAATATTGATGCTTTCGCCTTATAGTCTAATCGCTGCGCGGCTGTTACCGAACCACGGCAAAAGGCGGTCTTGAGTCAGTTTATTATTGCCTAGCGGACATACGGGCTACTTCCTCTGATGTAGTTTATCGACCTCCAACTTGAACCTTCCAACACCATATCCATTGATGTGGGTTTTTGACTGGTTGAATTTCTGTATCAACTGGTGTGACTCAGCGACTTTTCTGGTCGGAAAGAAAAACCTCCAGATCGCAGTGTTCATGAGGACAGTGGTCTGAAATATACACCAATCTCATTGGGGACTCTATGAAATCTTGATGATCATGAAGACCCTGTGCACGCATTATAAAAGATATAAAAACTATATGGTAATTCCAGCTAAATTTAAGTCGCTGAGATACTGCACCGGCCCAGCGCGGAAGTCGTCGGCGGTGATATTCACAACCAGCGGATCGCTGAACGTCAACAGCGACGAGGAACCGTTGACGGAGGGCTCCTGCCACTTCGGCCAAAAGATGGAAGGCTGCTTGCGAAGATTCAGGGGCGCGGCAGAGACATTTGGGTCGAGCGTGTTGAGGAAGTTGACTGAAGCGCAATGGTTAGGTGAGATACAGAGGAAGGCGCATGCGTACTTAGAGCATCGACAGCCACGGTCTCGGTTAGCGCCGAGGAGTTGGGCGGGAAAAACAAGGGCATGTCGCTGGTATGGTAAGCCCCGAGGTACGGTGTCGACTTTCCACGTTTGCTCACTACGGTGAATTTAATGAGTGGAGCATTATATTAAGAGATATCAAGATCATACACCAGCTCCATGTGTTTTGGGTTGAAGATGCCTTTTGGAGAAAGGCGCGCCGTGGGGCCACCCATCGGAAATCAGTCTCGAACGCTGCTGTGCGCTTGAATTCCGGCCTGTTGCGTGCGTCAATATTCGCGTCCCAAGCGCTAGTTGAAAAACCTTCGTAAGCTGATTAGCGGTCCCTGTGCCGAACGGAGATCCCTGGTCGAAAATTGTAAACGCAGAGGAACCGGTAGCAAAGTAAGGACACACTTGAACAGGATCCTGCGGGTACAAAGCCAAGACCTTGGAAACCTGCGCCGGAGTCCCTTTCGGTCCCAGTGCACTAGATACTTTTAATTTCGGAAAAGTCTTATCCAACGGGACGCACATATTCTCAATAAACTCCTGGAATCCGATGTCGGTTCTATATGAACCGTCAATATGAGCAGGTAAATCAGGGATAAAAAACCCACGTAACGTTGGAAGTCGCAAACGAGAATAACCTACCTAATTGTAAGCCCGAGATGTTACGGTAGAGGTATATTCCCATTCACGTTCCCTCATCATCGCAGTCGCCGATGATGAACGGAATCTGATCGAGCGCCAGTCAGTACTTATAAGTAAAGGAGGGCAGCTGCGCCGCACCTTCGCAAATCCCCCTTGCGATACTGAAACGCTCGGATTCTGCACGACGACGTCCCCATCGACATGTGGCGCCCAGATGAGCTTAAGACCCTCGTACGAGAGGATGTTGGGTGTTTCATTCACTGTCGCTATGAACGCGTCATATGGGATGCCCCGCAGACATTGGAGCGTATCCTTCGCGGCGGTGCAGTTATTGGCGGTAACGAGCTGGTCGTAGTATGGCTGCCCATCCGCTTGGGATGCGTATGGGAATGGCGAACCACCCAGCTACATATCCGTGTTGTATCAGCGTGCTTGAACGTTTCGCCGCAGACGAGTCGCATACCATGAACGCGCCGCGGAACAATCCCGGCGAGACGCGTTTGTTGGATAGGAGTAAGAGCGCCGTGGACATCGCTCCTGCACTAACGCCACCGCTATGAGCACATCATGCTTTGCGATCAGCACTATCACTATGACAAGGACCAGAAAATGTTGCTCACAGCACGACGCGTTTGGGGTCGCCACCAAAAGCGGAGATGTGTTGTTGAACCCATTCAAGTGCGAATATTTCTGAGCGGACGCGAGTCAGCCCTGTTTGCCATTTCGAATCAATAAAATGGACGTACGATCTCTCAAACCCAAGTTGGTTATGCCCGCCGCACTGGCTTCCTTGCCGGATAAGAACCCAAAGGCTAGGACGAGGTTAAAATATGGGTCGGATACATGTCGGGGTAGCGCTCACCGCTCAAACGGTAGTTCGCGGCAACAATTACAACCGGTTCCCCAAGTACGATAGAGTGCTCGACTATGGGCCTCATATCGGTGGCAGAGGACGAGCCCACGTCGAAACCACCTAGTAAAAAAGATATATGCAAGAGATCGAGAAGGTCCCAGTAGGGCTTACCACCGAAAAGCCACTTGTGTCCACACTCAGCACATGCGGATGCCACGAAATAATAGGACTCACGACGAGAACAGGGAGCTTCGCACCTGGGTTTGATGCTGGGGTGAATACGTCGAGTGTCAAGCCTGCGAGGGACTAAAATGAAGCTGAATTATGAGGAGACGGAAACACACAGTCTTCTGAGATATAGGTGTAGTTTCCGCTGCTAAATGGGACGCCGGGGGACAGTGTCTGTTGGGGGCAGGTGGGTCCGAAAGAGGTTACGTTCTGCAGCCCTTTCAGGGGTTCGGGTTTGCCCGGGAGTTCCCAGCGCGCGCTAGAGCGAGTATGTTGTTAATAAATTGTACGTGCTGATATATATAGAAACGCACGTCGGCTTGCAAAAAGGAACACCAAGGAACTTGGTCAAGTTCCCATCTTTGGCACCTAGGAACGTTCCATAATCCAAGGACACAATCGGGGAAACGCTGGCGGTAGAGATAGAGAGAAAAGCAGATAGTGCTATCACGTAGGAGGGATAATGCATCGGAAAGGAATATTTACATCTCAGAACCCTGACTTGCCCCGGTTATAAACAGATTCCCGCTACGGTCCCTGCCGGCCGGTACAGCATACGCAATCGCTCTGTCGCCTTCCGACGGGGGCATGCCGGCTCCGTGGCGTAGTATTGGGCCGCGTCAGTGAATGTACTGCTTGCTAATGTGCCGCGCTGCTCGCTAATGTCCATGTTGACTGGAGAGTCAGCCAATCGGAATATTACAAAGAATTTGAAAGAAACCTCGCAGCAACCTCGCAGGCTCGCACGCATACGGTATATGTAGTTTCAAGGGCCCTGGCGGAATGTGACCATTTGTAGGGCCCTGTAGGTAGTTCCTAGCGAATTAAAAAGTGAGTGGCTGAGCAGGGTGCCTTGAGGAAGATTAGTGGACGATGAGGGGGGGCATGCTTGGCAATGGATGGACGATCAGTGGATCACGATGGGATCAATGATAAGTTACGATCACGTGAAGAATTACTGTACCATTTCGACCGTAAGTTCAGGTGACAGCTGATCATGACGGGGTCGTGAACTGAACCTATTGGGTATAGGTGACGGCTGGTTTTTATGGCCCAATTAGGCTACAAAATATGAAAATTTCTTCCCCGGCAGTTGCTGAATTACCATAAATGGCAATTTTACCGTGATTGCCGAGAAATGAACATCGAAGAAAATGAACATGTCATTGTGTGGTGACGGGTGACATACCGTGAACCTACAGTAATAACTGATGTAGCCCGCTTCGCGGCAGAGCCCGCTATGTAGCACCACCGAGATCTCTCGTTGTTCAGCCTGTGGACCAGTGAGTACTTGGGCTTTAGGCCATTGCTGCGCATGGCAGAACGAGTCCGGTTATTTTTAGAGCTCACTCTTTCATTAAGCAGCAATTTAAACATTTCATTTTTTCTACAGATTTATGGTTGATACCGCCTCCGGCAGCTACATATCTCCAATAATTTAGATTGGAATCTGAGCCGACATAAGAGTATTTGAATCGGAAGAGCGATTCGAGATGGCTCCGGGGTATGTAATTTTTAATGGCTATCTCGGTGAACTTTACTACAGATTCAATTCGGGCTCAAAGGTTATGAAGGTGAAAATTGAGGTCAGTCTCCTGGGTCTGCGGTCCGGGATTCGGGTTCGGGTCATTTTCGTTGGGAGGCCATCCTTTTTCGCATGATTTTGATTTTGAACTGTATTTGTTGTGGAGAGTCAAGTGAGTCGGGTAGAGCTGCCCACCATCCTCGTGTTTACGGGTGTGACGGGTGCCGCTAACGGCATGCTGTCCCGTGCCCGTCGGCAACTTGCCGGACAGAATTAACGGGGCAGGTACGGCATTTTTGCCGCCGTTCCGTCAGGGTGCCCTTGATGGCCGTAAACGGGTTGCTACGGAATGCATAGTCTACTTGTCCCAAAATTATGGTGAATTGCTCAAAAATTGACCACCACGACTTAACACACTCTTCAGAGTATCTAAAATGCCATACCTCGTGCCACGACGGTTCACATAATCATTTATCGTGGGTTCAACATCTCACGTGATGCGGGTGTACCCTCCGAAAACATTTATCTCGGGTATATTGTGAAGCGGAGGCCTGAATTTAACACCCCAGACCCTAATTGAACAGGTTATTATTCATTGCTGTGCAGGTTCAAGTCTCTGCTACTGAATCTCGCGCAACCGAGCGCCTACCCGTCATTCAACGCTTGAAAGCTGTCCTTTTGCCGTCCCGTCCCGTCTCGAGCTCCACAATTGGAAAATATGTCCGCGTTTTTGACGGCCCGTTATCGTCTCGGCATCGTAGATTGACGGCCGTTCCCGTTGATGGGATGGTGGGCGGATAATTGTAATCAGCAACCCCCGTACTTTCTTGTACGGGGGTTGCCGCTATTCAGCAACCCTCCTTTAGGATGCCGTCGGATCACAGTTGCCGATCTCTACCAGCTGTGGCCCGTACTACTAGTACTACTAGCTAGTACGGGCCTGCCACCTGACCACCACATGATTATTTCCCTTGCGGCAATAGACCTGTCATATCCATACTGCAGTTGTTAACTTACCTATCTATCCAAGTGGATGAATCCATGTGAGCTCTGGAGTAATTATCAACAAAACCTAGGCTGGTTGGGTCGGCAAATATCTCAGGTACCTCCGGCTTGGGCCAAACTTGGTTGGGTTTTTTTTTCAGTCGGGCTGAAGCATTCCTCACATTGTAAATCTCCTGTTCAATCCAATTATACACACTCCATGTCACTTCAAGGAATTTTGAACGGTCAGAAATCAGCTTTTGAACCTGTATTTTCTGATTAGGAACTTCCTCAAAGGAACAATGCTTTTCATACTGTAAACTGCTGTAAAAACGAATATTTGAGGTTGATGGAGTTGCGCCAACAGAGAGCACCACCATCAGCGGGCGGAACACGGCATCACTACAAATCACAGCGGGGTATCAATTCCCGTCGGCAATACTAGGCGAGAGTATTACGTAGGGGTTGCTGAATAGAATTTTCTATTCAGCAACCCCCCGTACCGCGACTACGGGGGTTGCTGATTAGAATTATCCGTCGTGGGCAGCCCTAGCGCTGGGGTGGAGTCAACAGACAGAAAAATAAAATAAAGCATGGCCTGCCGCTCGTCGCCGACCTTCGGTCGCTCCTCGCGGCAGGCAGGGGGCAACAGGGCAAGACAGTGTGTGAACACTCTGCGCTTGTCACCACTGTAAGGATGCAGATATCCTTAGCGCCGGGTTCAACGCGTATCATATTAAGAGACAGAATGATGGACAAACAACGACAACACCTACTATACTGGGCAGTGGAAAACAGTGATGATTCCCAAAGATAGAAATGTTTCCAACACGAATCACATACGTCACCTGTAAATTTTGCTTTCAGGTTGGCGCAAAAATGCTTATAAAATTACCATTTTAGGACTCGTAATAATATACCCCCCCATGCTCCTCCGAGCTCGTCAATGCAGCCACAGGCCCACAACATCGGAGTATGTAAATTAAATGTAGATTTTATTATTACTGAAATGAGTATTAGTGACTCAAAACCCATCCTGAAATTGTTCTGAAAACATTTATATCATTTGAAGTAATTTGCATGCACCGTCAGATCATTTTTTCGGCCCCAAACTCGCTCGGTCGTCGCTGCGCGACAACCAGCTCGCATGGGGCCTCCACGCGGCGCTGTCGCACCGCATCCCACCACTCCGAGATTCTGAAATTCTGGAGGTACAGGCCCAAGATAGTTGTGGTTGCACGCAGGATCTCTATCTACACGGAGAACACTGGCACACTTTTTGCAAATGATAATTGCAGGTCGGCTGGTGTCTGCATTCTTCATAAGACTTTCACTATCAACGAGGAGGCTAGAGTGTGTGTTGTTCCCTGGGGACATGGGTGGATAAATGGCAATGGGGGTGCAACCAAGTATGGTGCTCTCGTTGTGAAGAGTTCGAATATTAATTCATCCTCGGCGCGAGGCCCTTCCAGACCAACGTCCATTGCGGTATTATAGGGATAAGAACAAGAATGATCTGGTCACTTGAAGAGATCGAGTTCAAATTCATCGAAGTCGAGAACGTCACGATGCTTCACGGGGCATCAGTACAACTTCCGCAAGAAAATGTCACCGCAGCCGATATTTTAAAATTGAACATCTTGAGAAGTTTCTGCCTCAAACTGTCGGGTAAAACCTGCGGCCATGCAGCTTGAAGTTGTGGACTTTCTCTAGACTGTGGTTTGTTCTGAGGAAATTTACCAAATCTTAATTGGTGAAGGTACCTTTTTAAAGTCAACGTAGATGACGCTTCTTGTCAGATTCCACGGAGCTGATATCATGAAGCTCGAGAAGTCGTCGTAAAGCTTCAGATGTAGAACAGGGAAAAGCTGGGAAAGGATCTGAATCTGGAGCAACTTATTCGGGTCCTCGTAGTCATACTCTTCACCGCGTCCGGCATTCTGAAATTGGGACAGCAAAGATGAACACGCAATGTGTACACAGAGCTCTCATTAGACAAACACGCTCCAGTCCCACTAGTGATGTTCTTATTTAGCTCAATGATTTCATGAGAATGGCAAAGTGCGACATGGGATCCCTTGGACAAATTTTCCATGTTATGCAAAATATTCGTAGACCGGTTCCGAGAAGACTGATCAGCAAGAAATACACAACACATGATACCCAGAAAAGGTCGATACGGGACAAAGCGACGGCATGTGACATGCCCAAACACAAGCTATGTGAGCATCCAGAAGAGCCGTTTCAGATGCAGACAATAAGATACTCAGTTCGAGGGCAAGAAACATAAGGTTTATGAGCAGGGCCCCAAGGAAGGAGAGATTCGATGAAAGTCGTGAAGTGACAATTTTATAAATCACGATATGTAATGTTTGTAGATAGATTCGCAATAAAGCAGGAAAGAAGGGGCAAAAAAGGCTACTGGAGGACATAAGTGGAACTAATAACTCACTGAGGATGAAGCAGGTGGACCCAAAAAAGGAGAGGATTGAAAGTCGCATCGACCCGGAATCCAGCTTCAGTTAAGCAATGGCACAGGTAAGCCACCCAGTCTTGCCCTAATTGACAGATTGGGCAGCCAGGTAGATATCGCAGTAGAGAGCAATGGAAAGCAGACCAAGAGGGCAGACCAAGAGGGCCAAAGTCAACAGTAATCAGAAAGAAGCCATCGCGAGGAGGAAGCATGGCGCAAATTCAGGGGAAAGAACAGTGTGTCACGGTCCAACTGTAGAAACTGTTCCAGTGCGAGCAAGTCGACGAAGATTAACATTTGTCAGAGTTTGCTAGGGGCAAGTTGAGAGCGGCAACTAGTGATGGTCATACGAGTCATAGGATGAAGCAGGTGTGAGACAGTTTGTGAGGAGAGTTTGTGAGGAGCAATTGGACGGCGATGGAGTCTCGTTTGTCGAGGTGACAGGAAACAGAAACGGCGGTGTGGGGCAGCTCTTAAGTAAGAAATGCGGACGTTCAGGAGGGCATCAAGGGATGATTCTGTCAAAAATGACGCGATGGCATCACAGATTGTGCGATGCTATCACGAAAAATGCGATGCTATCACGAATAATGCGATGGCATCAGGCCCAATACGGAAAAAATTGACCCCGTCATTCGTATGAAACGCTAACGAAACTGTTTTTTGAGATCCCCCCATAAACCCACTATATACATAGCGGGAATCACGAAAGAACACGTTGGCTTCCCCGGCTCGATACTGATGGCGGTGTCCGATAAGTACCTTGTACCATTCAATCGGGTATTGCTTCTTGACCAAGCATTGCGCGATTGAAATGGAAATCACTCTTTCTTGGGCCCGAACTCATGCATATGTTGTAGGAGTACCATTGCCGCGATACCCGTACAGTTTTCGTTCCAATACGGGCGCAGAAAATCATCATTTGCGCCATTTTATATACTTCATTGTAATTCTTACTACACCTCATGTAATTTATTCAGTGGACCTGTCCTCCCGAATATTTCCGTGATTTTTGACGCTGAATGTTGTGGTCGTCGTCGCGGACGACGTTGAAAGTCATTGATCGCTGTGTTCCGAATGCGGATATCCGTGCTCGCCGCAAGGCAACGGCTGGAGGCAATGGCTTGATGGCTGCCTATTAGAATGATATTCTCTTGGCGACCGCCCTGTACTAGTAGCTCCATCTCCTCGGTTTCTTTTCGTATTCTTCTCAGGGAACCACGCATATCTTCTCCTTTCTCATGATCATTTCGGGTTCTTAGTTGCACAGCAGTACCGCTACACGCATTCAGTATCGACCAGACACGAATCAAAGACAATTATGATGCACAAACCATTACGCGCTAACGCTTGATCAAGTGTCACTATACTGACGCTGTCGTGACACCTCTTCGCAGCTTTCCTTCTGAAATCCAGCAGGCCGTTAACAGCTGTTGATAATCGTCTGAACCACAATCAAGAAATTGAGCGTTTATCTTGAGCGTCTATTTCATGGGGTCCTCGTCGAAAATGAAATACAACTGGCATTAATGGCTCCAGATGAAGGTGCACGATGATACCAGAATGCATGGTGTTCAATTACATGTGAAAGTCTAGATCTATGAAATGCGCGACAGCGGTGAACAAAGGCATCGACATTGTCGAGGCCTTTAGACCACGAGGCTGCTGGATTGGCATGAGAGTTCTTCCGAAGTTCTTTTGAAGTTTCTGCGCGTCCAACGCTCAAACGTCGACGCATGTCCGCCACCTGTAAATGAGGTGAAGACTCAGCCGAGATTATCATTTGCCTCAAGGTGTACATGCAAGTAATTCTGGGCAGTGGCTGTCGTTTTCCCTGTGATGATTATTTTACCGTGCTGAATCACTGCCTACTTTCATGACCTTTTCCCTCTGTGGCCACGGATTGCTGGTTCGTCGGCCCCTGTAGGTGATAACTGAAAAGAATGAAATAAGCGCGGCCATGAGGTTGATCATATGAACGGCAATGGACCTACGGCGGAGAGCATGCCCTTCAACATCGATTCTCCCGCTACAGCTAAGCTAAGTGAGAAGATCATGCCGCAGGGCGAGGACCATGTCAGTGGTACTTCCTGAGCGCCAACCAATGAGACTCTTGAAAGTAGAGGGAAGCTCGAGGATATCCATGGGAAAGATGTGGGGCGTGAGCTGGTGCGACCGCAGCCCTTTTATATTCTCCAGTGCGGTGGAGTACGGTGGAGTATTGTCCCGATCGAGTCATTCTGTTGGGTTGTAAACTATCTGGGCCGCTGGGCGGGCCAACTGCGGGTTGTTCGGCTCCAAGAATGAAACAGGTGCTCCAAACTCGAAAGGAATTTCGGTGTGGATCTCAAAACGGTGAGCCGAAAGTTCAGCTGAAAGAATTTCCGATGGAAGAACTTTGGGAATGCTGTAGAGCCTACCATAAAGATCGGAGTTAGAGGTTCAGTTTGGTGATAGCGCATGCGGCGTTTGCCAATGAGGCGGTTCCACAGCACGGCTGCAATTCAATCTCACATTCGACTTGACGGAAGGTTGGAATAATATCAGCCACGGTATACCAGTAGGAAATGGATAAACCTCTGGAACATGGACCGTCCTGCTCAAATTGAAGTCACTCAACTGAGATAAAAAATGAAGTTACTTCACAGGCGCCTGCCTGGTATGTACCGTATCGCCGATCTGTTTCAACAGCTTCTCCCAAAATTGGGCGCATTGCAGCCTTAAAAGCCATGGGGGTTCTCGTCAACTTGAACTTCAGTCTCCTCCCCACTCCAACAGAAAATGAACACCCACGGCTCCGAAATGGTGCTTAGCCAAACAGATACCGCAGGATCTTTGCGACCCATTACCTCCTATTGCACTGGTCGCTATGAAAACAGCACGCTGTAGGTGTGGCACTCAGCGTTTCGTACCTCTATTAAAAGAACAACAACCTGTAGCGTGGAGCCTTTCTCCATGGAGATTTCGTCAGGATTATTCACGGCCTCCCAAGAGCCTGAGTGCGTTTCCGAGGTGTTCCCCAAGTTTCGCACTGACAGACACTGAAAGGCCTGAATACCTTCCTGAATTCTGGGCCGCGCATGTCCACCCAGAAGGCCAATTGTACTTTGCTCGACAAGGATCTTGTGCGGGTCGTTACGGAGGCCTACTTATACAATGCCGAAACTCTGAAAAATGTTTGTCTATGGATTGACCACATCCAAAGATTGTTCCTGGGTAAAAACGCCAGCGTTCCTGAAGAAACCGAACTTTTCATCAAACTCGAAGAAGACGGATGTGCCTACTATTTTGTAGATCATTCAACACGAACTCAATTCTGGCTGGAGAACTCCAGCACCGAACAGCTGGGCCTTCCGGCTGTTATTTCGACCTCGCAGCTCAGTCGGTGTTATCTTCTCGATTTAATTCGCTCGCACCAATAGATTATTCAGAGATTGTCCTGGAAGAGCTGTACTGGATGCACTTTGAACACTTCCCCATGCACATAAAGCCCATCTCAGCCGAAACGCTTGAAGAGATCATCTCTATCTTTTCCCATGGTTTATGTGGTCAGTTCTCTAGAAGTGGCTATGGCCAGAGACTCATCTTGGTTTCAGATCAAATGACATCTCAATTCTCGACTTTTCTCTACACGGCACAGGATTGCAGCACATTTGTGACCATTTTGAAAGGATGTAGAGGTAATATTCGCTTCACGAATGTTCATCCATGAATCTAAACACCAAAATCCAGGCAACCTCACAAATGGCTATAGTACCTGGATCATCGGTACGCTCTGCTGCTTTCAACTTGACCGAGATATGGCTCATTCGATACGTAGCTCGTTTATGGAGTATCATCGGTAAGATTTCCTGTATCCCCATGGCTGTCCCGTCTGAAAATTTGTGACAGATCACCACAAGTACATAACTTATTATGGGCAAGAGCACTCGCGACTATCGAGAGACCAGTCTATTCTCTTCGACCCGCAACAGAAAAATCAGTGGCTATCGATCATCTTAGCCCTTCTGACATTCAAAACTTCCGACGCACACATGAAACGCCTGGATGATGTATTCGTAGACCGTATCGTGTACGTGGATCGATGGGGCCGGCTCATATCCGTCTGTTTAGAACAGTGGAGGGGGGCAAGCTGGATGGTGAGCGCTCGCGTATTTCGAAGTGGCTAGCTTCTCAACGCGTCTTAGGCACTCTCGGGACTCATGTACGTTCAACGTGCCATCTTTTCAAGTTTCCTGCCATCTGACAGTATTTCAAAAGGTTGCATCTACCCTTCCTATTCACCAAGGCTCCATCTCCCGCCTTGTTGACGACTTCAATTACTCTCTTCGGTTCGGGTTTGGCGTCGTCTATCCTTCTGGCCCATAAGTACGAAGCCATGCAAGGCTTCAGTGCAGATCAGGCCGTGAGCTTTATTTCATCAGTCTTTCCACAGATGTTCAGGACCACATAGATGAATTACTTGGACACTGTCCAGTCTCCGATTTTCAAATTTCAGCTTCTGGCCTTTGTGTTTTCGCTTCCAAAAGCACTCTGCCTCTGGGGATTCTTGGCCCTCCTAGGAAACTCCTTGCTCGAGGCTGCCGAGCATCTCGGTCTTAGAGCGGCGATATCACTCACTGCGATCTCACTGCTCGTGATTATGACCCTCTACTGTACAACCTCTGAGGGGTTCCACGCAGCTTGTTCGGCTTTTACAGAGATCTTCCACCGAAAAAACGAGGATACAGCTGGAGAGGTCGTGTAAAGAGGGCTCTGTACCAAAACTCGAGAGATAGGGAATCATCTTGAAAATCAAAAAGGCCAGGGTTGGAAAGCGCGGATAAGAGAAGGGTAGAATAGAACTATCCAGTGGGGACGGACTATATGAAAGATCTAGGAGTTGAAAATTACGACCTGGTTGAAACCAAGATCAGAACAAGTGGATATCTCCCAGAAGGCGAGGCTTACCACGGGCCTCTCACAGTGATAAGCAATATTTTAAAACAATCCTAGAAACTCCGAACCATGAGGTGCCACCCACAGGGTAACCAGTCTCGTTTTCCAGGGTCGGAGTTAGGTCGGAGGAAGAAAAATTCAAAAGAACGCGCCATGTCACATCGCGTGCCGTTACGGTCATGCTTTAGTCGCGCTTCATGACTCATCGGTCCAACCAGAAACTACCAGAAAGGTATCTTGTCTGATATATCAGGCAGTCCTCTGAGTTGGAGGCTTTCACATATCACGACTCTTCCATGATCAGAGGCGGCTGATATATCGCACCGCCATGGTAAGGTGCGGATACCATGCTAAAGTAAGCTGAGTGATCCCATTCAAAATTATTGTGTTTTATTTTCTTTATTTTCTGTATTTACCCCATTTGTATCGGGCCAACATGAGATAGAGGGCGAAGCAAAAGAATTGACAGGAGGTAGTGCGATAAGATATCCCGTCTAACTTGTCTTCCACTCAAAAACGTAAAGTTGTGTTCATGTGAGTGGGAACGAGGTAGTATGTCATCAATTGGCAAATAAGACTCCAGGAACGAGCCTCGAGGCGTTGATTGCCGCCGTCCTGCCAAAGAGAAGGTCCGTGCGTTCGCCCACACCTCCGTCCCGATCAGCCCTCTTTCTCCACCTACTGTACTCCCCACAAATGCCCGCCGACACCAGTCCGACATTCCCTCGCATCACGATCACTGATGTGCCAGGCAAGGGAAAGGGAGTCGTTGCCCGCGAACACATCGCTCGCGGTACCCTGATAGTCTCCGAAAAGCCGAGAATTATTTTACCTCTGGCGCCATCTCAAATGCGAGAGGTATTGACCGGCCTCTCCCGAGAGGATGTGGAATTTTTGCTGTCGTTCCCCTGTGGCCCCGATGAGGATCCGATCTTGGGACGCGTCAAGCATTTCACGCCCTGCGTTGGAGATAATGCGCGTGGCCTCTGCGCGACGATATGTCGAGTAAATCACACTTGTTATTCCCCGAAAGGCGGCCCAAATGCTGCCTACTTTTGGAACGTGGAGACGAAGCAAGAGGGTGCGCAGACAACTCACCCTTTTTAAAATTTTAACTGCCTTATGACGATCTGTCCCAGAGCTCCGAGCAATCAAGGAAATTCGCGAGGGCCATGAAATAGAGGTCTCTTACATGGAAGATATCGTCAATTACGACTCGCCTCTGGTTGTACTTCGCCAGAAGTTTGGGTTCGAATGCTCGTGCGGAGGCTGCACCCGCCCATCGGCGGAGCGACTGGCATCTAAAATTCGCATTCTGACCTACAACAATTTCGTCCGTGACCTGCCACTCCGTTTCGGCAAGGACGCCCCGCTCCAGATTCTGAAAGACATCGACACACAGATCCTCACCATCTGCGAAGAAGGCTACACCGGCGAAGTTGGCTCGCGCGCACACGATGCGTTCCAGTTGTGCGCGTATTGCGGTGATTCGGCTAGCGCGCAGAGATGGGAAGCAATTTGCCGCGATTCTCATGCGTTGTATCAAGGCCGCGAGTCGGAGGAATTCAAACAGGCTCAGAGACTCGCCGCCAGACCGCAGGATTTTAGGGCGTGGCAACAGCTGGGAAGGAGGAAATTACGAGGCCCCGTGCGTTCCTTTCTGTGATTGTCGACGATAGACTAAAAGACGTCACAACCCTGAAGAGCAAGCAAATCCTCGAATACTTCTATCCCGAAACTGCTCAGGCCGCGTCCACTGCCGCGTCCAACGTTGCCGCTGTTTCAGCGGCGGGGTCTTTACATAATCTTGAAACCAGTGGTCCCCGCGACGTAGATGTTCTTTCTCAAAATACTCCGCCGAAGTTGTCTAAAAGGCAGAAGAAAAATGCGAAAGCGAAGGAGAAAAAACAGGCGGCTAGGCAGGTGGGAGAGGGTTCGGAGGAATAGGTTCATGAGAGTCAGTGATATCATGTACAAGTAAGCTTGAGAGTTAATAGCGCGTCATGAAATAGTGCACCGAGTTGAAGAGAAAAACCGGCTTTTTCGGACCGGACGCCGGTCCGGTGATTCAACGGCCATGTTTTTGAAGTAAATGCCAATCCCGCCTGCATTCCGCAATTCGACTTTCTATCAACATAGATGTCACTCTGACGTACAATCAAAATATTTCTACTGAACATAGATCACAATCCGAGACTACTGATCCATAGGAAGAAATCGACGAAGTGATTCCACATCATGAGCCCAGTGCCGTTTCGAGGTGGGTGTATGCGAGGGAATACTAGGTTTATTCGTAGTAGTACATGGTTCCATAACAGCAGCCAAAGCGTCCGAGATCCGGGCTCATCGCATTAGGAATCCGGATGATCCCCCGAGAGCTCAGAGAATAGCCGTCGCGCATGTTCGGTAGCCTGTGTTGTAGTGTTGCCGGGGTCGGGTTCAGAACCGATTCTGAACCTGAACCGAACCCGGACCGAACCTGAATTGGGGTTTGGACAGCCATCAAGAACCGGACCGAACCTCAGGTCCAGTTCGGGGTTCGCATTTTTCGAAATTTCCCCGAACCTGAACGGACCTGACCGGACCCGCTGGAAAATTAGGTGTGTGTTAGTGATTTTACAAGATTATTCAACTATAACCTCACTCAAACTGCAGCTTACAGTGACCTAAAACAGGCAGAAGCATTCCATCTCCCTCAGAACACTCAAAATTATGACCATCCTCCGAGTTCAGAGGTCCAGTGAGGCCATTAAAAAATATAGTTTATTCCTTTGGAGGTACCTACACACTGCTGAGTCCCAAACTGTGATCTGGGTATCATAAAACTCATTCTTGTGTCCTACAGTGGATGAATATGTCGTCAAGTTCGCATTTTGTGCGTGAGAATTTTTTTCAGGTTCGAACCTGTTCTGAACCCCAAATGAACCGAACCCATGTCCGGTCCGAGGTTCGAGGGATTTGGGAGAACCGGACCCCAGGTCCGGTTCGGGGTTCGGATTTTTTGGCAAAAAACCGGACCTGACCGGACATCGGCAACACTACTGTGTTGGCGCCGCGGCTAAACACCACAGACCACGTAAATTAACTCTATCATGTTATCCGAGGAGAATGCGCATCTCCGGTGAAATCGCAGACTGACATAAATAGGGATCGAGAAGCGTCTCGAGATAGGGAATGGACTTCGATTCTTTGAATCGCGGTGGGTCCATGTGGGCCAGGGCAAGCCAACCACGGACGGCGATCTTTTTTAAAATGGGTACATCTCGGATGGAACTGTGGCAGGGAAATGTAAGCAGACATAGGTCTTAGAACCCAGAGAACAGGGAATAGAGAAGTGGAGAGATGGGAACTTCATCCATGTGGGGTTAGAAGGCCAACTACGGACTGCGATCTTTCCGTCGGCTTTTTTGAAAGTCCTGAGTCACAGCCTCCGTCATCCGACCAGCCTTGTGTCCCAGAATAGTTCAGGCCTGATTCCCACAGTGGTGCCCACGAGCTCTTCTACGCGCTTTCCTGTGCTACTTGGTCAATCGCCACAGCTCTTTGCCACCCCGCAGCTGACTCGATGGCCGAACCACTCACTGGTACAATCGACTTCAATCTCGGCGACGAGACATTCCAAACTGCTTATAAAGTCTTTGGGGACTTGGAAGCAAAGACCCGCCCGCTCCTGGTTCTCCACGGTGGACCAGGTATCCCTCACCAGTACCTCCTCTCCTTTGCTGAGCTCGCCTCCCGCGGCACTCCCGTTATATTCTACGACCAGGTTGGATGCGGGCTGTCCACACATCTCCCCGACAAACCGAAGGAGTTCTGGACAGCCGAGTTCTTCATGAAGGAGCTTGATAACGTCCTCACACACCTCAACATCCACACGGGGTTCGATTTGGCGGGGCATTCCTGGGGGGGCATGCTCGCAGCCAACTATGTCATCAGCCGCAACCCGCCTGGACTCAGACGGCTCATCCTCGCTGATGCCCCCGCGTCCATGGAGCTCTGGTCTGTTGGGACCAACGCACTGCTGGAAGGGTTTCCACAAGACTTCCGTGACATGCTGAAGAAGCACGAGCTTGCCGGCACGATGGACACCGAGGAGTATCAGATCGGGATACAGCGATTCAACGAGAGGCACTTGTGCACCGTCAAACCATGGCCCAGTGATCTTGTGAATGCGTTCGAAGCTCTCGATGCAGATCCAACTGTCTACTCCACCATGTACTCCATCTCTCCATCCTCTGTCTATCGCGCGACACCCACTGACACCGTGATTACAGGATCGGCCCGTCCGAGTTTAGTATCACGGGGACCATAAAGACATGGACGGTCGTCGACGATCTCCGCGTCAAGTGGGTTCAGTTTGCGGAAAGTAGCCACATGCCGTTTTTTGAAGAGAGGGAGCGATTCTTCCAGGTCGTTGGAGACTTTTTAACCACTGCTTAGTGTCTGCCATATTGATGTCTTCTTACGCGCTCCATTATGTTTCCAGTTGAATATTGAATTATCTTATTACGACATGAAATGAGAAACATTTGATTTTGGGATCCACAGCTGTTGATACGTAGTTGCAAACACTGCTGTTTCTCACTGTTCAGAATGCTTGGGATTCCATTATATAGGCATCTACGAGGGTACTCGAGCGGTTCAAAAGAATTTACACGAGGGGAGACCAGTAGAACCCAATTCAAAAGAACAGAAAAACCTTAGCAACCAGGTACTACCCTCTGCGCAATTTGCACACTTCCTGGGATCCAGCGTCTCAAAAACTGCGAGTGTCTCATCCTGCAATTCCGCAATTACTCAAGTTCCGTATGTATCAACCTCAACGGCAGCTAAGAATAATCCGCACCAAAACTGATACATTTCCACTTGAACTTCTAAACCTCGTCAGTGATTATGAAGCCCGGAACTCTGTACGTACGCCCAGTCACAGTCAAACCAAATTCGCGGCGGATTCCCAATCTGTTGAAAACGGCGATGATGCTAGTCAAAGTCCTAAATTCGCGCTTTGAGCATCCTATACAGTCGGCCAAAAATAGCCTCGTGCCGGGTGCTATGCTCACTCGGCCCGAGAGGCAAATCGAGGACCGCCGTATAAAAATCAGGAACTCATTCAAAATCTTCTGATTGACTGTTTATCGATGAATACACACTCTAAGACTCTGTTGGAATAAGAGGGGACCCATGCTTACAGGTACCATAGGAAACTAAGTGTCTCGGCAAGCATCCCCCGATGATCGCCGAGCCCGGCATGCTCGATCCGCGTTTGAGCATCAGGCGCAGAGAAGCAAAATTCTCTCTGGAGCGACTGCGGGGATTGTTTCAACCTGCGGGCTCCATACCACCAACTCGACGCCCTAAAATATCATCCCGCGGATGTTGGAACTTTGATCGCGACCTGTGTTCTGGCTTGCCAATGTAAGATCAAAGAGGAACCTAGCGAAGTCGAACCAGTAAATATCAGTTCAACTGGAAGGCCTAGCTTATTTACGGATTGAAATTCCCATATCACATAAACGACGGTGGGTTTTGATTTTACACTAAATGGCGCATTAGGCCATGCTGTTGCCGTCCTCGGTACCCCACTGCTCGCCCTTGACCTGCCGAGCCAGCTCATCGTCGGGACTCAAGTCGCGCATGGTTATAACGTTCTTCACCACAGTGACGACGAGCTCGGGCCCCTCGCTGTCGGTGCCCCCGATCGCGTGGTTGTTGGCCGCACGCCGCCCCCCGGTTGCGGGCGTGCGTGACGAGTGCGAGTGGTCGCCGGAGACGCCGTCGTGCGCCCGCTCTGCACACAGGACAAGAGGTATCAGCGGCCCGTGACGTTGACGTTGAGGAAGGAAAAAATGCAAACGGACCTGAGAGGTTGAGGATGAAGCGCGAGCTGAATATCATGGTTACGGCGAAGCCGAGGGAGGCGCTTCGAGGAGCGTTAATTACGGGCCCGGGGGGGCAGACCATCCAAAAAGAGGACGGGGACGTACCCGGAGGACTGGAGAGTCGTGTCTCTGCTCTGGAAGAATATCAGGTTCATGACGTTCATTGCTGATGTATATATGTGAGAAAAATATTGATTGACGCATGGGGGACTCACCACTGAGCGCGATAAAATACATGATCCCGTCCTCAAGCATCATCCGCGTGAGCCTGCTGATGCTGTCCGGAGATTATGGATGAACAAGCGACGGTGGAATGGAATGCCACGCACGACGCCCGATTGGTGTTCGAGAATTTCCAGAGATACGTCGCGGTTATGTACATCGCAACCACATCGAAAACCCTGGTCTGAGTTGAGACCATTACCGATAGTTCTCCCTTTTCGATCACTTACAAGCAACCGACATAATAGAGTGAAGCGATTTTGACGCCTGGAAGGTTCCCGCTTGTGCAACTGGTTCTACGTCAGATGATGTTCTCTGAGAGATTGTGATGAAGCTTACTTGGCCTGTAAAGGTGTCGGTATAAGAGAAATAAGGTAAAAAGGGAGGAGAGCACGCACGTTGGTTTGGAAGGCTGAAGAACCATGTCAGTGAGTATCCTTACAGTTATATATGATTGTTTCCATCACTCACCGACGCGCTTCCAGAATGTCGAAACGAACTCCACCTGTTTCATCGTTCACGTTAGTTTCCTTCGTGCGTACACATGAGAAAGGGATCCCACCGAAGAGCACACCACAGACAAGACAATGAGAATATATAGGACCATCGGCGACTTGCGCGATACCGCATACGTTCTGCTCCCGTCAAGGAAAGGCCAACAATGAACGGTGAGAACGATACTAACCGCAGAGCCAGGATCGCCTGTGAGGCGAGGTAAAGGAACACTGTGATCATGATTCACGCGTGGGCGCCCGCTTCAAAACAAAACTAAAGAAATTCAAGCGTACATTTGAATACAGGCGTCAACCAAAAGAACTGGTCGCACGCCTTCTTGCTGAACCCGTGATAGAAGAACCCGACGCCACCGAAAACCAGTGCAGCGATGCCCAGATATCGCACCAGGATGAAGAGCATGCACGCGACGCTGTACAACAGGTAAGCTTTACGACGCCACTTCGACGCAAATGGAACAGACGAACGACAGGTTCAGCGGTCCCTTCTGTCTCGCGTAGAGTCGATATTCCGCCGGAAGTGATTGCAGATAGCTTGGGGTGTGGAATAAGCTGCGACCGCGGAAGGAGATGCCCAAAGAGACGTACTCGAACAGCGCGATAGCGTACGCCGCGATGCGGAGGTAAGCGGCTATCTGAACACTGGTGGCCATGATGGGGATTCTGGGATGGCTAAGCCACACTCTACGCTTGGGACGCGCCATTTATTGTCGGACGATCTCAGGAGCTGGATTGACAACGATCAGCACCTTGTGCTGCTGTGCTGTCTAGGCACCATAGGGGTTAGTCTCCACAGTCTGCGATATCTGTTAATTTTTGATCAGCTGTGCCCAAAACTGATATCCAGGTGAAGGCATGAGCTTTGAGAGTTGGACTTACAAGTGCAACGACGCCGCGTACTGGTCCCCGTTCCAAAAACAAAATTGCGCACCCAGTGTCTTCATTCGGGGCTTAGGAGTATCAATAGTGGAGTCCTCTTGGCTAAGTCTTGCGAAAGTGTAATTTTGAGACGCAACCGCTGACACCAGTGGGAAGAAGTTTGAGTCTTGACGAGTGGAAGGAATCGTAAACCCAAGTGCTTATACCAGGTTTACTGTAATCCATGCCGCCTTGAGATGCGTTCCTTGGCAAGGGTCCAAAGGCGTAACAAGTCGATGTTGTCGAAGACAGTTGTATTTCAATGGCACGTGGACTCTGACGTCTGTCGAATGCACAAGCTGCGCAGTCGATCCAACGTTAATTCGTCTGCATGACCTCCTGCACCAACGCCGTGTCAAGGTACTCCCGAATCTTCACGATCTTCCCGGTCTCCTCGGAGAAGGTCAGGAACTACGCATAGCTTCGTGCAGTCAGATGGCGGGAAAGGAGGAGGGAGTAAGGAAGAATCGCACTTGTTATTGTACGGCCTCCCGTTGCGCTGTGTCGTCTCGCCGTGCATCTGCACGATCGCCGTGTTGCCGACGACCACGAACGAATCGACGAACATCTTGGGCGGGGCCGTCAGCCGCGAATAAAGGGGGGCGTTCACTTCTTGCAGCCAACTCGCCACGTTCTGAAAAATCATGAAAAATCAGAAATAAAAATGAGGTCGGAGGGGGGACTCAGAGGGAAGAAGGGTGCGCACAGACACCCCCGTCAGCCGTTCAGGGTCCTTCTTCTCGGACCCAATGATCCAGTGTACCTCGGGATCGATAGCTGCCCCAAAAGGTCCTGGGTCTCCTGCAACGAGGGGATCCATGAGACTCGAAACGTGGGCTGGTGTGAGCGCGAACTTGGTGGACATCGTGGTGCAAAAACAAGACGATATTCAATATATCTCCACGTCACCGTTCCAAGGGAACGGATCATTTTGAACACCCGTGATTCGGTTTATCTCCTTTGACTAATCCCTGTTCAACATCGCCCGCAATGTCCCGCCCAAGAACCGCAGGGTACTCCTCAATGGTAAAGCCATACTTCTGCTACTACCAATCCACTAGATTTACAGCCAACATAGGGCGCGGCCAAAGATTTTCCCATTTTGGGACATTTTTTATTTTTTCGACCATTTCCCTCGCCGCGCGCTCAATTATGAATGTATCGTTCTGAAAATTATATGAGCGGAGCCGCAAGGCAACTTTGGAGGTCCTCTCGTGCTTCAATTTTTTTTATTTGGCTTATATAAAATGTACTCTGATATAATCATGTTTATATGGAGGTGACTTCCCGTAAGAGTTAAATATTCCAGCAGACTTTTCGAGCTTTTTTGACGGTGCCAGTGATACGATCAAAGGGAAAAGATATTCACGCTACCTGTACTCCCGCAACTAAAATAATATATATATTTCTTGATGAAGTGGAAAGATCCACCATATGAGCATCTTCTCACACTGCAGTCGTCTCAGAATTAAAGCAGCATAACCACGAAGAGCGGTGGCACTACAAAAAGGGTTCAAGAGGGATCACTCTGAAAAAATGATTTAGCATCAATTTCGATGGGAAAAACAGCGAAAACAACCGGGGTTGGTGCAGGAATTATTTTAGGGCACTGAGGGTAATATTGTAACATTGAAAGATCTGTTGTATACGAACGGTGCGCTTGCAAGTGAGCATGTAGGGTTTGTGACGGGAGTGACAGGAGGTGACAATCAGTGATTTGGTGCCTAAACGGGATATTCCACGATACGAAAGTCTATTCGAGGGGGGGGTACCCCCCGAATAGATTCAGCATATCTCGACTGATGGGAGAATAAATCGCAATCGCTTTGGGGTGATGCAATTGATGGGGTCCTGGTAGTTGACGTCGCATCACGTCGGCAAGTACGAAAAATATTCTTGGGGAATATTTAATGCTTACGGGAAGTCACCCAATCTACTCCCACAGGGGGAGTTGGCAATACATTATTTTTGGGTCTCATTAGGAAATATCTACGACTATTTATGAGGTCACCTTGTCCCCACATTTTATCTGTGGGTCCTATACCATGTGAACGATGTAGTTGAATCCAACAAAAACACCCACTTCTCAGACACAATGATCTTGCATATTCTGGTCCCAGGTGAGCGTGATACTCATTGGGCGCTCGTTCTGTGGTGTTTAAAAGAGACTCCACAACTCACATTTGTCATCCGAGTCCCCGTCCCAGCAGGCGACGTGATTCAATATGCCCGTGTTTCCATCACGTGACAATATACATGCATATTGAATCGCGTTGCATGCTGGGACGGGGACTCGGATAACAAATGTGAGTTGTGGAGTCTCTTTTAAACACCACAGGATGAGCACCCAATGAGTATCACGCTCACCTGGGACCAGAATACTGTATAATTTCGTTCAATTCGACAGGGGGGGTGATGCGTGACCCAAAATTTAGGTTCGACGTTTAGGCACAAGCCAAAATTTGGCGTGACTGGCAGAATTTTTTCGACATCCAAGCGAAAAATTTGCCTTTTTCACGACGCTGAAGCAGTTTTGGGTTGGGGTCACGCAAGGCCATTTTCGACACAGGCCTGCGTGATGCGGGACCGGCGGCCAAATTCGGCGCCGACATGGGGGTGCGTGATGCGTGACCGCCGAATTGAACGAAATTATTCAGTATGTGAGATCATTGTGTCTGAGAAGTGGGTGTTTTTGTTGGATTCAACTACATCGTTCACATGGTATAGGACCCACAGATAAAATATGGGGACGAGATGACCCCAGAAATAGTCGTAGATATTCCCTAATGAGACCCAAAAATAATGTATTGCCAACTCCTCCTGTGGGAGCAGATTTCCATATAAACATGATTATATCAGAGTACATTTTATATAAGCCAAATAAAAAAATTTGAAGCACGAGAGGACCTCCAAAATTGCCTTGCGGCTCCGCTCATATAGTTTTCAGAACGATACATTCATAATTGAGCGCGCGGCGAGGGAAATGGTTGAAAAAATAAAAAATGTCCCAAAATGGGAAAATCTTTGGCCGCGCCCTATGTTCCGCAAAGGGCTGTAAAGCAATGGCCTTGATCTTGATGAGGACCTGACTTGGACCTTACCCTCGCCGGATCTCGGGACGAGGACAGTTGCAAGGGTGAAGGGGCGTTTTCTTCTTTGAGAACGAGAGCTTCGGTGAAGGCATGATATTGGGGAAGGGCAGAAATTCTGAGTCTCCGTGTCGGGCCGTTGTCTAAATTTTAATCACGCGTGGTGGTCAGATCTTACCATGCCGTTTTGCCGTTTGGGTCACTCAAGTTATTTCCTGTAGAATCCCAGACTCAGACTGCCAGGGATTAGAATGCGGCGCTCTCTCAGGAAGTATCTGCTCTGTATTCAGGGTCCTTACTCTCGCTGTTCCCTTCGCGATCGTCTACAGGTATCTGACTACGAGTGAAATGGGGAACGGATTGTTCATCTGAATCATCATTGATCATCCATTTATCAGTTTCCAAGGCTGATTCACCCATTTTCAACTTTTTAATAATGGGTTATTTTCCCTTCGCGGGGGGCAAAAAAAAAAAAAATCAACCAAATGGCGTCCAATGATGAGACCTCGGTCCTCGATAATCACTGCGTTCAGACGGCTCGGCGGCACGGGTAAACGGGCCCTGCCGAGCCACGTCGCTATACGACGGATCTATGCCGAGTGATGGCGGCAGACTGCGCCGAGGCCCCTCGGCATACCTCCATCGTATGGCCACGTCGCTCCGACAGGGTCTGTCGCGGGGCCGCCTGAACGCAGTGAATGCGACGAAGCTCTTCACGCCGATCCAGGTCGGGACTCCACCTACAGCACCACCTCGTGCTCGCGCCGTACCACGAAAATGGAAGGCCCAAACCTGCAGGGGTTCTCAAAATCCTCTAGTTCCCATGAAACGACGGTGGGTTCTAGCTTTGTACATCATAGTAAACAGGAATTACGCCATGCTATTGCTGTCCTCGGTGCCCCACTGCTCGCCCTTTACTTGACGGGCCAAGTCGTCGTCGGGACTCATGTCGTGCATCGTGATAACGTTCTTCACGACGGTGACGACGAGCTCGGGCCCATCGCTGTTCGTGCCCCCAATCGTGTGGTTGTTGGCCGCGCGCCGACCCCCGCTCGCGGGAGTGCGGGACGAGTGCGAGTGGTCGCCCGAGACGCCGTCGCGCGCCCGCTCTGCACGCAGGGCAAGAGTGTCAGCATCCCGGGTCGTTGAGGAAGAAAAAACATAAACGGACCTGAGAGGTTGAGAATGAAGCGCGAGCTGAAGATCATGGTCGTGGCAAAGCCGAGGGATGAGCTTTCAAGGACGTCAATTCCGGGGAACCATCTCATGACGATGTCGGGCGGAGACGTACGCGGAGGACTGGAGAGTCGTGTCTCTGCTCTGGAAGAATATCAAGTTTATGATGTTCATTGCTGAGTCAAGTGAGAAAAGTATTCATTGGCGCGTGGCGGGCGGACTCACCAGTGAGCGCTATGAAGTACATGATCCCGTCCTCAAGCATCATCCGTGCGAGCCTGCTGAGGCTTTCCGACGATTGTAGATGAACACAGTAATGCCGGAAGTGGAATGCCACTCACGAGGCCCGACTGGTGTTTGAGAATTTCCAGAGATACACCGCGGTTATGCCCATCGCAACCACATCGAAAACCCTGGTGTGAGGTGAGGCGCTGGTTGTCCATCCGTTGTCAATGGCTTACAAGCAACCGACATAATAGAGCGAAGCGATTTTGACGCCTGGTAGGTTCCCGCCTGTGCAGCTGCTCCAACGTCAGATGCTGTTCTCTGGGAGATTGTGATGAAGCTTACTTTCCCTGTAAAGGTGTCGGTATAAGAGAAAGAAGGTAAAAGGGAAGGGCACGCACGTTGCTCTGGAAAGCTGAAGTATAACAGTATCAATGTCAGTAATTATCCTCTGCCTTATTAGGTTGTATTACTCACGAACGCGCTTCCAGAATGTCGAAATGAACTCCACCTATTCAATCGTTCGCTTCAGTATCCGTCGTGCGTACACATGAGGAAGTAATCGCACCAACGAACACACGACCGACAAGACAATAAGAATATATAGGACCGTAGACGATTTACGCGATACCGCATACGTTCTGCTCGATAACTTGTCAAAATAGAAGCCATCAATGCCTGGTGGAAAGTAGACCAACCGGAGAGCCAGGATCGCCTGTGAGGCGAGGTAAAGGAACACTATCATTAACGTGTGGGCACCCGCTCCAAAGGAAAATTAGAGTCGCGTGCGTACGCTTGAATACAGGTGCTAGCCAATAGAATCTGTCGCACGCCTCCTTGCTGAATCCGTGATAGAAGAATCCGACGCCGCCCACAACCAGTGCAGTGATGCCCAGATATCGCACCAGGAAGAAGAGGATGCACGCGACGCTGCACAACAGCTGAGTTTCACAACGCCACATCAACACAAATGGACGTACGACAAGCTCAATGGTCCCTTCTGCTTCGCGTAGAGTCGATATTCCGCCGGAAGTGATTGCAGATAGCTTGGGGTGTGAAGTAAGTTGCGGCCGCGGAAGGAGATGCTCAAAGAGACGTACTCGAATAGCGCGATAGCGTAGGCCGCGACGCGGAGGTAAGCGGCGAGCTGAGAACTGGTGGCCATGAGGGGATTCTGGCAGCCTGCGATAGCTCCACTCCTCACCTGCACGCGGTTTATATCACCTCGAACGTAGGAATCAGGAGTGACAGTGATCGGCCCCCCCCTGAACCAAAAAACAATAAAATCCAGTGCGTTGTCTCAGGGACTCAGATGAGAGGGGTTTGTGTCCCTTAGACATGCTTAGACATGGAGAAGATGGCGGAGGCTGTATGAAACGTCACGTCCCCAGCTAAGGTATGGGTTATGTATGAGGTCCCTCCACGCAATGGCCCTGAACTCAGCTAGCCCACGGTGGTGGCACCAGAGATCACCTACCCCACACATCGCGCATGAGCTCCTATCCCTGGTCGGCGAGCGCATAATTCAAACTGTCAAAAAAACTGGAGTGCGAAAAAATATTTTTAGACACCGTCTTTTTCAATCGTAGATCATTTGTTCACTCGCCATCCAATTAGGCCCTGAAAATGGGACCAGAATGAAGAACTGCACGACTCCCTTTCGGCACGGGCGAGCTTTCGCGAGTTAATCGTACAGCGCTGGAATGGACATTCGTGAACAGGGAGAATATCGATCCAGGTGAATGAACCTACTGGTCCGCTCCCGGAAAATTTCCCAAATAAAGTCATCCAGTTTACGGAGTATAATCAGTGTGAGAGCCTGAGAGTTCGATAAAGCTGCGCGTCGCATTCGGGCTGAGACGGAGACAGGGCGGGAGCCAGGCAAGCGCACTGAACATAGTCCGTAGAAGGTTTACGGTGATCGATGAGTGCTGAGCGTTGTGCGCTGAGCATGGTCGGTGGGAGGTGGAATGAAGCTAGAGACGAGCGGAAGCAGAAAAGTTGATCCGGGATAATCCGGGTGATTGACGACAACCTCCCAGCCAAACAAGGGCCTAAAAACCTTGGGAGGGACGCTCAGATGATTTTTGGAGGAAGTGTCATCCACATAATCATCTTGAGTGCGTCGAAACACTCGACTCCTGGCCCAAGTGACGCGTTTTTTCCGAACCTAGGCGCTTACTGTATTCCCACGGTTATTCAATATACCACAACCAAAACGTGCCTTGCTGTCAAAAAGCTTTTTTTCCTTAACTTTTGCTTATTAAAAATTTGCACGACTTTTTCCGAACTCCGTGTTCGACGTATAGAAGGTATAAACCAGGATCCTCATTTCTCTTGCCATTTGGCGGAGTTTGAGATGCAACGCGTCCTGCTTTCGAGCACGACAACAGGTGCAGAGCGGCGTTGAATCTGCAAAACTGACTCGATCTCGTTTGTGGTCTCAATATGCTTCTCTGTTCAAACAGTCTAGGATATACATGAAGACGTAAAACAAACATAAGAGTTGGCTCAGGGACATCCTGGACCCAATAATCAAGCAGTACTGCACTGGGATAGGATACACATTATCAAAAGGCTGCTCTGAATTGGTTATA
Source organism: Mycena galericulata (assembly GCA_029289565.1). Classification (NCBI taxonomy): domain Eukaryota; kingdom Fungi; phylum Basidiomycota; class Agaricomycetes; order Agaricales; family Mycenaceae; genus Mycena; species Mycena galericulata. Next base: position 333,820 of record JARKIA010000133.1, on the reverse strand, counting down.
CGTGGAGCAAGACTCACGAGAGGCAAGTTGAAATCCGTTGCAACAGCTTGGATGTTCGTGCACTGCAAACATAAGTATATACATCAGAAACTGAAATGGAGCAGGATTATGAGGCACTCACTGAGAACGGAGACGCCACGTCGCTGCACTGTGGCAAATCCTCATCGGGATCGGGTCCGCCGCCGAACGCAGCGGCGGATTGGTCGCTGTCCGTGCACTGCGTTGAAGATTGCAGATTGGTGAGTTTATACTGATGAAAGCAGAGGACGAGAAGGATGTACAGGGGTAGTCCCGGTAGCAGCAGCGGCTTGTGTACTAGCAGCGGGTGCGGCAGCAGCAGTGGCTGCAGCAGCAGTCCCGGCCGTCGAGCCCACGGTACTGCACTGCGACAGGATTGATGATCAACACTTCTCTCATTGGAATATATAGTGCGGAGAACTCACGAGCGGCAAGTTAAAATCAGTAGCTACGGCCTGAATGTTCGTGCACTGTAAACATAAGTATATAAATCAGAAATGTGGGATAATTGAGATGGGATTATGCGGCACTCACTGTGAACGGAGACGCCACGTCGCTGCACTGTGGCAAGTCCTCATCGGGATCGGGTCCGCCGCCGAACGCAGCGGCGGATTGGTCGATGTCCGTGCACTGTGTTGAACGATTTCGATTGGTGAGTTTATACTGATGAAGGTAGAGGACGAGAAGGATGTACAGGGGTAGTCCCGGTAGCAGCGGCCTGTGTACTCGCAGCGGGTGCGGCAGAAGCAGTGGCTGCAGCAGCAGTCGCGGCTGTGGAGCCCACGGTACTGCACTGCGACAGGATTGATGATCAAAACACTTCTCTCGTTGGAATATATCGCGCGGAGAACTCACGAGCGGCAAGTTGAAATCAGTAGCTACGGCCTGAATGTTCGTGCACTGAAAACATAAGTATATAAATCAGAAACGTAGGATAATTGAAATGGAGCAGGACAGTGAAGTACTCACTGAGAACGGAGACGCCACGTCGCTGCACTATAACGTCGCAAGTCAGAATCATGCAATGCGATACAACCCAAACGACTGACGAGTGGCAAGTCCTCATCGGGATCGGGTCCGCCGCCGAACGCAGCGGCGGATTGGTCGGTGTCCGTGCACTGTGGTCAGTTTAATGGTAGCACTTTACGCGTGTGGGTCGAGAAGGACTCACAGGGGTACTGCCCCCGGTCGCAGCGGCAGCCTGTGTACCAGTAGCTGGGGCGGCGGCGGCCGCAACCTGGCTATGTTTGCGTGCCTACATAGGAGGCGACATGGTCAAAACCCATCAGGTTGAACGACAACAGGAAAGAGCTTACCGCCAATGACAAATTGGCGTCAATGGGAGCGGCTATGGCAATTCCAGCGAGGGAAGCGACGAAAGGCAAGATGGCGAGGTGCTTGAAGTACATCGTGGATTCGTGATTGAACGTCAATAGTGCGCAGCACTTGAAGTAGAGGGACTAGGAAGGGCCAACTGAAGAAGAAAAAACAAACGACCGCGGGTCGATTGAGACTGCAGGAAGAAAAGAGAACAGAAAAGAGAGAACAATGAAACTGTAACTGTCCGACCGCTTTTATGCCCTGAGCAGAAGTGTGTGTGGATCGAGTGACGAACCGATCAAAGCCTCGGATGTCACGAACAAGCAGGACGTTGGGAGGTGCAAGCCATAGGCCCATAGCAGTTCCCGATCACCCGTCGAACAATTCAGCTTCTAGTCCCACAAAGCATGTGTTCGTTGGCCTCCTTCGCAGGTAGATCCTGTTCCGACTGGGGTCTGCAGGCAACGCTCGGTGTGGTGAGGTGCGATGATGTGCCTGCCCATTGCGTTCTCAAGGTACTGCCGAGTCGGAGGAGGAAGGACTTGATTGTTTCAGTCGCGATGCTCGGGCCCAGCTCTGGATCGGAGCACAACTTACATAACATGTCGGATACATGGTTACAGTGCGGCGGCGAGGCGGTGTCACCAAATGAACAGTGATGGGATCGGATGCACAACCAAATACGTCATTTATCTTGCACTCTTGGACGCGACTATCGACGTGAACCGCGAAGTAAAACACTCATTGAGGAAATCTACGTGGATAAATACATTATTTGGCCCCCCGGGTCCACAAGCACCCGGGGTGCTGCTCTGTGCCAAACAGATTTATCGATATCCAATCTACGTGCGCACATCATCCGGAGGAATTTCTACCGGTCGATCGACAGACCACGTCACCGCGGCCGTTTTTTGTTGCCGAACCTTCCATTGTTCCCATTATCAGTGACGGGATCAATGTCAGTAAATCTCCACATTATCCAACTTCGTCAGGGTCACAGGCTCACAGCAAATTGGCAATGCAAAGTCGACTGTGGGTCGCCCCGTCCAGCCCAGTAGAATTACTGAGTCCCTGAACTTTCAATTTTCGCACCCATGACCGACATCATCATGGTAAGCAGTTACAAAGGGAATTTACAACCGTTTCCGATTTTAACTATTCTGACCCTACGTGTCGGAACGCCTACAACATCGCGGTCGACGCATCTGATGCGTCACACTGTCGGTTGTTAAATTCCTGACTCTTGAGCCCTCTGAGAGCGTCATCATGGCGGACATGAGTCCTACTCCCCCGGGTTAACACACCTGACCGTCCATCATTTCCATGCCAACTTCTCCAACTGTCCCATCACGGGCGCAAATGTTTGAGCGCCTTCAAGCTACTGTATAATTTCGTTCAATTCGGCGGTCACGCGTCACGCACCCCCATGTCTGCGCCGAATTTGGCCACCGGTCCCGCGTCACGCAGGCCTGTGTCGAAAATGGCCTCGCGTGACCCCGACCCAAAGCCGCTTCAGCGATGTGAAAAAGGCAAATTTTTCGCTTGGGTGTCGAAAAAATTTCCGCCGGTCACGCCAAATTTTGGCTCGTGCCGAAATGTCGAACCTAAATTTTGGGTCACGCGTCACCCCCTGTCGAATTGAACGAAAGTATACAGTATCTTCTCGATTTTTGCAATTTACACCTCTCCAAGTTTCCCCGTCCATCATACCGGTCCACAATACCTCCCATTTTTCAGGAGTTTATGACCGGTTCAACTTCACTCTTTCACTTTCCGCCTCAAACGTAAGCCCCGAATCGGGTAATTTGATGGCGGCAACGTTTCGGCAGTGATGTCGGCACACCTCGGCATCAACTCGCTCGAAGCAATAAGTCCGCAAAGCGCTCAGCGCACAACACTGTGTCGCATTGAGTTCCAATGATACATTGAATAAGGAACAGGTCAAGGAATAGATAAGATTTAAATGATACTACAGTATATCTACACTGTAAGTGTAACGTGCTCAAATATTAATACATCCCGAGCAGAGCCCGCGAGCAGACCATCCTACGAGGGAGCCTGAAGCAAAAATGCTGCCAGGGGTAGGTGCCATAGGTGGATAGCGCCGAGCATGTCACTGCGGCGACCGTTCGCGAGCTCAAAAGGGCGGGTGGTGCGCATTCGTGCGCATAGCGCGATTACGCCGACGCCCTTGCCGTACGGGCTCTGCTAGTTCACGTCGACGTCGAGCCCGCATTGCGTGACGCTAGGGGCGTGGCCGTCATCGCCGTAGGTGGTGGAGGCGATATGCGCGCTCAGTCACGGAGCGGGTGAGGGTGCGTTGGATCGCGGGGGGGAGGGAGGGAGCGGGGACTTCACGGCGCGCACGCGCGCCGATGGGTGTGAGCAAAGTACACGTTTGTAATGGAATTTGGGTCGAACCTCGGGGCGCCTGGCGCGCGCATGCGGCCGGATACCTGCGATCTCGCCGGCGAAGCCGCGACACCCTCAACAACTAGAGCTTGGCATCAAAAAAGGGGGCCTCGTGCGGAAAGCAGGGATTGTAGGGAATGCGGGCGGCGAGCAGCGGGAAGGAAGGAGGGAAAGGAAGAGGCTGACAAGAGTGGCTGTATGGTTGTTTGTTTGTTTGCCTTCGCAGTGACAGGCGGAGTTTGAAGGAGCCGATTCTGCCGCCATCAAACTGCCTCATTTGGGGCTTACGTTTGAGGCGGAAACTCAGGAGTGTTCAACTTACCGGTTTAAGCGCCCATCTAGCGCCGATCGCCGGCGTCGAACTGGCCTGCTGGATTTGGTCCATGCGTTGCAGTGGTGCAGGTTGAGAATGAAAGATAGACCCGGCGCACAATCAACAGGCCGCGTTGTGAAAAAGAGCGATACATACATATGTAGATAAATTCCGACACAGTTAACCTCGTCGCAGATGCTGTTCGAGCGGAGGCTCGGGGTCTCTAGACTCTCCTGGACGAATAGAACGGATATAAACGAGGGAAGCTGACTCCAGATCCTTCCGTTGTTCTGAAGCAAGACCGCCGAGGGTATGGATGGCAGCATATAGGGTGAAGTCGTTGTCTGGACAGAAGACTGGATCTCCCTCTAATGCGTCGATCCACTTGCTGAGCAAGGCGTGGCTAGGCCATGGGTATGAATTCGAGTGAAGTGGGCGTTGTTTGAACTGTTCTTCCAGTGAGGCGACGAGCTCGCTGGCGACAGAAGAGCCCCCTTCTTGAAAAACATAGATATCGGGCCTTCCCTGGGGCAGCGCGGCCCTCGAAAGCACATTCTCGCCAACCTTCCGATGACCTTTGACACCTTTGCCTTTGATGCCGCGACGATCTGTCACGACGACACGTACGATCCCGCCCAATGCTACGCGCAATACAACATGTGTGCCGTATAATGAGAAGAAATCGTGGTATCGATTCCTCGATACCTCGTCGGACTCGGACCATCTTGGTAGTTCGGCGATAACATCGCGAAAGCCTCGCGATACGCGTGGCTTTTTATGGCGATGTATCCATGCCCCTGCGGTGACAAGTTGACATGCAAAAATCCTAGAGGCATCCTCCAGCGAAGCGATAAAAGCAGGCCAGTTGGCGTAGTGCCGCTCGACTCCGGGTACGGGCACAACAAGCGGGCGTCCTTGGAATAAACGAGAAGAAAATGTACGCTGCATCCGGGTTTGAGGTGATTTCAAAGTGCGTACAACTACCGTGAAGGCCTTGGTTTTCCGTTTTCGTTTCGAATGGGAGATAAGGCGATGATGAAAGAAATCTATGTCAAGTATGGGGGTGTTTCCGAAAAGTCCGTTGGTGGGGTTGTAGGTCACTCCCAAATATTGGTGGGCGAGATCTGCGATCCTCTTTGGACACTGGCGTGACGAGGAATGCATTAAAGCGTCCGACTGCAAAGTCGTCCCCCCCATCTCAGCATGTGCCGACCCTGCTGTGTCCGATAATGGTCGTTCACCAAACTGCCGTTCACATATGAGAGGTTGTTGTACACACGACAAATCGTTTACTCACAGAGTCCACAAGTACCTTCTGCTCCAACTGCGTTACCAACAGAGAAGACGACGCGCGCGAGATTGAATGTAGTGCCTGTACTGCGACCTTCCTATCGCCTTTCCCTATGCTTGACTGCTCCACGATCCCGCTTATGGCCTCCCACAACTTCTGGTACCCAACCTCCCCGTTCGGTAAACGGATGTCTCGGGAGCGTTGACCGCTATCATTTTCCACGAAAACAACGCTCCAGGGCCTAGATCGGGGAAACAGTCGCCGTTGAAGGGTAGTAATAATGCCACAGCGTGTGGCCGCCTCAACGCGCCAATGCTTCTCTTTCTCTTCACAAGTCTCGTAATCGTCGAATTCGGACCAGGAAGAAAGGGATTTGGTGACAACGGTGAGCACATTGCAGCGCTCAGGACTGACGTCCAGCAACCCGTAACGTTGTAGATGGTTCACAGTGTCTCCGAGAGGGGAAGTGAACTGGTGGGGTGCGTTTTGTGCATCCAGCGTTATGGAGCTCCAAGATACGACGAGAAGAATGATGTTGGGATACGCGTTCCCGGAATAAAACTGCTCTTTGTAACGGCGCATCAACAGTCCGCTGTAAACTCGATCGTTGTAGGTCGTATCTCCAAATCCCGGTGTGTCATGGAAAGCAATTGTGTAGCTGGATGCTGTCTCGATGTCGAGCGCATTCCATTGCACACGGCGTACGACCTATTAGAAGCGAAGAATTAGTCCAGGAAGTAGAATTTTGCATGGATTCCGCACCTTGGTTGTTGACCCGAGTGTGTCTTTGCCGACGGGAAGGACGTCTTCACCCAGAAGTACATTAAGCAGTTGTGATTTGCCGTGCCCAGTATAGCCAACAGGCAGGATAACCGGCTCGAACGACGCATGACTTCTAACACCGTCAAGCAATACGGTAAGCAAAAGAGCAGCGGAATCCGGTTTCCCGTCGAAACGGAACGTGCGCATGCCTGCCGTGCTATACAAGCCATGGGGAGCAGACGGTAGAACCACGACAAGCTTTTTAAGTAGTTCCACGCTGTCCAAACCAAACAACCGAGCGCCCGCCTCGAATGCTGCGAGAGTCCTTTCGTCGTGCTCATCACTTGGGACAAAAATGATCGCGCCGACCTTCGAACTCGAGGATGTTGAAATCAGTAACAGCGATCGTACATGGTAGAATACAATCACCCTTACCACAGCTGTTGGAAAAGAGACATGATCGCGGCAGGGGACGTTTTCTATGTTCCCGTTGAACAACTTGAGATATTTAGTAGCGGGAGATTGGCTATACATAGCATTCCATAACATGTGGTGCCGCGCTCGAATCTTTTGACGCCTGGTTCAAGCGACCGGCGGCTTGCGCAAACTGCAAATGTGCCTTAGTAGTCCGATGAGGCTGAGGACAGGACAACCAACAATAGATCCAACACTCCTTGAACCAAGTATTCTGGGACAGGAATTTCGATTAGCCCAGGGAATAGCTAAAAAAATAAAGACGCCATACATGACAGTCATTCGTCCCTCCGACATACATACGTAATACCCAGAATTCGGGGAAGATCGATAGCGAAAGTGCCTTCAAAGTTTTGTGAATCTCCGGCGGAGCCTTTTGGTGATGCGTGGGGAGGCTAGGAAACAGATCCGGCCTGCTCTCCGGCCTATATACGTCTGAGCACAGGTTAAGCAGCTGGCAGATGACTGTCTTGAGGCAGAACGTGTGTGGAATTCGTGCGGAAGGCACCTGTAGGTTAATGCTGTAAGTTGCTGCGAATAGTCTGACACCAGGACCCCTGACAATCCGCCAAAGATTGATCCGACAGATTTCGTAGCAGTTTTGTTCCGGGTCTGGCAGGGTCTGGCCGAGGCCAAAACGAGCAAGTTTGCGTTCCCACGGTTCTAAAAATGCTGAAATGTTTTCTGTACTGTGCAGATCAATCGAGTTGTAGGCCGGTGCGTCGTTTGGAGCGTGATTTCGAGCATTTCTTCCCTCAGAAAAGTCCATTCGGTCACAGTCTTACCTCAATATTGACCCGAATTGCGACCAAGGCTCGACTTTTGGTCCAGACGAGACGAGGCCTCATTTTTGTCCGGACAGAACCTAGGTGTTTAGTCCAAAATCGCCAAATTTTGTCCGGCACGGGGGCTAGGGTCCTATGAGACTGTCAGGGGTCCTCTTACGTCTCGTGTGCCTCGCGCACCTGGCAAGGAAGGAGTGAAAAATAAGAGAACACCCGCTGCCAATTTGGTGAGAGCACCCACGGTCGTCCGACCTGCCGTCCATATACCACCTACCTACGTACCTCGCGGAGAAGTCCCCATTTGAGAACGCCATTTTCCGGGAATTATCCCGACGTACACGCTATCTACGTCTTTGTTGTCCGGGTGCCGCGCTCTGAGTGTATTCGGTCCTTCGCACACGCCTGCAGCACATGTACATGGTTTAACCGCAATAACCCCTGCTGGCACGGCTTTCGAGTAGAACCCCGCAGCGACAGCAGCAACAGCCGCATCAAAGGTGCCTAACCTTAGCGGTTCCTCTCCACTTTCCGAGTGCGGCCTCTCGCCGTCGCCCATGTCCTCGCCTGCAGGAAAAGTTCCTGTTACTATGACACTTCCGTGCGGCCGAGACTCTTGGCGCGGTTTGCGGGACTTTGATGTTTATGTGGCTGGTGGCCATCTCAAGTACGCCGCGGCTTGCTTAAGCAGTTCCGCTCGTGCGCAGCTTCGCGGTCGCGATGACTCATTAATTTATATTTCGTTGTACCTACCTACCTACGTTGCTTCTCTTCCCGGATAGCAGTGCTAATCTCTACAAACAAGCGAGATCACGAGTTTCATTGTTTATATCGTCTATCTTAGTATCTACGAGACTCTAGCTAATTTACCCCTTGCACTTATTTGCAGAATTACTGCGCCGTGCGATTTCCGCGTTGAGGGAAAAGGAAATTGGCAACTCGAGCTAAAGTGAATGAACATTATGTATTGATACACGTTATTAACACGTTGTTCTTCCGGCCTCACACACTCAGCACACACTACTTTTTCTCACACTTGCCGGTACTACTGTAAGTACGGCACTGTGCGGCAAGGTAACCACGTGGCGGGTATGATGCCCACAACAGCATCAAACACCTTTCTTACCTTCCCCGACCTTCCCCTCCCAGTAGCTGCCAGATCTGCTCGAATTCCTCCCAAATGTCATGTCCCTTCCTCCCAGTCTTGAGTAGCCTATGAGTGTTTGCCTTTCGTGTGTAACCGGCTTTTCTCTGGCTGTGGGTGAAGGCAGTAGTCGCCACCCAAGTCATGTCCTCCCTTCTCTCCACTTCAATCCTCTGACTGTATGACGTTGTGCCGTCGGTTCGCAAGCGCCTGAAGTACGTCTGGGTCTCTCTACATGTTGTCTTAGCCTCGTAACGCTCCCACGTCTCCGCAGCAGGTATGGGCGATAGCATGCCGTTTGCCTCACCGTCTCCCCGACACCTGATCCGCAGACCGGGCGCTCCTGCCTTCACTTGTGTACGGGGTGAATGCGACGAGGACAATAAGGCGCGTACTCTGCGTTTTCCACCTTTTCTTCTTTGCTACCCCTTCACAGCGTGCCACGAGGTGCGTACGCGCCCGCTTTTCCACGAGCTGCGACCGTCCGCAAACCCCCACCCCCGGTTTCACGCCTGTGATGTCACGTCACCGTGTTGCAGCGAGTGCCCTGGCGACTTCTTTGAGCTCAATGACACGGCGCGCACTCTCGAATGTCACGCGGGACACGGCGTGCTTACATCCGATTCCAACTGCGAGAAGTGCGCGGCGTCTTACAGCGGATCGGCCTAGATCGGGACTGCGTCGGAGTCCGTAGGTGAGTGATGAAGTCGCACTCGTTATTTTACTAATAAATGCATGCCATACCTTAATTTCCTTTCCACAGGCCACCCCCCACGCCCTCCAAGTGCATCTCCGCGCGATTCCCGTCAGCGTTCCGCGCCCAATTCCCCCACCGCTTGGTCAAGTCAGTCGCAACCGCAGTGTATCTCGTCAGCTGTGTCCGCCGTTCTCAAAACCTGCTTGTGTCGCTGTATGTATCATTTCATCACCTAGTTCACGTATGTACGCAATATGTTTTCCATCCTGGTTCACCTTTCGTCCGTTAGAATCACTATGAGCTGAGGGCTAATCCGGGGTATTGCGACCGGTTTTGCTAATGTGCTCCGATCCATCCTATATCAGATTCACCGCGAAGACACGACGTCGCTGGTGTCCCGCCGGCGCCAACGAGCTGCACGTCCGAGGCGTCGCATCGCCAAGGAAGCTACCGCAAGTCACCCTCATCGTGTCTCCGACGCGCTGCTGTCGCCGAGATCAGCGTTACTCCCCGCCCGCTCGGTGGTATCCCTCTCGCGCCAATCTGCACCGTACCGGTCTTACCAGCAACTGCCAATTTGGAGGGCAATTGTGTGTGGGTTAACAAACGAGCGCATGACAGGTTGGCCCGCTGACCGACCTCGCCTCCTTTCATCCTCGCGTATCAACGCGTCTTTGTATTTGAATCTCGTATATAAGCACCTGCAGGTCTGCATTGTGAGGCGCACGCGTCTCACACTTCGCTCGCGGTGTGTATCTCCTTTTCTCTTTTGTCCGCGTCTTACACTGCGCTCGCGGTTTTTCGTACTTCTTATCAGACATTCGTCGCACACGATTTAATCTATGTGGCCGTGCCCTTCCAAAGTCCCTGACTTCCGGTTGGCACTGACTTTAGGCTTCTTTGTTTTTGCACATTATCGCACCACTCCAATTTTATATCGTGCAAAGAACTCCTCCTGGTGCCGCTGAACTCGTCGCGTCTGCCCCAGTACAAACATGGGCCTTTCGAGCCGCACCACCTCGTCGTCCCGTCTCTTCCCCGACATAGAGCTTTCTACCGTCACCGCTGTGCTAAACCACACACTCCACGCGCGAGACCTGTATCTCCTCGACCCGCGCATACGGTAATCGCCGACGCGGTATCCCGCTTCGCGTACACGCGAATGTTCGAACTCGCGCCGTATCTCAACCATCAACCATCACCCAAGAAACTTCGGCTTCATCCCGATGCGGCGGCGGCGACGGCCACGCCTACTTCGCGACCCCTTCATATCACATTCGGGATGGACAGAAGTCCCCACACCACTATTGTACAGCCAGCAACACCATTTTCGCTTCGCGCTGACACTCCGCTCTTCATCCCGAATTGTGCGCGCCCTTTATCCCATTGATTCCTGCGTCTTCCGCCACTCCACGCCCATCCCTATCTCCGAATCCACGGACCACTGCCCACCTTCGTCCCTCGGGTTTCAGGCGTCCCACATCTCCACCCGGCCCCCGCGTCAAAGTTATCATTCCCCCTTCCACAAACACACAACAAATCATCCTGCTCATTCTCTCCTCATTGCTATAGATCCTCCGGTTCTTCGCGACTCGCTCTCCCTTATGGCTTGAGTCTGACCCCATCCGGGCAAACCCGAGAGCTTTGGACCCAATAAAAATTGTTCCCAAACTCATCGGCTGTCGTTCCACTCCGCTTCCCTCATTCCTCTCTGCTGTGTCAGGAATTCCAGCCTCAAGCCTTATCTTTCGCTAGCAATGTTTCACCTAGCTGTATGCTGCGGCTGTGAAACCATCTCACCAACATTTCATCGTCACTTCCTGCCTTGTGCCTGTGACACACAGGAGAAGACGAGAGCCCAGGACCGCCGCCGGCAACTGAAAATTCGTAATAGATCCCCAGTAGTGGACCGTTCTCAGGACGCAGACTGGTGCAAACTGCTCTCAGTTTACCTTCCATCAAATCCGATCCACAATATACATATACGTAGCTCGACAATGCACGCATGGTCAAGTACAACGGGCACACATTCATTGAACAGCTCAATAACTACAGCAACCCGTACAGTGACGCACACTAGCTGTGGTTCTGCTTGGACTCCTTCGATTTTTTGAACCGCGTCGAAAAGAAGTCTTTGATCGCACGACCAATACTTCTTTTGTTCTTTTGGCGCGGAATTTCAACCGTCTTTGGACTGCACGTTGGATACGGCGGAGAGGGATCTTCAAGTGGCTTCGCCTTGGACTTCGAATCCCGATAGTCGGAGTAAGCCTCCTTCAGATCCGCTTTTTGCTGTTTGTTCAGACCCCCGAGCCTAAAGAGAGGTAAATATTCTGTCGTCTTGTGATGTTTCAAAAATTCCGGGTCGTCCTTCAGCGCCTCCATCCACTTCGTACGCACCTCCCCGAGTGGCCACGGACACGAATCTACCCGATGTTTCACGCTCGCGAAGTGCTTCCCGAGCACGTTCGAGAGTTCGGCCGCCATGCCTGCACCTCCACATCGAGTCATCGTAAAATGCTTTCTCGCTCTGGCGTGCTCAGAATCAGCATCTCTGGAACCAGCGCCAGAGGCCTTCGCGGTAAGACCAACAGCCTCCAGACCTGGCGCCGACATACCAACGCCTCCTTCCCGCCGCGTTCCTGCATTCTTGATGTCGTGATGGTCATACAATACGACACGTACATGGCCACCCATCGCGATACGTGATATAACATGCGTTCCGTACATCGAGAAGAAGTCTCGATATGGCTCTGGCGAGTCCATCGACCACTTAGGCAGCTGTCGAATGATGTCGAGGAACTCGGGCGTTAATCGAGGAGTCAAATCTGTAAGACGCGCTTCTTTGGTGACTTGTCGGGAGTCGTATACTTCATCATCGTACGAATCCAAAGACAGGGAGTTGCTTCGGCCAGAATAATGAAACTCGGCACCCGCAACCGCATGCACATCGACTTCTCCTCCAATGTGGAAAGATCTGTTAGTCTGTGCTATGTCGGTCAAGGTGACCCGCCGAAAATCTTCGAACTGCGAGTCGACGCGGGTTGTTAAAATTTTCTCGGGCGTCATTTCGAGTACACTAATGCGACCAAAGGCGCCGGTGATGCTGTTGAACGTCACGCCCAAGTATAATTCAACCAGCTCACGAGCTCGGTCGGGACGCGATGGTGCGCTGGAGGCAGGTGGTGCTGAAGGCTTCTCAAGAAACAATGTTAGACCTCTAGAATCGCTGCTGGAAGCACAACTTACGACTCGCTTATCTGACTGGGCTTCCGACCTGTGGACAAGAATTTCCGGCGGGGCTAGGGAGTTCACGTTCAAGCGATCGGCGCCGCTGACCACTTGCAGTGCATGCAGCCCAGTGATGTCGAGCGCTCCGTCCGCGGGTTCGACGAGACCTCGCATAGCGAGAAATAGGTTTTGATGACTGATCTCGCGATTCGGCAGCACGGGAAATTTATGCGTGCGCACACGAGGGTCTATGCCATCCTTCGTGAAAGACGTGTCCAGGTTCTCGATAAAAACCACTTTCCACGGCTGTAGCCCGGGGGAGAGTCGCCGTTGGATGGCGACGATGATTTCTTGGCGGTCACCCGCCTCCTTTATCCAACAAGCGTCTTTCTCACGGTCCGTTTTCAAATCCTCGAACTGGGACCAGTCTGAAAGCGATTTAGTCACCACAACGATAACGTTCGGGCGTTCGTGGTCAACTAAACCCGAATGATAGAGTTGCTTCATGGATTTCCCAAGCGCGGAGGTGAACTGGGGCGCGTTGTGGGCGTCCAAGGTGATTGAAGCCCATGTCGCGACAAGGAGAACGATATTTGGGTACACCTTCCCCTCCTTAGTGGTGAAATGTTTGTTGGAGTAGATCCGCAGCAGGGAAGAATTTGTGGCGCGATCGTCGTTTGTTGTATCACCAATTCCAGGTGTATCGTCGAAGGACAGCGTCACAGACGTTGAAGAGGGGTGGCTGGGGACAGCGACGTTGATTCTCTCGATATCCTGCGTGGTATCAGGTGGGAAGCGGTCGCCGACGAACGGCTGGACCAACCTTGGTCGTTGAGCTCAACTCACTCCTCCCGACTCTCAAGAGGTTATGTCCGATGAGCCTGTTGATCGTAGTTGACTTCCCGTGCCCACTGGAGCCCATGAGAAGAACAATAGCTCGGAACGGATGCCGGCGAGTCGCAACTGCCGAGTCCAACAGCGAGTTTAGAGTCACAGTCGCAAGACGGTTGGTGTGTTCTATTTGGCCATTGCCTGGGCTGCTGGAAGGAAGGCTGGCCTGGACATTCTGCCCATTCAGTCGATGGACGAAATCCGGAGCAGGAGCTCAGAACATACAATGCTGCCTCCATCCCCATAACTGATCCTGTGCGCAAGGTGAGCTAAAGGTTGATTCGGTAAGAATGTCCGCACATGACCGAGTCTTCACTGCCCGACATCGCGGTGAAATGTTGTTTGTCGAGTCAAATATACGGCGTTGCAAGAACTGAATGAGCTGCGAAAGCACAGTCTTCATGTCGACCTCGCGTCAAGTGTTATAAGACGATTCTGCATGACATACTGGCACAATAAATTTACCGAGTGTAAGCCTCGCGTAGACTCGATCATAGATCTCAAATGTATCGTGGCAAGCAGGTGTGTTCATATCACACAATACACGCGGGATAGGCTCCTCGCGCTTGCCTGTGGAAAAGGGCAGCATTCCCCGTCTCTCCCATTTCCACTCACACTCTGCCTTGTGTGGTCCCCTACACCCTCGCGATTTGAAAGGTAGTTTCGTACGCGATACCAGTTGGCTGATGGGATTACCATATGGTGCGTCTTCCAAGGATACTTAAAAACGGACCGCCCTCGAATATAGCTCAACAGAGGCCGAGATTGATCCCAAAACGTCCGATATACAATGGATGTTCCATCCAGTTCGACTTTGGGGCTGGTTGACCCATACCACGCCGCAGCCACGCAAGTTTTCAGTCGGCATCGATATCAGTGTGAGGAGTACTCAACGCTTCTAAGTTCTAGTGAGCTAAACTTGATCCGCACGTTCGTTATATTTTTGGTGTGTGGTAATTGGGGTATTACTGCGTTGAGACACGCAAGAACAACGTTGCCAGTCACATAACCGCCGACTCAAAAGCCTTGTGTCGCCACTCTCAATGCATCCTTTTCGAACTCCCAACTTCGATTTCTGACCAATGGCTCCAAACTCGTCGGTTCTCGTGTACGCTTTTCTGAACAAGACCTGCGTTGTATCTCACATTTCTCCAGGATACTTGGCTCGCAGAGGGCTGCCTTGTCGGTGTGTTTTTCCTAATCTCCTTTCCGACACCGAATGAGGCATCCATGTAAATGTATAGCTAGCCAAGGCCGCGCATCTTCTTGAAGATCAGCCGAACAATAATCTTTTGAAAATTTTCAAACTTAAGCACGTATGCATGTTCAAGCTCTGTAGTGCGGTGTGACATTTGACGAGGTGTGGTAGTCTTCAAAACCAGAAGAGAGGGCTCCAGCCGCCTGCAATTCGACACCGTCGAATCACCCGACTCGAGTCATCGAACGTTATTCTGATCCAACGTCTTCAAAGTGTAAACCCGAGACGCTTTCGAATATCGAAGAATCCGTCAACACCCAGATGAAGGAAATGAAGTCAGTTTTCTTATTTTCCAGATAGTGCTGCCGTTTGACTCAGCTCTAGGGTAGAACCTGCTACCATCAGTGCGGTCGTATTTGTGGACAGCCAAAACGCCGGGGAACCCGTCGCTTTTCCATTTGAGCAGGGCTCCTCTTTTCTCGGATTGAAGGGCGCCGAACTGCTCCGGAAACTCGTTGTTGTGCGTTCGCCGGAACTCAACTTTAATAACTGGTTGGGCGTGCAGGTGTTGTCCCTTGACAAGACTAAGGAGGCCGCCAAGAAAGTCCTCGATCACGCTTTAGCCACCACGAGCGACCTCGGTCGCATCAACGACGTGTACCAGGCCGGGGGTGCTGCGACCGGGAGACATGCCACTCGGGCCGTTATACTTCTCATTGGACTCACGGGCCATGGCAAATCGAAGACAATAAATCGTCTGGTTGGCCAGGATCTTCTTCCCATGGGGAAGAGCACGCTAGGCTCGACTACAAAGGTATGTAATAAATGAAACTTCTGCGAGTGGCAGCTAATTTACCCTCCAGGTTATCCAGCGCATCACGTTGAACTCATTCAACGTGACTTCCGCTGCCAACATTACAGTTGCATTCGACGACACGCCGGGGCTCGAAGATACGACGTACAGTGACCGCGAGGCTAATCGAGCTCTTTTGTACGAATACCAAAAGCAACAGTTCCCCAGCGGAATCTACCCCAACATTATCCTTCTCGTCGCTTCCTGGGATTCGATAACCGTGGACGCGCACAATGACCCTCACCACTTCACTTCCGCTTTGGGCAAATCAATGTACAATCTCACACTCTCAGGACTGGTGGATCCCAAACGGCCCAATGTAGTCGTTGTTGTCACCAAATCTCTGCCAACCTCGCGACACTTTGACGACCGGAGCGCCAAAGAGAGGGATACCCAGTGGAATATCCAAGCAAATCGACGCATCGGTATCATCACCGACATTCAGCGACGAGTCTTCCCCCACCTAGTCATCCCGTGGGAAGTTGTTTTCATCGAAAATGGTGGGGGTACCGACATGCGCGCCAAATACCCTACGCTGCCAAACGGCAAAGTCAGTCACCAAAATCTCTTCGACGCTATTCGACATGTTATCGAAAGGCCTGGCCCGGATGGGTTCCACGACCTGGCTGGATATCAAGCACTCGATGTGCTGACTGGCGCCGATCCTTTACACTGTCGCAGCGAGGTCAAGATGGATATTCTCGTTAGTAAATCTGCAGCCCTCCTTGTGAGTATCTCCATTTTGTTACCGACTTTGGGGATGTTGACGTTCTCATGTAGAGGCAAATTCCACTGAGTCTTCCGCCCCCATCGGAAAGAATCTCAGAGCTAACTGATCAATATTTTGGTGTCACTTACGATCCCGTTCGCAATGTCTTCGGGCGCACCAATGTTCTCGCGGTGAAAATATCCGATGTTAAAAGAAATCCAATCCCCGTTGACTACGATGCGCCGGCGGATCTCATTTTGCAGCCGACTGATACCGGTCCCAAGGATTTTGCCCGATCAGCGCTTCTGAAATATTATTCCACTTCCTCGGCTTTTCAGTCGGCCTGCCCGACGAGCTCAGAAACCCATGTATGTGCCTGCGTCACATATCAGTTGACCAGCAACTCCGCTCCAACGGTGTCGGAAGAAATGAAGGCCGTCATTCAGCAGTTGCCTGCCTGGTCTCCGGAGTCGCAGGAGGAGTATGACGAGTTCTTCGAGACCTACGGATCTCACGTAATCACTCAAGTTGCGCTGGGGGGCCTTCTGCGCGTTGTTCTTCGACAGGCCGATGCGGAATCGCCCGGAGAGGTGCGTCCCTTTCAGGCGGTCGAGATTTTCCGAGATGGTGGAGGAGCCGTGGCAGGCGACGTCACGCACGCGCTGGAAGCCCACTTCCTCGGTCCGGATACCTCTAGTAGCAACTACCAGAGCACTCTCATTCGGTGGATGAAGGCATTGGAAACGGATCCCGTCTTTTGTCCGGATCAAAACCTCACACATATAGTCCCACTTCACGAGCTTGAAGGCGTCGGGGATAAGCGAGCAGACCTAGAGCGAGGGCTGAGCGTGTATATGGAACCACCGAAGTCAGCTGGAATCGCACCAAGAGAAGACACCGTCGAGTCAGTGCAACGAAAGCAGAGACAGGAGAGTGTTCAAAAGAGCTTTTTGAAAGCGTTTCTATCCGTACTTTCTAACATTAAGAAAACCGTCCTTTCAACACGCATAGTGTTGCCAGGACCAGGTTCAGAACCGATTTCGGAATCCGGGTCCGGATCGAACCCCAGGTCCAGTTCGGTGTTCGGGTTTTGGCGAACCTCAACGAACCTAACCGGACCTGTAACAAAAAGTCCGTGAGTCTCGAATTATTTTCAGCCACCTTCAACATTTTCCCGCTATAAAATATGTCATTTAATTGTCCCATAGCCGTAAACGCAACCACCGAACGAGTTTATGCATTGGACAAGCCCACCACGAAGTGAGAGACATGAGATAGTTAACGATGTACTTGTGAAACGAGACGAGTCGTGATATTATGTACAATGTGTCTGGTTCCAACTGAGTGAGCAAAACCACCAGATCAGTCGGAATTATTTGTATAGGGCGGAAGCAATGAACCGAGCATAACTTACGTAAACCTCTGCGACCTCAATGACAATGACTGCGCTCGGTGGAATGCTGAGAGCTTGAGATCGTTCGCCGCTAGAGATCCCTGCTTTTCTCACCGAATATTCCGTGGTTCGTGGACCGTGTTCGAACACTGAACTTTTCGTGTTTTGTGCTCGTCTGGTTTGCCGAGGCTAGCCGAGATTGGCCAACATTCTTTCCGGTCAGAATTGCAATTTGAACACCATTATAAGGAGGCACGACATATAAAGTTGTACTAGCAGTTACCCGTGCTACGCTGCGGGTAATTACAGTAAAACAGTAAACTATATTCAATTATCCATTGGTGACTTCGGCATACAGCCCAGTGGTTGAAACTTGAAAATTGTAATCACGCCGCTCGTCACCAACCTTCGGTTGGTTCCTCGTGGCCTCCTTGACAATTAGCTAGCCCCAGATAGTCTTTGCTTCGTCCTGTGCATTTTAAAAAAAATTTTCAACAGCATCAGTGCTTTCTAGCTATAGCATTCTATTGGAATAGATCATTTTGTTTCAGTACGCTAAAAAATGAACTCGAGAAATCAGCGAACAGTTTTGTTTCCTCAACTCAAGTCAGTACTGTGCATGTAGGTTGCTGAATTCACACGGGTAGCCTAGACTCATGCGAAAGTCGAAGGGTTACTCGAACATTTGAGCAATAGTTCCGCCGCTTTTTTTCCATCCCTCAATTTTCATGCAATGCACTCAAACCTTTTTGTGTCATACTCTGCTGTCTTATTGTTGTATGTAGAGACTGGGTACAAGTCTATGGGTAGCCGGACTCATAGATTATAGATAGTGCATTACCGGAGGCTCGGAGCTGCAGCGGAGCAGTGCCAAGAGCAAAGTCAACCAAGATCATTGTGGCGGTACTCCGGCGGACCGGATGTCCGCGTACTCCACCTCGCTCCACTTTGACGTTTGTCCAGAGATACCACGTCTTTTCTTATGTAGATGTACTCTATTGTAAGGGACCTCAAGTATCAGAGAGTCATTTAGATAAATCAGCATTTATTGTTGTTATGTAATTATGCAACTATTGTAAAGTGGCTTCGAAATGCCTTTATTTCACTACAGGGCTACGACGGGGAAAAAGATAATATCAGGGGACACTTTGTATCCTATAAAATGTTTGGATTCCTACAGGAAAACTATTTCAGATCCTGAGAGGTATGAAGCATTGAAGAGAAATCGGCAGGTGCCAGTCGGCCGAAGATTGCGGCAGACTAATCCGGCTCTCGGCAAATGCTCGGCAACAGCTCGTTGAGTTTCGCGGGTAAAGAAATAAACCACGGTACCCCCGGTACTCACAGTACCCCGGGTCCTGATATTTGTTACCCCCACGATTTATAAGTGAATCACTGATGGCGGCCGGTGGCGGCTGATGGCGGGCTTGGCGGGATGGGGTCGGGAAGGAGCTGGGGCATGATCCAGCTCCAATAATGCTCGAAAAAAATCATACGACCCGTGGGACATTATATCCATTGCTCACATTTTGTTCAGATGATTTCCTCCCTTGGAACGGAAAGAAACTGGTGATTTTCACATTTTTTAACATCAAAACCTCAGAAATTGCCAAATCAAGCGGGGAAAAACACGCAAAATAAAATAAAAACGGATGGGTTTGCAAGTGTGCCTTAACAACAATGTGTCGAGCTTCGGGCACTCGGCCTTGTCGTCAGTCCATCACCCAGTACCGTCGACTACCCATCGACGAGGTTTCGGCACGACTACCATGCTACGCAAACACCCCACACCACTCCCACATCTCAACATCCCACCATTCCGCCCAAGGAAACAGCCGCCCAGTACGACACGACGCTTTAACTACCGTGCCGCCCTACTCTACGGCATTCATTCCCGACTACCATTAGGATTAGCCGACCTACAGGAACTCCTCCACCACCTCACCTTTTCGCGCCCACTTCCACCATCGTCGCCAACGTCATCCACGTCGCCCATCGGGCATCCGGCTCCTGTCGTGTCCCACCGCTTGCGTACCACACGCATCTCACTCCCAGAGACATCCTCCTCCATTTCAACACCGCTTCAAGACCCTTCTGAAGCCAGCAACAGCGCATCGCGCCACTTCGTCGATTTCGGTGGATTTTTTGGTGGATGATTTGTCAGCGGTCACATGCTTCTGGGCAGTCAGTAAATGATTTTAATTTTAATTTTAATTTGTAAATGTCGGAAATTTGGACTTGGTCTCATAAGACGCTCACGTGATAAGAGCTTTGTAAGAGCCTTGTAAGATAAGCACGTACAAACAAGCGTCTCATCAGCTGGGTTCTCTTCTTATCGGTCAGTCTATTCATATAATGGTCGGTCTATTCATATAATGGCTTGCAAGCTGGGGTCTCAGCCCATCCTAACTACCACCAAATGTAGTACCCGAAGACCTATATAGATCGGATAATGGAATATAATGGAATCGGAAAGTGTTCGGTGACTTCAAGCTACCTCTTGCGAGCTCCGAGTCTTGCGTTCTTGAATCCTTGACAAATCGCAATTAGCGCTGGGAGAAATCCAAATGAGCCGAGCGAGTAAAACCGCAGCAAAAAGGACTCGCCATAATCCCGCTCGCTCGCCGTATCGAGCATCCCCATAAGATGCCCCATCGCCTTGTGCAGCACTAGCTCCTTGAACGCGGGCGTGTTGTAGCTCGCGATCGTCAGCACGAGCGCGACGACCATGCGGCGTACTACGGGGTCGCGCGCGCAGCGCGAGGATGCTTTCGGTCGTGTCCACATAGCCCTCGCGTATGAACCTCCCCGCATGCGCGAGGAGCTCACGCAGCGCCGCGCACAGCCTCGGGTGCCGCGAGCTTGAACCCCGCCTGCGCATCCGCGAGGATCTTGGGGAGGTACGCCGGCGGCGCGGCGTTGTGCGTGGGCGCGCTCTAATCGCGCTGGGCACCGATCTCGAGGCACACGGTGAGAAGCTCGGCGGCGGCCTCGTGGACGACGAGGCGCGGGTCGCGGAGGGGTGCGAGGACGCCGGTGTCGAGGACGGGGGAGGTGCGGGAGGAATTGAGCGTGCATGTTTAGGGCAAGCATGTTTAGGGCGAGCTCTTTGGGGATGAGCGCGCCGGCGTAGCGCGCCATGCCCGCCCCTTCGTGCCTGTCGCCGCCCGGGTGCGTGCCCGCCGGAGGGCGATGACTTCGAGGACGAGGATGAAGCCCATCGAGCGAATATGGATCGCGATGCGACCTAGAGAACGGTGAGCCGGGGGACACTAGAGAAGCATATGCACGCCATGGGACCCGCGGGCTATGGCAGCACGGAGGGGTCTTACTGCAGAGAACATGGTGGAAGGAGGGAGTGAAAAATTTGCCAGACAGGTGTTGTAAGCTTCGCAAAAGGAATCAACGAGCAGTCTGACAAAAGTAATATCTTACTTACTTGGACCTCCGAGGTCGCGCGCACGGCGTTGCGGTCGAGGTGCCGCGAAGGCGGCTTGTATGCGGAGCGGGACTCGGTGTGGCGGTAGATGGTCGCGTCGCGGGTGGGGTCACCGTGGTTGTTCTCGGTGAAGGAGCGGTTGGGGCATTTGGAGAGCAGTGCGGGTGTTCGAGCACGAGTGTTGTTCTTGAAGATGTGGACAAGGTCGACGGATGCGCTGAGGTCGCGCGAGGAAGGGGGCACGAGCTCCGGCGGGAGCTGCTCGGGAATCTCCTTGCCGTTTAGCTTTGCGGGCGGTGGTGTAAGTGATAATAACAATAAAATTCATCTGAGCTACGCACTGCGATAGTTAAGACCCATGGCAACGTGGAACTCTGCCATGTTGAGCTTGCCGCGATGTCTATGTTGGCGAGGGTCCAGATGCACGCAAGATCGTCATTGCCGAGCCCGCTCTGTCCAAAGACCTCTAGCGCGTGCGTCCAAAGACCTCGAGGGCGCGCACGCTCAGGCGCTCCTCATCGTCGTCGGCGACCCAGAAATCCTCGCGCTCGACCCAGAGAGTCGGATGCACCGGAAATGGGGTCCATGGACCTGTGGACCGTGGACCGTGGACCACCCATGGACCTATTACTTAAAGCAACTGAGCGTGGACCAAACACATCAGCTATTTAACAAATAACTTGTGGCTTGTTTGGCCTTGTCAGCTTGTGACCAAGCTGACAAGACCGCGCAAGCTTACAAGCTTACAAGCTCTTCCGTACAAAATATAATTAATACATAGTACATTAGGCTAGAAATTCGTGCATGTGATGATCTGCGTACGGATTCACAAAGTAAGTATTGAAAGCATCGAGTGAGTACGAAAAATGAAAATCTTCGGGAAGCGCGTTTGTCCCGTAAACACCAATTAGATGAGAGCCTCGTGCAATGGCGTCAACATCGATGATGGCCAGTGTTGGCACCCCACGCTGACGTTCCAGCTCGACAACCCACATCCCCGTGTCCGGATCAGGGGTGTCTCCGACGGGAACAAGCCAGTTGACGAGGGCGCACTCGAAGAGCTTGTCGGCGAAGGCGAAGGAAAAAAAAAGCAGCACCCGGCCAATGACGAGGCCGCGCATGACCGGGGCTCCCACGTCCACCAGGACCGTGTCGCGGCGAGCATAGCCGTGCCAATTGGGGTTGGACCGGATGTGCTCCCTGTACATCCCACCAGCACCACCGAGATCGCTCGGGGCGTAGAACCGGGCAATAGCGGAGTGGTGAACGGTGATGCGGCCGCCAAAGACGGGGCATACATCAATGGGAACGGGCGGGGCATCCTCAGCGGGTGGGCCGTTCTGCTCTTCGTACAAAAATCGCCGGAAGAGTTCCGGAAAGCGTGGCTGTTGTATGTGAGCTGCCAGCGCTTCGAGTGTCTTCGGGTACCCACGCTCTGCAATGTGACATATCATGAGCAAAGCCGTGGAATAAGAAATTGGAGACATACGCGAAGTTGGTGCCAGTTCGACGTCGGACAACGACTTGGGGCCGTGAAGCACCCCGTCATCGTTGTACTCTTCATCAGCATTGGTCGCAGCGACTGCCGCCGCATCTGCCTGGGGCTGTTCCCGGCAAAAACCCTCCCAGTGTACGAAGATGACGTGCCAGTCAACATGCCGCGCACAGTCAACGTAGCTCTCAGAGCAGCAAGCTTATCGAGCCGCATGAGGGTAACAAGCATCTGCTTCAGGGCATTGAAACGGCTAGAACGTCGCCACGGCTCTTTCACGGCTTTGATATGCTTCGACTCGGTGATTGATGAGCAGAGGCCGTTAGGCGAGCCAAAGAGTTGAATGAAGCGAACGTAGTGAACGAGGGAGTGCTGCCGTGGGAGTGAAATGTCGATACGAACCCCACATTCGATGAAAATGGTCCGGTAGAGATGGAAACGCGCCAGTGCACCTTTGATGCTGGCAAGGTCGGGAGTCGAGATCGCATTACGGCGGACAAGGTAGCAGAAATCCATGAATGCAGACAAGCACTTGACCATCTTTGACGGGAGGTACCCAGCGACGGCGGCGAGATATATCTGTACGACCGAATTCCCAAATTGGTCAACACCCTTTCAGATAAATATGAGTAAATACGTGCCTTCATCAGTGCTTTTGAGTCGTCTCCAGTCCACTGGTTGAAGTCGCGCCCATCGGGGAACCTGCGGAGCCCTGGGAACTCGGGAACAGCAGATAATCTGCCCGAAGAACGTCAGTCCTACTGATTGTATCACACATGGAGATGCTACGCACCGGCGGTCGATATCCTGAATAATCTCGTGCGATCGCTTCTCTCCGTGCTCCAGAAGAAGGTACTCATTGATCCATGAGACAATGTGGTCCTTGAACGTCCCCTTAATGACTTGGTGAAGCAGGTCGGAGGACAGAAGCTCGTGTATATCTGCACGAGGGAAGTCATTGGTAAAGGGCTGCAGAATTGATCAAGCCATGTTCCTAGCAGTAAGAAGGATGGAGATGATGCACCACAATGTCCGCGCGTATGCCGTAGTCATCCCAGAGAATGCCCGGATCAAAGCATGTTATGAGGGCTTCGGTCTTCGTCCGAGTGCGGAGGCGAGCTCCTTCAGCATCTAGATGGTCCGGGTGGGCATCACACCTGTAAAATGAGTAATTCATGTGTTTGAAGAAGACAGGAGTTGATGCTACATACTTAGGACACCAGTTCTGAACGATAGCAGCAAGCCAGACTTGTTCAGGATAGTCTGCGATGTACGGCCCGATGCCGTAGATGACACGGCGCAAGTGCCCATCTGGGCATCAAATGACCTCCGGGGAATTCATGAACGGTTTCAGCGGCTGATAGATTAGCGCGAGGCTGGCGTGATACATCTGTCGACAGAACTTTTGATATGCTGGAGTGGACCGATGTTTTTTGCTTGCTGCACAAGAAAAGCTCAGCAATGAGGACGGGAGAGACCTAAAGGATATATACTCTTAGGGATGGCGAGAAATGCGACAGGGAGAACCCCATTTCCATGTGCGCGACGTGCTGGGCCAGTTAAGTTTCCGGGTGAGACGTAGACAGGGTGGTACTCTTGATGGCCGGTGGCAACGGAGACCGTCGTCTTGTCACTCCCCGCAACGACTGGAATGAAAGCACAGCCGTGGTTAGACTCGTCGGCTGCGATGAGATCCTAGAACGAGCTTCAGCACCCAGAGAATCAGAAAGATACGCACATACCGCTTGTTTCCATGCCCAGTCCGCCGACATCAGATTGGACCAGACACGATGGCCACCGTGATTAAACTGCCGGTAGGGGATCATGTCGACGTGATCCTTGAATCCTGGACTCTCGAGCTGGTGGTGGAGTACATCGCGGAGATCGCGAGTACAAACTTCGTAAGTTTGGGTCATCCACTTCGGAGGTGTCCCGGGTGGTAAGTCACCCGTGTAGCGCATTTCGTAAGTCTTCCAGGGCATGTCCCCAGCCTGTATTGAATCTATAACTGCATAGAGTTCAGCTGCATTTCTCCAGGGTGCGGTTCCACCAAATTCTGTGACAGACGCAGCCCAGAGGTCCAGAGCGGTATTGATGTGGCGTTCCGAGCTCTGGAGCTCGACAAAATGATACTGGGCGAAGTCAAACTCAACGCGCGAGTTGAATGGAGCCCAGGCCGCAGGATCTTGACCGTTAGCTGGCGGCACTGGCTGAGGAGCAGGGCCAGCGAATGGCGGCAAGTATTGACCTGCGGCATTACAAGGAAGAGCTGGAAAACATTGAGGAGATATAAGTGGTGTAGAACAGTGCTTACCGTTCATAAGAGGATGACACCGCCGCTCAAAGCTGTTGTCGTCCTCTCCCTCCGAGGCAGGTGTAAATCTGCGGTGCTGAGAGTTGCGGTGTCGGGTCAAGCCACTTGCGGAGGTGCTGTTGAATTGGCACTCAGGGCATGTGTATGCAACACCGTGGACCATGGTCTCAGAGGGGAAGCGGACTTGTAAGAAAAATGGTTTGAGATGGGACACGTGCGGCGTAACACATGGTGACAGAAAAAAAAACTGTGCGCATTCTCCCTTCTCATTCCTGTTCTCTCCTCTCAATATGAATGCCCGTGGAAAGCGTGGCACTGGCGCTCGTGGTGGTCGTGGCGGCAGAAAACCTGCTGGCACGAAACGTTCAGCTCCCGTGGATTCCGACTACGAGGATGCCACTCCCAAGCCAAAACGAGGGAAAAACACACCTTTGGAGCCTCGCATGCTTCCGGAAAGAGATAATCGCGGGGTCAATCCAACACGGGTCGATCCATCCGTACTCACAGCTACCAGGCCCAGGCGACCGAACGGAGCGGGAGCTGCAGACCAAGCTGAGAAAGTCAAGAAGGCCGAGGATCGCGAGCTCAGACGGCAGGCTGCGATCGCAATGCTGGCAGAAATCAACGCAGAGCAGGACGCGGATCAGGTAGCAGAGGAAGAGAACGCTATCTACGCTCTTGACGA
The DNA here is from genome assembly GCA_029289565.1 of Mycena galericulata. Lineage (NCBI taxonomy): Eukaryota > Fungi > Basidiomycota > Agaricomycetes > Agaricales > Mycenaceae > Mycena > Mycena galericulata. The sequence continues at coordinate 308,402 of JARKIA010000133.1, read as the reverse complement.
CCTGCCGCCGTCCGATGATGCTATGGAAGTCGATGACATGGAACTGGTCCAAGACGAGGATGGGCCTGTTCTTAGCATCACTCAGGAAGATTTTGACCGTGTGGAGGACGATGACTCGTACGTTCCTGCATTGGAGGCCGCCAAACCCGTGGTAAGCTTCTTACACCCTAAACAATAAACGGTTATTGATTTGTTATGCAGCCATCGAAGGCAGCACCAACCAAGAGAGCAAAGAAACCAGAGAAGGGTGAGACACGGGCTGAGATTGAAGTGATGACGAAGAAGATTGTGGCAGAGAAGAACAAGGAACTGCCGGTCAAAAAGGTGCAAAGCAAGTACGAAATCCATCTAATTCGGACCGTGACACATGTAGCTGATCTTTCTCACCTTCCAGCAATGCCGCCGCAAGCTCGAAGAGGGCCGGGCTTTCTCAGACGTGGATCAAGTCCAATGTCGGTGCCCCAGTCAACACTAGCACTCCCGAGAGTCCGAAGATCGGCGGCTTAACCGACGACGATGCTGGCGGATCGCGCCCGGAATCCAAGGTCGCCATGCAAGCCCCACGCAAGAACAATGTCAGTCGCCTCAGTGCATATATTGTACCTTCCGGACTGATACCCTGAGGATCTAGATGGTTGGGTTGATTGCTAGCTCGGAGCCAGATGACACCCCAAGCAGAGTGGCCCAAACCCAAGTGAAGCCTCCGACCCGCAAGGCTCGCCCTTCCGTCCTTAAGCATGAGAAAATGCCAGCGCTCACGCTCGTTACCCATTCGACTCCCCAGATCAAGAGCGAATCTTCTTCAAGCTCCTTTACCCCTGAGTCCGCCGAAGGACTACCTGGGTTCATCGCCAAGTCCTGGGGCACGGTCTACCTGCCCGCCTGTTACCGTGCGCTGTATCTCTCCCGCGACCCAATGTCCATTGGTGCGGTCGGAAAAGACCTCATGAAGCCAGGCAAGGAGACGGTGTTGTTCTTTCAAGCCATATTGGATGAGAAGTACGCAGGTAATAGCTGGGTGATGGAGTGGGGCGACGCTATTTGTACCAAGGTGCGTCGCTTCCTCACCATCATTGCGACTTGGCTGACCGTTATACACTTGACACAGGCTGTCAGCCGTGTAGGCGAGCGGCGGTCGGCTATCGGGAAGGCTGCGATGGTGGTGGTGGACCGTTTATTCGACTCGACCACGTACTACAAGCTCAGCTCGACGCCAGACTCGACAGGCTCGTCGCAGAGGCTTCGCAAATCGCAAAAGATCAGCGACGACGCGCGTTACGCTGTTCGCAGCAATGGTCCGGCCTTTTACAAAGACCCCACTCCTGAGGACGTTTGCAAGCTGGGCGCCAATCATCCTGCCTACGTCGTACGTCCCTTGGTTTGGGGGACTACTCATAAGCACTCACTCTACTGTAGAAACCCCGCGGATATCTGGAGTCCCCTCTGATCATCGAGACACTGTGCTCGTTCATCAAGGACGACGAGTTCCGTGTCATCGTTACGGAAACTCCTGATGGAGAAGAGCACGATTTCTCGGGCTTACCGATCGGACTCTTGGGTATGGTCGCGGCGGCAGTATGTCCTTCACATTTGAATATTAATCACAGCTGACATACTCAATAGGTCGAGCGAGCCTATAAACTGCATACCACCGGAGTGCGCACCAAGGCCCCCGGTTTCTCATCTGTAAACTACGGAACCGCTGTGGCCGGTTTCATCGCAAGTATCCAGGGATTCCGCCGCTCTCGGTGGGACAGCATCATCAAAAGCTGCGGCAGTCAGATAACCGAGCGCGCTGCTGCGGCACCGGTCGAAACTGAGCAGGATTCCCTCGACGGTCTCCGTGAGCGCATGTACATCCCCAGCAGTCCGTAGTAAGCCCTGTTTTTACTTGGCTGCTATGCCCTCATCTCATTCTTCCGTACAGAATTTATTTTCTCCCCGCCCTCTGCCCTCAAAAAACCTTCCGCGCCACTCGACGATTGCGCGGGGTGCTTAAAAGTCGTGGAATCACGACATCTTACATGTAGTTTACATGGCCCTAAAATACATTATTTTTTTTCGCCGGAGCTTGTGGCCTTGTGAGCTTGTTTTGAGGAATAACTACGAGCTTGTGGCGCTCGGGACATAGGTTTGTGACCTTGTCAGCTTGTGACTTTTTCGGCCCTTTTTCGGCCTTGTTTGGCCTTGTACAAGGTCACAAGTTATTTGTTAAAAGTCTGATGCAGTGGACCTTGCCTCGTAATTGTCACAAGTGTGACTCTCGCGGTTCGTGGACCTGTTTGTGGACCATCCTGTTTGCTGATGGACCTGTGCGTGGACCGGGATTTTCCGACCGTACGTACCATGGGGACGTGTTTGATACCTCCGATATGTTTGATGAGAACAGTTCCATCCAGATAACTTACTACGGCGTACTCTCGTACTCTGTTATGAGTACGTCCGTTGTATAATCTTTGTTGCCTTCCGGTTCCACCCTAGCTGCTGTTTGTTTTTTATGCCACGCCATGCGGTATCGTGGCTTAACGGTTAGTGGTGATATTTAGCTACGTGCCTGAGTTCGAACGTCAGTACTATCGTTCTTTTGTGCCGCGAAGTACGAGCCCGGCCTTTACTTAGATTGCCTAAGTGCCTTTTTTCTGTCCCCGAGGGACACGGAAAAGTGCGTTAGGCTACTATCCAAGTTGCCGCGCACCTAACGAGAAACCGATAAAATGAGCTCATATTCAACAGTCAGCGGCATTCCTTTACCCGCTTTTCCCATCGGCCAATCGCTCCGAGTATCCGAGCCTCGACAAACTCTTCCTGTTTCACATATGTCGACTGGCCAATCTTGTGGATCAGTGTCTCAGCGAAGATCTTTCGTGACTTCTTGTTCTTGTTCATTTTCTTGTTCCAATTCAATTGTTATCTTCATGATCGATCGAGGTAAAGAACAATAACGGGAGACAATTGAAGATGCTGGTAATATATACTGGGTGCTCCGACCGATGCTACATCTTGTATCCATGGATTCCCCTCTCGACTTCAGTTCTACTGTCCAGTATATCGACCTCATACAGCTCCTCAAACCTTCTCTCCGTTGGAACCAAGCATCATACCAGGTCGATCCGCCCGACACCCTCCCTGTCAATATACACAACTTTCTGAAGATCTGCTTGAACCTCGCGGACGATGTCGCCAAACTGGCTTGGGAGAAACTCCGTGTAACGGCCTGGTCTCATTATTTGAGTGCCGTGGAAGAGCTTGCAGCACGCACCAAGTATATGGTGCTTTTCCTCCAACACGGGCTCTCTCGGGATATTGGTCTGTCATCTTTTCATGCGCCGCCTCTCAATCAATAACCGTTGCATCAGGAATTTTTTCTCTGGAGCCTCTCACCCGAACCTGCATTGATGCTGGATGTGCACAGCAACTGCGATCAGATCCTTCGGTCTTGCGCGACCGCGAGTTGTCCGAACCCATCACCGTTAAAATCACGGTGTACACAAAGGAGTTCGGAAGTGTGCCTGGATTTGCTACTTCTCGATACTGTCGTCGTGAGCCTTTGATCTTCCTATCATGCTTCGCAACTGATACATAATTTAGACTGTCATACTCGATACCATCCCAACTACTTTGTCCACTCCAATGTGTCTCTGCGGACCTATTATCGGGAAGGGCTCCAGTTTCTGCAGGTATCTGGACACTTTTACGTCGACACCGATCTGTGTGAGCTTTTTTCCATGATGATGGTCACATCCTGGTGCGTTGCGAACGCTTTTCATCACAATGATCAGTTCTCAATATATCTGTGCAGGACTTCGGCGACAAATTGTGCTCGGACCTATAACGATGGCCTTTCCAATCAATCGGTTGCGAGCGCGCTTCCCACCACTTGGCCGTACAGCTTCGAAATCGATGTTGAAGACGTTTGGAATGCCTTCTTCTTACACAACTTGGTTCTCGATCACGGCTTACGGGGTCTCGTTCTCGAGTTATCTCATAATGCTTCCTCACAGTCGGAGCGTCTTCGTCCAGCCTTACATGAGCGCAATGCCCGAATGGCTGGGACTGGCCAAGATGCCTGGAACCATGCATGCGACCTTTGCTGTTGGTTCAAGGACGAGGAGGGGGTTGAGTGTATGTTTCAATGGGTTATCTTCTCTCGTTTTACTGGGAACTCACAAACTTCAATAGACGCTGTTCGCTCCACTGTCACAGATGGTATCACAATCGGACGCCCGTGCTGTGCAATTCACGACTGCTTGGAGCCACTACCTACGGTCAAGCATCGGTATTGCAAGTCACACCGGCACTTCAACAAGCAGTGTGTCGTGACCGACTGTGCACGCAATGCTGATACTGGTTTTCGAACATGCAGCATTCCCGAGCATCGATCCCTGGAGTCCTATCATTATCTCCAGGGGAAGGCTATGTTCCAGCTGAAGCATCGTCTTGAGCGCCTCAAGGTATCACAAACTCATGACTCCATCTCCATTGGGTCCAGCATCGCCTCGCGCACTCGCATGACGGACGAGCTCGGTGATGATCTTCTTCCAGACTTGTCGGATACAGACACAGATAATGAGGACGACGGCGAGCTGGAGGGTTTGGGGCCGGTTGAGGATGAGGACGTCGAGATTGATGCCAGTGGAGTTTGTGAAGGAAAACCCGAGACTGGCAATCGAAGTGTTCGTGCTCGCTTTGGGCGACGGCGCACTCATAACGAGGAGTTGTGTGTTGCATCGTGTGGTGTGATTCTGGGTAGAGCGACATTTTATGGATCGGAGGCACCTAATGGCGTCCGCGTGAGTGCTGATATTGAATGAATAACATTTGTTTTTCCAACCTCTTTACTAGGCATTCTGGATGAAATTGTTTCCGACCAAGCGCTCTCTCCCCCAAGTACTTTGGCACGACAACAACTGCAGAGTTGTCGCAATGCTCCGCAACGATCCTGACCCACACATGTCTACTTACTTCGACTCTTGCGCCCTTCCCGTCGATGTTTTCCACTTTAAATGTAAGCACAAAGAGGGGGACATCGATTGTGGGCGCAACTGCAACCCATATCTATGGCCCGAGCTGCGTACAGAAGATGGAAAATGGCGGTTCAACTCCTCTGCTGCTGAACAAGCCAACGCTTGGTTCGGGGGTTTCCAATCCATGGTTCGAGAGATGCAGGTCGAACGCTATGACTTCTTTTTAGACGAAATGATACGCCGTCGCAATGCCAGTCTCATCAAGATTTTGGAACAGAAGGGAAAGGCTCCGCATTCTATTCCGCGTCAAGAGCTTCTTGGCGGTGAGTCGCCACATTCTTTTCTGATTGATGCTCAACATGTCGTGTCCTCTCCAGATATCTGAGTACAATAGCGAGCATTTATGATATACATGATATTCTGGTAGACATAATACTTTATCTTTAATACGTGAATCTATCTGCAAGGTCCGATCCCATGTTCACGTCTCGTCATCTGAATCCCCCGTCAAATCAATGATATCGGTGAGGTTTCCTTTCGGTGCTTCGGGGATCTCTGTCTCGACAACCTCCCATTTGACCTTCTGAACATTGACCCAATCATTCAGGGTGAGACTTGAACCGGATGCCACCCAAGATCGAAAGGCTGATTTGGTCCGCTGCTCAATTTCTGTCGTATAATGGATGGCCTTATTAAGAGCCGGGCATTCCTTCGAAGATGGGTGACGCGTGACTCCGAAAAGGTAGCTGTCTGTCAAAACTTGTTTAGCGGCTCGGGGAGTAAGGTTAAGGTCCTGCTGGAGAATGCGCATCGCCGCTTCGGGTATAAGAACTTCACGCAAAACAATGTCATAGGTGAGTGGAGCATATAGATCTAGGTCGAGTGTATCGGGGAACATAAATCGCAGAGCTACCGTGAAGATTTCATAGCCAATCTCGCCATAGCTGGAAGAATGAATCAGGAGCATATCGGTGGCATAGGTAAAATGAACATACTATCCGACACCTAGCGCACGAAGACGTTCCGTAGATGCCAATTGCTGCCCCACAGACATCATTTGTGCCATGGACATAGGCTGAGCCCCGCTGACACGAGGAGGGGGGGTATAGTACGCCTTCGAGGCACGGAAGAAGGAGCTATTCTCGATTTCTTCGCAAAGTCCAATGAGGGCCGGACCAAGGGTGAGAACACGCTCAAAGAGATCTTCAAACACGGGTTCAAAAGGCCATTTTCCAGCGATGGCGAGAGGGAGAATATCCCGCTCAAGCCGATGCTTCTGGCAGTAGTCCACAACCTGTGTCATGCTTGTGGGTCTGCGATGGCCTCTGTTCCCCGGGATAGGATCCACTGTCGAGATATTATCCAGTCTCGCACGTAGCTCGAGAAGTTCCGGGGAAGGCGAGGGGGGGAGCAGTTCATCGCAGAATGAGCAGAGTGTTGCCGGATCGGGATCAGGAAGCTCGATATCAGGTTCAAGCTTGACTTCGGAAGCGCTGAAAGGTGGGGGGGGAAGATCCGGAAGGTTGTACAGGGGTGACATAACAGGGAATGTACCCGCAGCCGCGGGCCGCTCCTCCAGTGGGAAAGGTGTCAACGGCCGTGGATCATTGGTGGCAAGGTATGAAGTGAGGCGTGTGCGATCCGAAATGCCGGAATGGAACAGATGCCCAAAGGGAGTACTTTTGTAGAGAGTGTCGACGGCATCCTCAAAAGGGAGATCCAAATCCTCGGAAATGAGGAAAACTTGTACCTCCGGGATTATGACTTGCTCAACCAATTCTTTGAACGACAGCGGCTGATATAAATTCGGGTCAATGTCCGACTCTCGGGAACTGAGAAGATCCCGTATGGCGACAGCTATATTATAATAGCCATGTTCGCCAAAACTACGGAATCGTGTCAGCTTAAACATCATGTCGAGGATTGAGCAACTTACTAGGCAGTGGGACAATCAAATTGGCTCAACTCTTTTACACGTTCCTCGGCCTCCGAGAAAAAACTGCTGGCACTGGGGTCATCGAGTATCGCTTCCAGTTGTTCGACAAAGCTCTTCTTGGCTCTATTCTGTAAGTTGTGATACACAATTACTTGTGGCCACCCATGCGACTGAGCCAAAGGCAACGCTTCTGCTTCCTCCTGATGCCGGTGGCAATAGCGCGAGACGACGGATTGTGAAGCAAGCCGATGATTCGGGTTGGCCGCCGTGGGGGATAGCATCATGTCATCCAAAGCCGGAAGCATTTCTAGAAGCTTAGCTGAAGGGGCCACAAGATATGCCTCATCGCAAAAGAAGCACAGTCCGAACTCGCACTCGGTGTTCGAGTTTCCATTCAGAGAATCAGAGAAGTTTGGGACGATCCCCTTGAACATCTCATCAGTCATGGGAGTGATATTCCCAGGCAAGTCGAAGTCGAGATTATCAAAGTCGAGGGGGCCAAAGTCCGAAAAGAAACCTGAAGGGCGGAGCGGAGTATCGAGGGGAGGTGTGGGTCGAGGATCTGTACGATTTGTGAGATGCAAATTCCCGAGTGGCATGCGGCTGGGAGTAGCAGTGGCACGACTCGGACTCAGAGGGACAGTTACTATGCCGGCGGTGGCCAACGGTGGATCAATGGCTGTGGCGGTCGGCAGGTGCGACGGAAGTGCTCGAGAAGAATTAGTCGGAACATCCGGAACTATGGGTGTTGGTGCCAAGGACGACGGCCCAGACTCTTCCTCGGGACTGTAGGTCTTGGCTTCATGCAACATATGCTCCCAAGATGCGGTTGGCACATCACCCATCGCCAGGTACTTGTCTCGGAGACCCTCGTCAACGTCTCTCCACAGTGTCTTGTATTTGTGGACCGTCTGCTTGTGATACGGCTTTCCAAAGATTTCCGGAAATGCAGCTAACTCCGTCTTAAATCGGGGGTCTCTGTCCTGCAACTGCTTGATGTCAACCCATCCCGAATTCCATCGGGAGACGGACATGTTCCGGATCCAAAGGTTCTCCCTCGGTGGCTTTGACTTGACCGGGCGAGAATGGGGCTGAAAGGCCGGAACAACGACGGGTGGTTTTGGTGTAACCGCAGTGGGTGGCACACTGGCAGGAGGATCATCATCAACGACAACAATATGCGATTCTTTTGAAGCGTCGGTAGCGGCGGAATTTAATGCAGATCTCCCGACTTTTTTAAGTAGTGAGACAAGATCATCAGGCTGCCCCCCTCGCTTTTTCCCGTGAACTCGTGGCTGGCGCTTTAATTCATCCGCAAGCCCAACACAATCGTCGAGGGAGAGTTCTTCGAGAAGTGATTTTCGGAGTTTAAGAAGAGTGCGTCGTTCGTTCTCAACGGTTAAGATGGAAGATATGTCGATTATCTTCCAGCCTCCGCCGCCGCTCCAGTAATCTAATGCAGACGTCGCTGTGAGCTTCAAAGCATCAACAACGATGGGGAGTTGGGAGAGTTGAAGTCGCGGGAAGGTATCAATATATTGGGATATAACCAGAGGTAGTTTTGCCGCCTGCGTGGATGAAACCGGGTGAATAAGCATTGAGAAGAGACGAATTTAGAAAAAAAGCGCTGACTGTATGATAAATAACTATCTCGCATGTCCGCTTCTCCCGGGCATCCATTTCAAGACGACGTGCCTTCAAATTGTCGATAGCAACTTTGGCTTCGTCGGCAGCGTGATGGTTTTCACGCCACAGTGGACCAATAGGTTGTGCAAGGGGTTGTCGGTGAGTGCTGGGTCGAGTCGCCACGGCTATATTTGGAGCAGGAGCTGCACCAAGAAGATGCTGGTGGTCAGAAACAGCTGCGACTCCGTGGTTCTTGCATGGATCGCGAGGTAGGTGTGCTGCTTCAGCATCATTGGCCGCATTCTGGCAGCATTTCTTGCATTTAAATTCGATGCACTGCGTACTGCCACGAGTACGATTCCCACCGGCCGTCTTGCACTCAGTATTGTGACAATGGATGACGCCGTTTAACGAGGGAGGTGGATCGACGGGGATAGACAGCCGTAGAGGGATTTGGGCAAACCGCGTTGGCACGGGAGCACCAACTGATCAAGCATTGTAGCGTTCGACAAATGCTTCGGCATCCTCGAAGATGTACGATTTTTCAGTATGATAGCATGTCCAGTGGCATGCGGCACGAGAGCACTACACAAAATGACATGATAAGTTCTGGAACAAGTATAATACATACAGCGCCGAATATGCTTACCGTTTGAGCGATTCGTCCTCGGAGTTTCTGGTTTCCCGCTCCAGAACCATTATGTGGGCGTACAGGTCCCATAGGGGACCCGCATTCATTACAGGTTGTTCTTTTGGCAAATTGAGGGTCTATTTCTGACTCCATTGAAGGCAAATTCGGTGCGAGTAGGAGAAAAGATAACGGGGAGGGTAGTAGACAAGAGGGAGGAGGAGGAAAGGTGCGTTCGAGCCACCCATCACAGACACCATTGTGCTTGCGACGCGTCCGAGTTATGATTACCAAAAGCAGTAACCGGCGGGTTTTTGTTGTCATCTATTTGTCTGATACACGGTATGCGTCAGGTCCACGTGCAGGTCCATCGAAGAGTCCGAGCAGCGAGAGTGACACAGGTCCACGGTGAGTGCAATAGGTACATGGTCTGGTCCATCCACACATATGTTCCCACCATCCATGACAGGTCCATCAATGAGTACATCAAGAGGTCTAATGGACTGGTCCATGGACCTGTTTTCCAGTAACTCGGACGCTCACGCTCGACCCGCTGTGGCACGGGTTCTTTAACTACGTGCACACCAACGGTGGGTGGACGGGGCGCACCATCTCGTGGGACCCATGCGACGAGGTGGACGAAGGCGGGGGATACGACCGGGCTGCGCTCGACGCGGCCGTTCGTCCTGTTGTATTGGGGTGGCGTGGTTTGTGGGTACGTGGTGTCGTCAGGAATTGCGTGGCATGGGCGTCGGCAGGGGATGTCGGGAAAGAGAGGAGCTGCATTGGATTGTCAATTCCAATCTTTGAAAAGAACCGCCACCATGCACCTGCAAAACGGAAAGTCTAGACACCACCATAGGTCTCCATACCAAAATGGGCCGAGGTTGGTCAAGTGTTGGACTGTAGAGGTCCCCAGCAGGAGAGTAGCTTGCTCGAGTGCGTTTGGTTGTCGTCGTGGCGTTAGGCAAAGAAGATTTGATCGCCGTGATGGCAACTTCCTTTTCGAGCAACGATGGCGCCCACGTTGAGCTTGACGAGTTGAAAGCTCGAGGCACGATCTGGGTCAGAGACTGAGCAGAAGTAATGGCCAGTTGTCACAATATACGCACCAGAGAGGTAAAAACACGCTTTTTGTGCCAGACAACACTACAATTCGGGATTGAAGCTGCGATTTGGTGCGTTGGGATTGAATGGGGTGGGAATGCCGACGCGTGGGCCAAAATAAAACCCGCCGCACCGAAAAAAAAAAGAACATGAGCCACCCCCGCGGCCAGCATGGAGTTGCTAGGCGAGGGAAGCTCAGTGTCCAGATAGGCCACCGCTCAGAACTTCCGGATCATCGAGATGACCCAGCTGAACCGTACACCAAGGCTATCGAGCGGAGGTGCGTGCTTGAGCAGGGGTAGCAAGATGACCGGTAAGATCAAGCTTGCCACCAGCGTGATCTTGCACACGCTCAGCTATTTATGCAAACGCGACGCGTCCGGTCACGTGTGTGTACACATTTGAAAGCTTTTATCCTTTTATTCGCTGCTTGGAATCGGACAGCTGGCGCAGGTGTTGGGCACGCAAGCATATTCTGGAGTCCGATGGCATCGTGTCCCACAAGGGTTCGATTCCCTTGGCCAGCCTATAGCGTAGGCGGTGAAAGATTTTTTTTGTTTTTCATTTTCTGGTTGTGCCCGCAGAGTTCCAGTCCAGAGAAAAATATCTATCATCCTCTCTGGGTCATAACATATGCTGCAATATCTTTTACTGAGACTGGGATTTAATGTCAGAACGCGGTGTACGTATTTGGCTCAAGACGCGAGACGCGTCGAGCACGTGACTTGCTTCCTCTCCATAAATTATTTCAATAATCTTCTTCGTTCCTTCTTCCTCAAGACCCCGGGACTACGGTGATCTCTCCTTCGTCAAAGCTCACACAGCCTCCAAGAGCAAATTCTGTGCAGTCTCCTGAGGAGTTCACGCTGACAGGCTTTTGCGTCCCTCCTCCCCCTGCCCCCTGCCCGTGGTCTTAATGGCACACATTTGGCTCAATATTGTTTTCCACCCTACAGAGTACATACGTGCTCTAGAGAGTATACATGCTAGGAAATTGGATCTCAATGTTTGATTTGCAGAGAGCATCGCCAATAACAAAAGGCAGGAGTACTCCATCAGCAAAAAGGCTGGACACCGGACCAGCACGGAGTCCTGGGGAACTGGTCGTACCGTCGCGCGTATCCCCCGTGTTGGTGGCTCAGCTACCCACCGTGCTGGCCAGCTCAGCTCTTCTTGTCGTTTGGATGGCATTTTCTTCTGATTATTGACAGGCCGCCTTCGGAAACATGTGCTGCGGTGGACGTATGTTCGCGCCCACCAAGACCTGGCGCAGGTGCAAGTCAAGGTGAACCAGAACCGGCGCCATTTCACCATTGTTTCTGCGCTCGCCGCATTGGCGTTGCTTTCGCTCACGGCCACCGCATCAAGCAGATCGAGGATGTCCCCCTTGTCATTGCCTCCGCCGCTAGATCTTTCACCAAAACCAATGAGGCCATCGCGCTCCTCAAGTCGCTCAATGCGTACGCTGACATTATCAAGGTCTCCAACTCCCGCAAGCTGCGCGCTGGCAAGGGGAAGGTGCGCAACCACAGACATCGCCAGCGCCGCAGCCCCCTTGTTGTCTACATCGAGGACAACGGTATCGTCAAGGCGTTCCGCAATCTCCCCGGTGTCGAGCTCGCCAACATCCGGAGGCTCAACCTCCTCCAGCTAGCACGTGGTGGCCATCTCGGCCATTCGTCATCTGGACTAACGCGGCCTTCGGGCTCCTCGACGAGGTGTTCGGGACCAGGTCTCCACATACAAGAAGGACTACCTGTATGTTTTCTCTTATTCTTTTGTCGTGACCTATGGCTACCTCGCTGCAGTCTGCCGACGTCCAAGATCTCCAACCCCGACGTCACTCGGCTGATTAACAGCGACGAGATCCAGTCCGTTGTCCGCCCGCTGGGCAGAAGGTCGAGAAGCGCCCCTGGACACAGAAGAAGAACCCCCTCATCAACATGGCCATGCTCTTCCGCCTCAACCCGTATGCCAAGACGATCTGCAAGCACGAGCTCCGTGAGTCTGCATACTTCTTCGCCCCGCACAATCACTCACATCTGCACAGTCAAGCAGGAGCACCTGAAGAAGAAGGACGCGAAGAAGCCCAAGCACCCCACCGCTGCCCGCGAGGCTTTCACGGCACTACAAAAAGCTTCGGTGGATAGACAGACATACATGTTTATTTTGTGTGACCAAGAAATACATTTTTCGAAACATTGATATCTACAGTGTCTGAAAGAAATATATTTACAAAATTAAAAATAAAAAAAGTGTCATCGCGACGTTGCTTCAAGATTTTTTCATGCCTGAACAAGTAGGGTGTAAGTAAAAATCAAAAGATATAGGCATCCATAATTCGCTTACGCGTCATTTCAAGCTCACCAGCCCACTCCCGGGCCGACTTCGTCTCCAAAGGCTGGATGCCCTCGAGCGCTGTCTTCAAATTTGCCCTCGACGGCGAAGGCAACGACCATGGCGATGATGCCCATGATCATCAGGGCAATGGTGGCGATGGCCAGCGACTGCTTCCAGTTGGCTCGAAGCCAAGTTTGGACTTTCTCGCAGGACTGAGAAAATGAATTCCAGTTTGTGAAGACAGGATTGTGTGCTTACCGAGAAAACGGCGTCGTGAAGATTGTCCGACCAGGTGGGGCCGCGAATGTCCAGATGAAGTTCGGTAGTACCGGCACGCCCCGTGGGGGGGAAACGGAAAATCATATCGCGGATCCAGAATATTGGGAGGATGACAGGGGAGAGGACAGTTAAAAGTGCGACCTAATGGTGAGATCAATTAGCTGCACTACGCGATAACGTGATCGCGCAGGTACCTGCCAAATAGGTCGGGGTTCATCGTACCAAGCAGAGGCCCCCGATGCATACTCCATAGAGGTAATCGAGGGAGGGATTGAGCTGGTGGATTCAGACATGGTGGTGGTGGAAAGCAAAAGGGAAGGCACGACGCTTTGCGCCACCGTCCCCGATTTAATCCCATTAACTTTGGCTTTGTTATTCACAGGTGTTCCTATCCCGCCGGGTCGGACTGAATCATCCACGACATGGCATCCTTGGAACGTGAATGCCCTCATTGCAAGGGCTTGTACAATGTCAAAGGATTGGGCAATCATCAACGAAAATGTGCAGACAGGCAATCACAGGCTAAACAAAATCGGGAGTTTGTAGAGACAATTCAAGGACGCGAAGGTCCGTTTGTATTTTATCATCTCATTCATGTATCTGATCTTTATGACAGTGGAAGCCTTGGTGGCTGAGATTGTTGGCCAGAATAGTATGTTTCCCAACTTGAAATCTAGGATCAAAAATTCTGATCGAAAATAGGGGGGCATCCAAGACAGCACGTAACGCCAAACACAATTGTGGCTCGGGATCCAGATTCCGAAGGTGAATTATTGTCTTCCTTCCCTTTACAGATGTTAATGCATAACACCAGATTATCCAACGTTGGATTGTGGACCTGCGCCGGCGGAACAGGGCAGAAATTCTGATGAATCTGGGCCTCAGCTCGACGACATCAAACGGATATTCCGCCCTCATAGCCAACGACCACCTCTCAATATCAGCTTCCAAGATTATCGAAACTCGCAGGTTCCACCAGAACGAAGACCCCCATTGGATAACGAACCTTGGGTACCTTTTCGGACGCGACTGGATTTTGAATTTGCGGAATTTGCGCAAGACGCCATGCTCAACCGAAATCAAACCAAGACTCTGATTTCTCTTCTTCGCCGTTGTATAGCCAATCCCCAAGGCTTCACCATAGAGACCCATTCTGATCTGGAGAAACAATGGGAGTTAGCCTCGAAAAAATGTACTCAAGTAAGTCACCGATTACCTGATTCAAATATTTTTCTTCTTCGTTGTTCAATCACCTTCTCCAAAGTTTGAGAAATACGATGTTGCCGTGCCATACAAGGGCGTGGACCACATCTTTGAGATGTATGCCCGCCCACTGTGGAGCTGGACGCTTGACCTAATACAAGATCCACAACTGGCCGACTTCTTTGTCTGGGATGCCGAAAAGGCGTTTATTTATAACGGAAAGAAATATGTGCGTTTTTTTACAGAACCTTGGACGGCAGATGCAATGTGGGACATCCAAGTAAGTTTGAATTTATACTGTATTTTGCATTCCGTTTAATGTTACATGTGCAGTCCAAGATTCCAGACTCGCCAGACCATAAACTTTGCCCGTACATCATATATGCGGACAAAGCCAAGCTTTCGTCTTTTGCTTCTCAAAAGGGATATCCTATAATTGCGCGTTTGGCCAATATGGTCGTGAGTTTGCGCAATAGCTCTGAGTGGGGCGGTGGTCAGATCGTTGGTTGGCTTCCTGTGGTATGCATCTTTCATTTATCATTAGATGTGATTTAGAAACTGACTTGCTTTTTGAATAGGTTGAGGAGGATCAGGCAGAAGCAAGTAAGCCTGGCTATGTGAATTTCAAGAATGCTGTGTGGCACAAGTCGTTCTACAAACTTTTGGAATCCATTGTAGCCTCCTCCAAAGCAGGTGAATGGACACAGTGTGGTGATGGACATCTACGATGCCTATATCCCATGATTTTGATCAAAGCCTGTGATTATGAGGAAGCGTACGTGACTTTTGTATCTTTTCTGCTTGGACGTCATCTAAGGTTCTCTAGTTGTGTTATGGCCCTAATTCGTGGTCTACAGGCCCTATATCCGTGTCCGATATGCTACATCAAGGCCGAGGACCAGTCTGATACAACAATTATTGCTCCTTTGCGCACAGGCCACCAATCCCAAGAGGTGATCAAGAAGGCTCGAAAATTGAACGCCGAGGGCCGGGAGAACCTACTCAAAAGCCATGGTCTCCGAAATGTGGACGTAATTTATTCATTCATTTACGGGTTTCGAGGGAACTGACTGGGAATATGTTTCAGAATGTCTTCTGGAGCGTAGCGTATTCTGATCCACATCAAGGGTTATCTTTTGAACATCTTCATTCATACTCTCTTGGACTATGGGGCAAACACCTCTTTCCCCGAATCAAGAAACACGCAGAACGAATTTCCAGTAGGACGGGTGCGAAAATAGATGAACAGTAATTCAATGTCTTGTCTATTTTCAAGCCATCTCACATGTTTCCCAATGTATTCTGCTTTCCCCCGTTGGCGCAATTTGAATCATTTTGATTCTGTAATGTCCATGTCCTTCAACGATGGGACAAAATTTGAAGATGTATCAAAAATGATTATCTTGGCTTCCCACAACATTCTGGTGGAGGAAATCGATGTACTGCTTCTCCAGCTCTGCCGCAGCTACCAGGAGCTCAGCTTATACATCACACTGAAACTTCATACTGACAATACCATTGGTGATGGGCGAGAAGAATTCAAGAACTTTGGCTGTCTATTGAAAGCACGTCATTATTTCACTTCGATTCTTGCCATTAATGTACCTTCTACCTTATAGCTTTACATTGATGCCTGCCCTGATGACGAATTTCTGGGTGATGGAAAGAACTGGAATTTCCCGAAAATACATGCACACCAACATGCTTTTGATGATATTGTGCGCAAGGGAGTATCCAGAAACTTTGGAGCCAAGATTGACGAAGCAATGCATGCCTCAACTCGCAACACCTACCTCCGACAAACTAACTTCAAGAATGTCGCACCACAGGTAAATCTATTCCTAGCCAAAAAAATATGTTATATAACTGCAGAACAATAGATTCTCAAGTCAGAGCACCGCACTTTGGTCGCCAAATTTATTCGAGATCAACTAAACGATCTTGATAATATCTGGGACCATGAATGGGATGGCTCTGGAGATGTTGACAATACTGAAAGCAAGGTAATAAGGGATGAGGCACCCCAAGATACTGAAAAAGCAGTCGGGAATGCTGCTCTAGGCTCCAAACAGTTGCCCATTTCACTTGGAAACCTAGAGGGTGAAATGGCGAAAACGGACACTGCCTTCCAGCGCTTCCGCCTCAAATTGTCTGAATTCCTGAACAAATTTCTCCCTGCATATGGACATCCCCTTCCAGGTGGAAAACGTGTTAACCTGCATACCGAGGATCAAGTGAGCTTTATTTTTCTCACTGCAAATGATATTTGTCTCACAGACAGTACAGATAACACCGTATCGATTTTTGAAGGTGTTCTATGAGTCTTTGGAAGACTGGTCTAACCAGGAGGATTACCTCAGATGCAATCCTTCTTTCCATGGCCGCCCGAGATTTGACGGAGCACTTGTCAAGACCACAACTGGCAACCTCTTCGTCCGACTTGTGTACATTTTCCAGATTTCTTTGGAAGAGAAAAATTATCCTTTGGCATTGGTACAGCCCTTGGATGCACCCCTAGGTCGGGTTACAAAAAAAGATAGAGCCTTAAAGCTCTACAGGGTTCGGGCGAAACCAAGGCAGGCATCCGAATTTATATCGGTTCACTCCATTGTCCGCGGTGCGGTATTGGTACCTGATTCTGCTAAACGTGGCGACTTTCTGGTGATGGATGTGCTGGACCCCGACATGTTTTTTAGGCTTAGGGATACATTTCCGTGGCAGTAGATATGATCCCAGCAAAGTTGTACTACCTACCCTTTTGGGAAGATCAACATCTGATGCCAGGACAGCAGCAACAACGATCATATGTCCTCCGAGTCGCCGTCCTCTGAATCCTTACGGTAGTTCGACCAGTAAGTGTGCCCAACACAACATTCAACCGTGTTGCGGAAACAGGTCCTGTCAATTAATATATTATATATGCATTAATAATAGTATCCTCCCGGACGTAACATGCGGTTGCTGTCAACGATTTGCTCTGTCCTCCCACAACACCCCTCCCCCATCTTTCCAGTTTTCGGAGCTCACCAGGATGGAATCATCAACTTGTGACGCCGAACACAATTTAAAGATGGTGTGTCCAGGCTGTTCACTTTCTGAACCCGAAATGGAAGGTAGACTCCTGGATTCTCATTCTTCCAAGGACACATCGATGCATAATGGCTCTGATATTTCTGCCAACTCTCGGGGGTGAGTGTGTGTGTCCCATACAGCCTATTTATTCAGAAGGCATTCAGCGATCCCACCGAGTTGGCGTCTGATTCAGATACAGACTTAGCCATTTTCGAAGGAAAGTTTTTCAAACACCTCGGTCCACAATATGTGAGTACTGCCTTTCCTGTAGTCCCTTGCACTCAGATTGTCTACAGAGGATTCAACACGAATTCATGCTTCACACGGCTCCACACGATGTTTTGATGAAAGCTAGAAACAAAGCCTACCTTCGTTTATACGAGGCCCTTGCTAATAACGACCCGAAAATTAACAGTGAGCTCCATCGGGAGCTCCTCATTGCCCACCGGAATCTATTGGAGGATTTCCTCAAGTTGAAGGCTGACATGCGTTGTCTCCAGTGCGTATTTTAGGCTCAAAGTCTGAGGTGCTCAACGTTTAATTCTCACAGGACCGCATTCGAAGTTCTGCAAAAAAAAACCTCTTCCGCATGGAATGAGGCCACTGAGACTTTTGGGGCCTTCGACCTCAGAGGGATTATCGGCTAGGTTCCAGACACATCATCTTATTCAAAATCCCCAAAGGGTAAATTACCTTTTAAGGGTTCTGGGAAGGATGGGTGTGCCGTTTCCGAATCGCGTTGAATGTTGAAACATTGCTTGTTGTATACTATGTCTTCCAGAATCGAACGCTCAAACCGCAAAGTTGATCTCATCTTAAAGCCGACTCTATTCAATTGTTCGTAACCAAAATGAAAGGTAAATTCACATCTTATTCCCACCGGCGTTTTATTATTTCAAACCCTCCCGCTACATGGATCCGAACAACGAAAACTCGTGCTTGTTCATCTGTGCTTACCTCTTTCCTGAGCCACCATGAGCGACTGGGACGAACAGCTCGACGAGAACGAAGATGAAAATCTGGTCACAGCTCGCAACTACAACATCCCTATTCAAACCGCAACTAGGGAGCAGTTGCTCCAGGTGACGTCTAACAGCTTCAAGTGGCTTTCAATCGCGCTGACTCGAAATATATAGATGCTGAAGGACAAACAGACCCACCTGGGTGCCGCTTCCAAGAAAATCAAAACTCTAGAGGCCACCGCTGCGAAGGCACAGGCCAGTGTTCCAGGCAGAAAGCGCGCTGCAAAAACGAAGCCCTCTTTCAAAGGAGAGGATGTTTTAGGTTACGCGTCGCACATTATCAAGCTAGGCAAGTCATTTGGCCTCCTGCACTATCCGTGGACAGACCGCACCGTTTTTGGACCCAAGATCCCTTTTCCACTGGCGCTTCCGGGGGAGATCTGGAAGCCCAACCCTCCGTCTCCTCTATTTGGGGACTATCTGACTGCTTCTTTGTACAAACACATACCTGTTCAATTTCACGAGCTTGTAAATGGTCTACCAGACTTTGCGGACAATGTGAGCATACCGTTTCAATCATTTTCGCTGCTGGACTAAATCACGGCCATTTGATAGTTCGTGCACCAACTAGGTGCTCAGCGCCATACTTCTCTCAACACTGTCAAAAAGGAGCTACCGACGCTTCTACTACGCAAAAAAATTCTAACCGATGTCCACAACTCCAAAAGCTGGCACGCCCTACTGCGATACAGGGATGACGCGCCCGGTACGAAATGCAACCGCTACCCCCCAATTTTATACCCCAATGGTAAAAAGAACCCTTCGCGAATTTTCCTGAACGAGGCCCTTCCGGAGGTAAGCAGATCTCAGTATACTCTCATTCCATATCTAATGAAGCCTGGAAGATGCTTCGTTGCCTACTCTATGGGCCGGCTAGCCTAGAGGACAATGCGACTCATAAACCAGCCTCCTCGACCCTTGGTATGTTGTGGCAGTTGACTGAAGTGACGCCGGGTGCGATTTCCCTCACGTGTGTTTTGGTAAGATCTCAAGCTCCTCATCCGAACTTATAGTAACGTATCGCAGATTATATTTGTATGTTATTGGGCAGGCGTCAAAGGCAAGCCCGAGATCTTTGACCAAGTCGGCGCTGTCTCGAAAATTGATTTTCGAGAAATCTATATGCGATTTCGATGGGCCCTCGAGTCGAAGCCGGAGGAACCGCTCACAAAACATATCCTCAAGTTCTGGAACCAAAATGTCTTCGCGGGAATCAAGAGCGTTAATCATGTCCAGCAAGTCGAGCATGCAGTGTTTATCGACGAGGAGGCCGAACTCGAGGAGGCGATGGGTGCCTTGGATCTTAGAGAAGAACTATCCTTTTCGTATGATGAAGATGAAGAATGGCCGAAAGGTTGTTTTCTCATTTACTGCTCCTTCTATTTACTGATGTGAATAGCTATCGCAGGTAACAACTTTGAAGTTGATGAGGACTACGAAGAAGGATTTGATCCCCACTCCCCACCGCGCGCTGAGCAACCAGTTCGCCACGGCCAGCCACAGCCAGCTCCCCGTACCCAACAGCGTGCCGAGCAACCTCCTCGCACTCAATCGCGGGTCGAACAGCCGGCTCCCCGTACCCAACCACGCGCCTTGCAACCCACTCGCACCCAGCCTCGCGTCGAACAGCATGCTGCACAGGCCCAGCCGGGCGTTGAGCAGGCTGCCCATGCCCAACCACGCGCTGGCGCTGTGCAACCCGTGCGCACCCAACTGCATATCGAACAGGCTCCCCGCGGCCGTCCCGCCCCTGTTAATCAGCCACTTGAAGACGCGGACGAGGATTTAGAGCCGTTATCAGCCCAAATTCGCCCTGCGGGTCGCCGTGCTCATACAGTCCGGTTTGTTCCTGATACCGATTACGCTTTCTCCGACACTGACCAGTCGGGGTATGTCGAGATTGGCGATGACGATGAGGAGGAGGAAGAAGAATACCTCGAGGAGCCACCCCACAATCACCGCAGTGCTACTCAGCAGCTCGTTGATGAGCAGGTGGAAGAAGTCGCCGTCGGTGGTCATGGTGCTCGGCGCGGAAAGCCCGCACCGACTGCTGCCCAACAAATTGTGGAAGGTGGCATGGCAGCTCGCGGAGGTCGAGGCGGTCCTGGTCGAAGCACACGCGGTCGTACAGTTGCTGCTACCGCTGGGCCACTCATTGAAGAAGACGTCGCTAGGCAAGGAAGAGGCAGCGGTAGAGGCAGAGGCAGAGGCAGAGGCAGAGGCCGTGGTCAGGGCGTGCGCGGCTGTTCAGTTGCCACTGTCACTGTGCCAACAGATGCAGAAGACCAAGAAGACGCACCTGCTGGGCGAAGCTGCCGAAGCCGTGGTCAGAGCACCCGTGCCGTTAGTGAACGCGGTGGTCGGGGCGGGCGTGGTACAAATGGTCGGACCAAGCGGGGCGAGGCAGAGGTTATCCCGCAAGAAGAGCAGCCTGGGGAGCCTGCCAGTCCTCCTTACCGTACACGCAGTAGGGACAGCCGAAGAATTTAGCGCAGAACGCGGAAAAACGACGCCAAGGAGGAAAGTAGCAGAGTAGAGAGTCCAGTTGTTTCTTGACTAAATTGTTTTTTGAAACCATTTGCGTTGTCCCTCATTGTTCGAGTCCAAGTGCGGAGAGACTCAGAGAGACGGAATACATCCGGGTCGCACAGCTGTTCCCGGCCCGGCGTCGCCGCTTGTCACAAATCACGCAGTCATCAACTGAATGACAAGCGGCCGTTTCTTCGCCGGCCAGAGCAGCCTCAATCTTGGTTCTAACCGTGCGTTCACTCAACCGAGAAACTCTGAATGTCCCGCTTCTGACTTTCCCGATAGAAAAATCCCTCAGGTACACCTTCAAGCCAGGCTCGAGGCGAGTTGACATGGCGATCCTGTATACCCGCTGTATTCACTCGGAAACCATAGAAAATTGCTCGTACTTGCATCAAATCTCGCCTCAGGTACCAATCTCGAAGGTCGATGCGTGGCCACCTACCCCAAACCTGTTCTTTGTGGAAAATACCAGTCAACGCCCTTTAAGTGCGTACTCCAACTCGCTGTCAATGTACCATTTCTGACTCTCCAGACAAAAAAATCTGGGGAAATACAGCTGGGGGCAGGTCCAAATTTAATCTCTAGCGGCCTTCGTCGTATTACATCCTTCAGAGTCTACCTGCTATAGGTACAAAATCTCGCGCAACGCATCAACTCTGAAGGTGGTGGACCCGTCATTCTTGGAGGTTCGAGACTTTCATGACTTTATACACCGCCCGCTGGAGTAGATCCGTGATATAAGTGCGTCCCCCCCAAATCGCTGTCCCACTATATCCTTTCCTTACGCGCTGTTCTAGCACCATGTCCCGGCTTCCGCGCCCCCATTCCTCCCCCGACGCCAAAGGCCTCGCGCCCTCGCTCAAACGCAAAGTCATCCCAGAGGAAGATGACATCGACGAGCAGCCCGCCAAAAAGGGAAGTGGCTTCCGCCCCAAGCCACTCCAATCGTCCACAAATGGTACCAACGCGTCGGCATCGACGTCCAATGCGGGCCCTAAATCCACTGCTGCAGTGATGCCCCGCCCTCTCACTCGCCCCCGCCCTCCTGCCGCTGCGCGCCCCACCCGCACGCGGCGCGAGCGCGCCGCCAGTCTCCACTGTGCGCAGGCCCTCTGCCGGTCTCCCCTCCCGGGTCCCCTCCACTGTGGGTAAACGCACCGCCTCGGGCTCTGGGTCCTCGACGACCGCAATAGCTGCCGCCCCCGACGTCCTCATGCACCTCCACAAGCGCCTCACCACCCTCGAGTCTGCGCGCACGCAGGACGCGGAGTGCCTCTCTACGCTACTCGAGTCGCAGGCCACTTCTTCTACAGGCGAGGGAAAGGAGGAGGGAGGCAACTCGACCGTGCCATGTCGTGAAAAGCTCTGGAAAGACCGGCCAGCGTGATCTCGGCTCGTACCACTTCGTCTCGGGCGTCGACGCCTCGTACTCCGCGTCCCTGGCTCCGTACATCAACTCCCTCACCTATGCGATCGAGGACTCGAACACATGGTTCTCCAAGATCCCCGCGTGGATGGTGCGCAACGGCTGCTACTGCTGCTTCAACGCCTTCTGAGGGGTCGACTTCTGCGTAGACATCAAGATTCCCGGAGTGAATGTGCGAGCGGTGCGTCATTGTACTTCTCTTTCTATTTGGTGCAGCTCTAACATGGACTCAAGACATGAAACCACCCCCGAGATGTGGCAGGAAATGTTCATCTCCGCCCTCCTGCGAGCAATCCTCTACTCGTATGACCCTACACATTCCCTCGACGCGTACCGCAAACTCGACCCCACACCTCTCCCGAAGGCGAACTACGATTCCTCGCCGCAGCCGAGTCGTTGTTCCTCAAGGGCGCGGACCCTTCATTTGTGTACCCGAGCCCCCCGCTCACTCTAGGGCAGGCTGGCAAGTCGATTCCGATCCAGAGATTCAGGTGGCTTCGGTGACGATAAACCACCTGACTGCAGGGCTGCTCAAGTACTTCGGCGCCTCGGGACGCTACCAACA
The DNA here is from genome assembly GCA_029289565.1 of Mycena galericulata. Lineage (NCBI taxonomy): Eukaryota > Fungi > Basidiomycota > Agaricomycetes > Agaricales > Mycenaceae > Mycena > Mycena galericulata. The sequence continues at coordinate 285,702 of JARKIA010000133.1, read as the reverse complement.
GGCCGCGAATCTAGTCGAAAAGATCGCCGCGCACGAGCCCGAGGTCTCTTCCCTTCTCACACGTGCTGAGTGCGCGTCCTCCCTTCTTCATCTGGACGCACTTTGACCTCGAACCCACAGATGAGGAAGTGAAGGCGCTGCAGGTCATGTCGGCGGGGCTGCACGGCGCGCCAGGCCCCGCATCCCACACGCTGCTGCCCGTGCAGTGTGATTTTGCGACAAGGGCTGTGTCGATTGGGTGCCCATGCTTGCACGGCAGGCGGTCAATGCCGCGCCCAGCGAGTTTGTCACTTGAGAGAAGCTCACGGAGGTGTACGTCGAGCTGGGGATCCTCAAGTTGGTGCGTACCCTTGGGACGGTCCTATCATTGGCCTTGATTGCTGATGTTCCTGAATGTAGGTGTTGCTCACACTCAACTCGTGCCAGATGTTCACCTGCAATGGCCGTGATGCGCACCGGCAGTTCACGCCCTCGCGGGTGCACCTGCCGTTCCACGAGATCTTGCCAAATCGAATGAAGACGGAGGACGAAGAGGTATGTGTCTCAGGTTACTCCCTTTCTCCTTCACTGTTGTCTTGTTATCAATGGTTAACCAACCCCTCAGGCTGACCCTGCCCTACAACGCCTCCCTGCTCCCAGTCTGCGCGGCACATGGGTTTGTGCCTACGCTCTGCTTACACAACTCGTTGCCCAGATTGGCTGGGATGAGCTGCTGAAGCCGGCTGTTTGTGACGGCCTGCACGGAGTATTGGGAGGCGGGGCATGGGGGACACCCAGCTCATAGGATCACACGAATTTGGGTGCTCGTCGTGGAACCGGGAAGGAACAACGATGGCCCATTCGCACTTTGAATTTAAAGGGCTGCGGAACTCCAGGGGTGGGTCTGGGGTGGCGGGCGGTGCGGAGTACATAAGAGGAGGTTATTCACTTATCTACTGTTGGTCTAATGGCCAAACTGTCTATTACATCAGTTTTGCAAATCTTACGCGCTACTCAGGTCGCAGGTTCGATCCTCAGTCATATTAATAAAAATTGAAGTCAAGTACTACAAGTAAGTAAGTCAGTTCGATTCATGTAGTATCAACCCCAACAACTAATAGGTATTTCAGGTAAGCAATACAAATAACATTTGAACCAAGTATAACTGAAATCAAAGTAGACCGGCTAACTGAGTCAGAAAGTAAGTCACAAAGCGATAGAACAGTAGAAGAACTATAGAACGTAGTAAGTAAAGAAATGAAACGCAAGAGGGTATCAATCCAAGAGTGTCCTGATTTTTTTTGTAGGCTTGTAAGCATCCTTCTACTTACCAGCCCTGATAAGAAACGGGTTCCTTACGAGGTCTTAGCACAGATAGTCTTCTTATAAGAAAACATATGCTTATGAGCCTATGAAGGCCGATGATAAGGCGTGTATCATTACACACCTGAATTTATCGATTTTACACTAGTACACGCGGATAGCTGTATACAAGAAGTAAGACTTGAGGATGCTAGTTTAATCCCGGAACTGAGCATTAAGCCTTTGAAGCGTTGCAAACTAGCATAACTATCAAGACTCAGACAGTATTAACGGTACCTTCACAAATGGGGCCTGCAATAGTGACTGAGTAAAACCCAGCTAGCTATAGGAATATCCTGGCAAGTTATATGTCAAAGATGTAACAAGCTCGGATTCAATATGGACGTCAGGCGACTAAGGGACTTTGGAAGGATTCAAACAGCATAAGACTATTAAAATGTGCACTACAGAAGTAAGGAAATAAACTAGACCAGGCTACTAGAAGGGCATTTAACTGGGAGCGCGGTTGATCAAAAACCGGCCCTGAAGTATCATGTGATCGCGTTTGATCACGTTTTAAAGAGAGAGGCGAGTTGGCTTCAAGGAAGTTAACCACAACAGACAGATGACGCTTCAACGGTCTAGACAGACCTATAGGCATAGGGACTAGGCACGGAAAGCCTTCCGGGAGTTCTCTCAGGCCTTCAACAAGGCTAGGAGCCAAGTAAATCCCAAAGGGCTTGGTTCAATATAAATGAGCTCAAGTCCTTCAGTCAGCAAGAGACTGTTAGCCAATAGGACGGCAAGGAGATCAAAGGTATCCGGATAGCTATCCGAAGTTATTCACCTCGGTGGTTAGATTAATAGGTAGTAAATACTATAAAAGCAACATGTAAAGTAATAATTAGGCAGTGAAATACTCCCCCAGTTGTTGGCACCCAGCTCTTAGTAGCTCTAAGTTTCATTTTGTTAAAGACTGTGCCTAATTAGCCGCTCTTACAATTTGTACTTACACCCATTGAGAATTCAATAAGCTCTTGTATTAGAGTCTTAGTTGTTTTCAACCCAACCAGCCGTTAAAAACTAATCAACTTGGGGTTGACTCTATATACACTCTGTGACCTTAAACCAGTCCTACACATTGTTTAGAACACGAGAGAAATCTAATTGAGGTGCTTAATAGACCCTGTTTTGACTATTCAAGTTAAGAAGTATCGAGTTGGCGCCTGTTTGAGATTGAAGGTCGATACGCCTGACCTACATCCCCGAACACACACACGTTAGTATTGGAGTTGTTAGTTGTTAGATTTGGTATTAGATTTAGTGGGACTTCGTTTCACTCAGTTTGGTATTAGATTTCACGGCTGCACGCCACTGCACCGTTTCACCGATAAGGCCAACCACGCCGGATAAGACCAGCCTTTATTATAAGTGGTGATAAGATCGTTTGACCTGATAACGAGCACTTCTCTGATAGCGGTCTTATCGGAGCGAATACCTCGGATAAGATCGGCCATTCGGATAAGATTGGCCGCGCTGATAAGGCGGGCCAATCTTATCCGGGATCTTTGTTTGTGTAAGAGTCCTATCAGGCTAGATCCTATTATGTCCTTATCAGGCCGTACAAGGGCTTATGCGACCTTTCAAAAATTTCCGACAAAAGCCGGATGGTTTCGGACGTTTCTTGCGTTTATGTTTTATCTTACGCTATATGCTCTGCTGTGGTGGGCTACGGCCTTACCTCAGTCATGTAATACTGACGGAGGCAGTAGATTCAATGTAAACAATAGAAAGGTGGTCAAAGCATTGGTTATCTGTTATTGAAGTCATCTCGGTAATCATGGGGGGTTACCAAATAGAAATCGCCTATATGGTACCCCCAGTATCCCAGAAGCGGGGGTACCACATAGATTTATCAGTTGAAGGTGGTGCAAAGATGTGGGTTCTAGATGACACCAATGGTAAGAGCACATTTCCGTACCATATACCGCAGCTTTTCCGGTACATGTATGTTGTACAGAGTACGGATTTGAGTACACCCGTGGTCCAGATTGTACGGTTTGGAATACCTTCCACAATCATACAGCATGGTACAACAAGTACATAATATTCAGTGATAAATACTGTCATACTATAGACTACATTAGCAGAACTTAGGATATCCACAAACTTAGGACCTGCTGGCTGTCGAACCACCCAGAACTTCAGATAAGATAATACATTATTTGAGCATCCATCACTGGCTTCTGTTTTTTGGGGTGTGGTACTCGAGGCCCCCCAAGGGGCAGTCACCGGAAGAACCCGGGACACAGGGTCGTAGGGTAGGGTGGGTCTGGGACCCCTTATTTCACTTTTTGGAATTTGTTCGGAAGACTCTGAAAATGTGTTGAGAAGGGTTGAAAAAAATCCGATTTTTTTGGAGTACATTTGGGGGTGGAATTTGGGTTGAATGATGAGCAATATTCATCGGGCGGCGCGGAAATCCACCCAGAGCACCACAGATTCGCACAAAAGGGCCTACATCAACCGCTGATTTCAGTGCAAAAATTCCCATTTCGGCAACTTTCCTGGAACAAATTACCCGATTTGGGTGTGGCTGTGCTCGGCTAATAGGGTAGGATGGGTCTGAGGCCTCTTACTGCACTTTTCCGACCCTGTGTGGCAAATTCTAAGGACGGGTGCCCCTTGAGGCCCCCGGACACTACCTATAAACAAAGATGCAAAAAAAAAAAAAACACTAACTATAATACACCTGTCCCGAACGTTTTCTGGATTTCGACTGATTTACTCCATATTTTGACGGTAATACGGCCCTGGACACCGCACAAAAACCAATTTTGCCCCCTCGCCGTGCAGATCTCTTAGTTTGGTCGTTGCGCATTGCTCCAGAGGGTTCAAAAATTCTGGCAGTCACTGGTTCAGAAAAAATACCCCTTGAAAACCGGTCGTTATTTTACACTATGCCCGGACATGTATTATAGGTAGTGTCCGGGGAGCCTGGTACTCGCAAGACACCGTATAATTCCAGCGATGCCGGCACACAAATTTAACTGGGAGTTTTGATTAACAGCTATGCAGGCACAAAAATGGGGGGCTCTATCATAGTTATACACACAGGGCAGAGTTGTCTTTCAGAATCTTTTGCTGCTGCACGATGTCAGCGGAGATGGTCTTGATACGCGTCTGCAGCTCTTTCACAGACATGACCGGGTGCTCGACAATGAGACAGGGCCCCAGATTGTTAGCTCACGGCGTAACGTCAACATAATTTTCGGTTCGCATCGAGCAAGCTTACCTGAAAACCAAATATGAAAAGAACAAATCGCGTCTGAATTTAGTTCGTCGGTTTCCCCATGTCGGTAGTACGGAAGAAAGTGAAATGGGCTTAAGTAACTTACATATCATCAGCGCGGTCTTGTCCGCGTGCTCCCGCCTCAACTACAATTCTAACATGTAAATTTCAAATCGTATCTTATCCACATTGTGCGGTAAAGAAAAGTACTGTACAATTCAATTTTCTGCACAGGAACCTCCCACTCGTTCGAAATTTCCAGACGCGGACTTGGGGTCGGATCTGGTGCGTAGAGTAGTCTGATAGAATGTGAATCAGTCAGGACAAGACAAGACGAGAGAGAGAGAGGATGACTGACTCATCATTGAGCATGAACTTGCAACCGGAGTCAATGAATGGCGACTTCTGTTTGATTTTGGGTTTATGTTCGAACACGGACGCAGATTAAATTGGTGACGGGACCAAGGAAGTCAATTGCACAGCAGCGCCGTCAGAATTCCAATGCAACATTGACAGCGACGATGACGATGTCCATCATAAATGTGAATTGCCTTCGGACAAGACTCTGAAATTAGGAGACGTCAGTTGCTTGGCGGAAATATCAGAAAACATGGGAATGCGCACCGTTTCACCGTCGAAGTAATCCTGCGTGCAGTTTCTCTTGGTCCATCGCCACAATCACGCCGTTCCCGCCGTTCCCGCCCCAAAGCCCACCCGTAGCCCACTCACGCAAAATACTCCGCCACTTGCTTCTCCTTTAGCACCGGCGCAGGGGCAGGTATCTCGAGCGACACGACGCTGCTGCGCTTGCGCCTGCGAGGCAAGTTCCCCGCCGAGGGCCCGAGCTCGCCTTTTACGGCAAAGCCCGCAGTGGAGGGGTTGGCGGCAGCGGAGGAAGGCGAAAGTGCGAGCCAAAGGGTGAAGTTGCAGCGGTCTCGCAGGGTGCGCGGCGGGAGGCGGGTGCTAGTGCTTGGAATGAGGGGCAGGGTGAAGCGCGATTGAGCCGAGCAGGTGGACGCGATAGAGAAGGGAGCGGGGACGTCGATGAGCGTGGTGGAGGTTTGATTGGCGGACATTGTTAAATCAAGACGAGGGGGATGGTTTTTTGATTGGTTTGTAACTAAAGGAAGAAAAGAAGACAGCGTTAGTGACCGATTAAACACAAGAACCAAAGTAAACGCAGGACTGACTGGGTCTGCTATCCGAGCCGTGTGTTGAGTTCAGATAGATGGATGGATAGATATGCGTTCCTGGTAATTGAATAGCCAACGTCAGCGAGTGAACTAGCAACGTAGGATGTTGGTACTCACAGATGCTTCTATCCAATCTTCAATGGGATCGAATGATATGCGTGTGTGGTGACTGAAATAGACGACGTCAGCGAGCGAACACATAATGCCAACAAGAGACGTATCACTCACCGAGGTGTGTCTTGTTGCTAGGTGAATTTTGACGGTCCATTCGGCGTCGCTTTATAATCCTGGAAAATAGGGGCTGAGACATTTTCATTTTTGCATCCGCGCTGGCTTTGCTGCGACCGCTCCGTTCCGCGGGGCGAGGGTGGTCTGGAACGTCGGGGGGCAGTGTGTCTCAAACATCCGTGTCCGAGTAGGCCGACGAGCAGTGAGACGGAAAGTGTAACGACAAATACAAGTCAAGATGAGGGCTCGAGGAAGGCAATCAAGGTTCGACTTCAACACTACCGGTGCTAGTGGTGTTCATGTTGACTGGCTCGAGTTAGATTTCAAGTGGCGGCGCAGATGACGAGGAAACTCAAGACGCTTTTCGGACTCCGCTCAATTTTCAGACTCCTAACAGCTCGGCTTCCGGGCCGATGACGTCACCTCAATCAACTGCAACAAAACTGAGAAAGGAAAACTGGACAGAAGCCCGTCCATTTGGTGCTTCTTGAGGGGTATTTGATATCTACAACTACTATGTAGTAAGTTAACCGGCATACGTCAGTAACGAAGGATCCAAGATCAAGTCCAAGCTACTATTTTAGCCCCCCATGTGTCCAGTGTCCACGGCGGTGATCGCGCGCCATACGTTTCTATCCTCCCTTACTGCTCTCGGCAGTGGGACTCGAGTCTATTGTGGTCTTTTCTACACTTTCGAATATTTTCAGATTTAAATCACAAAGAATGGTAAAGATATGAACATCCCGAGCGAGTGACAGGAAGTGGAATCGATTTTGGCGTGCGTTTGACAGTGTCACAAACTGTCACAAAATTGTCCTTTTCATTCATTTTGTGCGCTGTAGGGGGTTCGATTCAGGCTAAAATCGGTCATAAGATTGATAGCATATGTATACTTGTCTCAGATTTTCCCCAGAGGCATCTAGCTCGAATTGCGCCTGAGGTCAACGAAAATTCCACATCAGGGTGCGTGGACACATCAGGGGCTAAAATAGTATGTATCTACTTCAGCAGTGTCTTTTTTTAACAAGAGAACAACGAGCGCGAGTGAGGAGTCTGGCTCAGAATTGGAACTGGAGGGCGGCAAGAGGCCGCGGCTGGCGTGCCAGAACAAGCCAGTTTCGGCCCTCGGGATTTCGTCACCAGTCGGGCGAGTCATGATGCGTTTCTCTAAACCCTGGCGGGCTGGGGCGTAACGGTGCTGAACGTGGCGGCTCTCTGTGGCTAGTCTTGCTGTGCTTGATAGTGTAAGTATGCGTTTGGTGCTTGCCGGACTTGCTGTATCCGGCGGGAGCCAGTGATGCTTGAATGGCAGGAGGCAGGGTGTAATAGTCCTCGTGCTATTACTTGAACGGCAGTTACTTGTAGTGCTATGTCTTACATTCATAGCTGGATGGTCCGAGTCAGTTCAGTGGATTTAGCCCGTAAGAAGGGCAATAACTATCGTGGATAGATATTTCAACCTTCCGGTACGGATTCCGAATATATATTAACAAAGCTGTTGGAGGAGTGTTGTAGACCTGGCCCAGTTTACGGACCGATCCACGTAATTAGTCGCCTCCTGTCATTTCCCGTCGTCCTCTTGTCGTAGCTCGTACCCATTTGCTCGTCTCCGTTACTAACCGTGGTCTTGTGGACTTCGTGTGAGTTTCGGTTTATTAATCAAACCGAGCTCGATGCGCAGCGAGGAACAATCAAGCGGCGATACATTGGCATACATGTATGGGTAATAGACATGGTTAACGAAGAAAAAACATACGTCTGCTCTTTCTTTCATTTTTTTCTGTGCTCATTCCTATGCGCCATATCCTACGTCGTCGTCCACTTGCTCAAGTTCAGTTGAATGCGTGAATGCGTAGATGAAAGATATGCACCAAACGTGTACCAGCTACATATTGTCGAATGAGTTGGGATTGCGCTGTTTAGGAACCTGTAAGATGGATGAAATGCTGTAGATTGACAGCGTAGCTTCTACCATCAGATTAGCAGACCATTGGGTCTCGCGCCGAGTCCAGGGACCTTCATTGTCCCATGCTATCCCGGCATGCATCGGTACGGTGTCGGAATATACACGTGGAACCTTCTCCGGGGGCGCGAATGTGAGACGCGCGGTAGAGCGATTGGAGACTGTTTTTGGGATTTGGTGCATGGCACTATGCCGGAGCAAGTTGGCTCGCACTCCTGAGAAAATTCAGCGAACAGCATGGGCAACGTCGAGAAAATAATACCGAATTTCTTCTTACAGTTCGGAAACTCGCAGGTGAATCCTATCGTCGACCTTTGAACAGCCATGAACGTCAATAAGGTGTGGAACGCACGCTCTTCGCCGGCGTGTACATTTTGGTGCGTTCGAAGGTCGCTCGCCCTACTCATAGTTGACTTACGCTCAGCCGCGAAAGATAGGCTCACCTGGGGAAGACCATGTCGCAACGATCGCACTCGTACGTTTTGATACGTTTTGTTCGACGCAGTGGTAAGGGGAGACCATCCCCACTTGTTGTGTGGGCGGACAAGCGGGGATTAGTCGGTTTTCCCTCAAGAGGAAATGAGGGGAGGGGTTTACGCCTGAATCAGAAGGGAGAAACGTTGAGGGGCCGTCAAAGCTTGGCAGAACCGCCCACATGGGAATGAAATCGTCGCTTGAAGAGGACCAGGTCGCAGGGACCGCGGAAGTTTCAGGCGTATCGTAGATGTCGCGTGAAATCATGTCTGGGCATCTAAAATTGCGAGGCTAAGTATCCAAGCTTATTATTGGCGAGGAAACCCTACATGGTGATGGGAGCCTCATGAATGGTGGTATTATTGGTCGTGGTCGTAGGTTCCATGCCAATCATATGATGAGTGCTCGCGCCCCGCATCGGAGAGTCCAGCGGCGACATCGGCAAGCTCATAGAGGAAGACATGCCGTCGAAGGACATCGGCGCATCATGATCCAAGTAAAAAGACTCAGACGCATGATACTGAGGGATTTCGGCAGCCCGACGTCCTGGATAGTTGTCACCCAGCGCGAGCGTCAAGTTTGGATAGCGTTGGACTGCCTCGTCAGGGAAATTTGGCGTGAAATTGTGCGGCGAGGTTTGTTGCACCATATCCAATTCTCGGATATGTGCTGCCAATTGTTGAGATTTGTACTTTTTAAAACCCAAACCCTAATCACAGAAAATCCATCGTTGAGATCAAGTCAAAGGATAGATCTAATAACTCAACAGTGCTCGATCAACTTGATATGCAGACCCCAGCGGACCGCTGCGGAAACTTGTCGGGAGGGGGACTCCAAGGTCAGACGTAAGCCTAAGCCTAAGATGGAAGTATATGTCGTGGCAGCACGCCTTAGGCCAAATCCACACTCACGATCGGGCGATAGAGAGTTACCAAGACAAGAGCAGGACGATCCCGAAGCCTTCGTGCGCCGTAAAGTGTGTTATATTAGGCCCTTGAAGCACAGCCTGGTGGAGATCCTGAGGTTTCTTTCCCTTTGTACAGTAGTCGACGGTCTCCGAGAAACTAGTGTCGCCAGACTGAATCCATGACTGGAGCAGCACATACCATTAAAAAAAAAGCATGCAGACAAGGCCAGCATCGTGATCCACGTGTTGCGTAGCCGGGTAATAGCGGGCAATTGTGGGTTTAAAAGTTCCAGAGATACACGGAAAAGGAAAAGAGTAACCTGTCACGAAGAGTAAAACAATGGCCGTGGTCAGCCGTCTCCCGATAAGCCCATCGTACCATGAGGTGTACGTCCCCGAAAAAAGAACGACAGAGAAGGCTGACCTGGTGTTTCCACGACCGCAGTCGACCCTTCAGGCGGCTTCTCCCGCCTTCCAATAATGTATGTATTGTTTCAAAGTCCGAAAGCCTAGGGTGCGGCGCTTCGTCGCAAAGGCGTAGCTCACTGAATGTTTATTGCAAAGTTCCGTGCTCCTCACCAAATTTGAGCCTTGTACTTGCGCAACGCAGAAGGGGCCCAGAACCTAGTTGTCATCAAGTTGTCACCTGCAAGCTCAGCGGTCGGGAGACACAAAAGATTCCACCGAGGGCTTGGATGTTGCGAGCATCAGCCGCGGTGGAGGGCGGAGCCGATATCCATTTTGTCGATCGTCGATGTCGCCCACTCACTAAGTAGTATCCGTCCGTCGCCCAGGTCAGAGAGTATTGCCATTTCACAAGGCTCTCTGCTGTGCCTTGAAGCTTAGGCCCATCTGTGCCATTCGCATGGAAGCCCGGCTGCTGCCCGAGTCCACGCACACCCCGCCTAAGGAAGATCCGGCGCTATAAGTTGGGACCACTAGTAGGTAAGTAACCTTTCCTTAAAGTCGAACAAGGTACCTCAGAGGTCCGGGAGGGGCCGAAGGGCAGGACTCTCACTTCTTTTATGTAAAGTCCCCCGGCACGCCCCGGCAGCCGTGCCGATTAACATCTCCCGACATGTTCCCACGCGTATGTTTCGCAGCCTCCCTATCTATTCAATCTTGGAATTTGGCGCCAAATTCCAGGATTAATCCGAGAGTCCAAGTCCATCTCGCACCGAATCGTCGCTGCAGCGCGCGCCTGCGCAGCCTCGAGTCCCGCAAGATCCGGATCGGTCTCGACCACGACCCTACTTCTCCTCCTCGCGCTTTCTCGTGGTGGCAGGGGATGGACGTGCGGCCGCCCGCTGGGCGCCGCAGCCTGCTTCCACGTCTTTCCGCCGAGTATGGGCGCGGGAAAGGGCGAAAATAAAGAAGGCATGTGGCAGGAGGCACAGCGCCAGCGAGTACTCGCGCAGCACAAACTCTTCGAAGAGCGAGCGAGCTGCCACTGTCCTGCTGTGCGCTTGTCGGGCATATGTATTCCACCTTCGTCGCCGTCAGTACTTCGCGGCGCGCGGCGCGGAGGGGCGAAGATGTTCGATATATCTCCGTCCTTGTCTTTATCCTCAAGATTGGATGAGGTAGACGCGGAGAGGAAGTGCTGGTGGAGTCCTGCTCACGGCACGGTGGGATCGACGGGTAACGTCGTAGGCAGGAACTTGACGGCGTCGTAGCCCTCCTGGCACGGGCCCGCGGCAGACTCGCGTTTCGCGCGCGGCCTAGCTGGAGGTCGCCGAGCTCGCCAAAGGGCGTGCATGCGCCGCTGTCTGGGGTGTGGCGGAGGCAGTGGGAGCGTGGATGTAGAAGCGGTCGTGTAATGCGTCGGCGGCAGCAAGCACAATGGTCGTCATAGCGGGAAGGTCGCGCGCACAGGAGACACGGAAATCTTGGAAAACACGGACCAAACGCCTTCGGCAATCAGCACCGCCTTCGAGATCGCAATCATCTTCTTCCACGATCACGATGCCTTCGACGCTCGTGAATCTGTTTATCCTCATCCTAGCGGCATTGGGAGGCTTCTACCAGATCTACATTCACTCTCTGCTGAAACTCTATGGCGTCTTTGACGGTCAAGTGCAGAACATCGGAACGCGGGATTGTTACAAGGTCGAGGAGCTTCAGACCTGTGAGAGTGAGTATACTCGGTTTTGTTGCATCCGTTAGTTCAATCTTGACAATGCTTCTGAATGGCTTCGTAGAAGCGGTCCTTCACCAAGCAACCGGCGTCATCTACTTTGCATGCTCAAACCCCCACAACCGAGCGGGAATCTTCAACTCGCCCCATGACGCCCAGAAACGAGTTCAGACACGTACAGAATTGGACTACCTCGCAACATACGATCCCTCCACCAAAGAAGTCACGCGTCTCTCATTCACTAATGGGTTCACGACAGAAGATACCTCTGCCGTCCACGGGATGGATGTCGTGCCCAACTCCTCTGATCCTAAGAAGTTATGGATTTACTTGGTTAACCATCGGGTTCCCAAAGGAGACCCTCCGCTCAATGGGCTCGATTCGGTCATCGAGTTATTCGAGACGGAAGTTGGATCGAGCAGTGTGACGCATATCAAGACATTCGATTATCCGGAATATATCATACACCCAAATGACGTGGTGGGCTCACCGGACGGGAAGAGCTTTTATTTCACAAATCATATTTACACGAGGACTCCTCAGAACGAAATTGTGAATAATCGTCTTCCTTCACTCCGATGAGAGGCTGACTTGACACAACTCTTAGTTCGCATATTTTCACAATGTCATCATCAAAGGCCGCACTTCGATTGGATACTGTCACATTGACAAAGGATGTAAGCTAGCTGCAACTGGTCTCCCCGCAAACAACGGGCTCGCCTCTACCGGAAACGGTACTTGGTACCTTGCTAGCACCTTCAACGGCGGAATCCGCGTTTTTGAAGAGGGAAATGACAACGACTTTGTTTTGGTAGACACTATCCCGACCAGTGAGTGGCTCCCTGCCTTTCTCGGGGGCACAATCGTCCACTAAACGACTTTCTCTGAAAGAGTATGGAATGGATAATTTGTCCATTGATAAAAATGGCGCCGTTTGGGCAGCTGGTAAGCTTTTGTCCTCCGATGAATCTACCTCTGCTTGACGTTCTCTCTTCTGCCTCAAGCATTCCCTAAAATGTTCGCACTGTTGAAGCAAATGACGGACATCGATGCGCACGCGCCGTCCGCCGTCTTCAGGCTCGCGGCGAATACTGGCGCAGATAAATTTTACGGCAAGAAGTACGTTCTTGATATTGTAAGCAACTTTCAGCTCTCGCACCCTCTGAAACAAACATTCTTTTCTAATGTATTCATTCAGCCATGGCAAGATAACGGTACTCTCGCATTGGGATCTACCACATTCGTGCATGATGCCGATAGGAAGAGGTTGATCACTACTGGTCCGTTCTCTCTCTTCACTTGGTGCAAAGTCTGATGCTTTTTTTGTGTTCTAGGCGTAATGGCGCCTTGGGTGACGGTGTGCAATCTATGAAAACGAGGCGTATGGAGAATCCGGGAGCGCGAGGATAGCAGAGCCGGTACATAGGCAACCGTCATCGGCAAGGTCAGAATCGGCGGATGATTTCAACAAAGAGCGGAATGTTGGATCGGAGCTTCAATAATTTAATTTGTGTTCTGGATCTCAAAAATGCTATGCTTTTCTGCTGCTCCCTGATCGACTGGATTAACTAAGAAGTACCAGATCAGCCAAGCGCGCCATGCCTTGCGCTTGCCTGTTGGATTCTGGATTCAAATCCTACCTTAAAAACTACTACTCAATAATACACATACTATACGGCTGAGGGCCTTTGAATGGTCCGTTTTAACATCGCGGCATCCTGGACGACTGGACTTCTAGTGTCTCAAGGCTCTCTGGCCGGGCTTATACTGCTACCGTGATGTTTCCACCACGCACGCCGATGAGCCTCGTGGACTCCGAAATAACAGTTAGCCTTCTTAATTTCCTTGTTCTCAGGCCTTCATCGATGTGTCGAGTCCCTGAAATCGCGACACTTTGCCTACCATCCCGGGCCGCACTGGCCCTCTGGGTCGCTGACAGTTGTGAGGAATTACGGCCGACTAGCTAGACTCGAACTATGCTGCTGCTCGAAGTGATCGCAGACATCTTTGCGCAGACTCTGCCGAATCCCACCCTCGTAATTCGCAACTTCTGTAGAGGGGAGAGAAACTCACAATGGAAGGAGGATAAAACGTGGCACTAATGATTTGAAAGAATAGAGAACCGCTGGGATCTGATGCAGAAGCTCCGGGCTAAATTTCCAGGCTAAGTTTCCCAGTTGCAACCCAACTGAGAACTCCGTCGTTACTGTACTCAGCTGATAAATCGAGAAGTACAGTGACACTCAAGGATTTGGTAGCGCACTTTTTTTCTTTTTTGCGCAGTATATCATTAATAAGTACCTATCCTGATCCAAGTAGCTTAGGAAAGGGACAGGATATTGTCGAACCCGAACCAAATTAGACCCAAGAGTCGACACAATGACCTAGTGCCTAGACAATATTTTCCACACTGCTCTCATCGCCTGCGACGGCACCCGTTGGCACGTCGTATGCACCGGGGATGGGGCCCCGTGTACCACCGGGCGAGATGACCGTCACACGCTGGTCTGCCGAAGCGTGGGGCATCACTCCTGTGCGCAGGAAGCCCTGGGCGATTTTTCGTGCCAAGGTCGCAGGCGGCCCGACTGTATCCAATATTCAGGTGTCAATCTTGGACATGGGTCAAACGAGACATACATATATCAAGAATGGAGGTGTGATCGTCGCCGTGCCGGATGACGAGGGTGGATTTGGGGGCTTGCTCCCATGCGAAGGTCGTCAATTCCGTCGGTAGGCTGGCACAAATCAGGGCAGGTCGGAGAAAGAAAGGACGGGAGAATTACTTGAGGTCAAAGTCAGCCGTGACCCACATGAGCGGGAGGTCGGTCGGCAGTGTAGCGGGTGCTGGGGCTTCGAATGGCCAGGCGGCACACATGAGGGCGAACTGCCAGATCTGAGAGTATATGATCTTCGCTGGGTCGCTCTGATATGAAGGCCACTTCAACGAATAATCATAGTTCAACAGAACTTTGACTCACGCTCTGCGAGTTGATACTCAAGTTGTTGAAGCCTGAAAACGTCTTCAGGGTGCCGGAAACCTCTGGGATGGTGGTTATGTATGGTAAGGCGAAACAAGGATAGGTAATCTCACGGAAATCGGAGCAAAGGAGAGGCCCTACGACGCTTTCCCGAATATCACCAGCCGGCACGTACGCGAAAAGGCTCGCGTCGCCATGCAGTGTTTGATTTAGAGCGATGTTGAACAGGGGGAAGTCGGGATCGGAACGCAGCAGAACGCTGACACCGAGCCGCAAATCGGTCGGCGTGACGGGCGAGTTGCATCCTGTACCCGCTCCGCAGCTGAGAGCCGGAAGCGGGGACTTTATGGCCTGTGCAAGAACGGTGTCCCACGCCTGCGCAGAGGAGCCAATTGAGCTGGTTTGTAGGGGGAAGAGACCATTATGCATACTTTGACGACGCTACCATTCCCCTGGCCATGGAATGGGCATGTGGGATCCGTGAGGCAGAAGGCATCCGCGCGAAGAAGGAGTCGGTTAATGGCAGCGACTTGGTCTGTGACCATATTTTGGAAAAGCTTTGATCTTTGGGTCAATAAAGAGGCTTAATATGACGAGATAAAGTGTCACACCATGCCATGCGGAATCGCCGCGTCAAGAACAAAGCGGTCGACGCGCTCCGGGAAGCGTGACGCGTATTCCATGCTGACGAACGTCCCACTGCACCACACGCGATGAGCTCCAGACTGAAAAACTTGCCACAAGACTTACTAGGAAACGCCTGCAAAATTGACTTTCTCGTAGCCCAGCGCGGCACGGACTGAATCCCAGTCCTGAATGACCTCTACCGTGCCAATATGCTTCATAATCCCCGCCGGTGTAGTGTTGTTAGTGCACGCGGAGTAGAACTTCGACATGGCTGCTTGATACTGGTCGTATTCATCCTGCGAGGATGGGCTTTTCACATGTCAGCCATGGCTGCAGATGGATTCGAAGGGAAGGCTCACAAAGAAAAAGGAATATCGTTGAAGAAAACTCCGGAGGTGCAGTTGAGGGGATTGGAGAATTGAATGCCCCGCGTGTTTATCGCTGAAGGTTCAAATGTCAGGCGAGATCGCCCTGGGTCCTGCAAACGACGTACCTAACAAATCAAACTCGAGCAATTCGTTAAATGGTTCGCCGGCGGAGAGATTCAGGGCAGTGAACCAGGCCTGAGAAGCGGCATCCAATCCGGGACCACCTTTGATCGTGCAGGTCAGAATATGGATATCGCAACACGGGGCGCTTTCGTACCTGCATGGCTGTGGGTGATATGTCAGCGAGAAGAGTGCATACTCGAAAAGAGAACGAACTAGAGGATGACGCCCTTCGGGTTCTGAGGACGGTTCATCGCGAATCCAATCGTAATGTTGTTGGTGGAGGAATCGAATGGCTTCGTGTAGTCCATAGGCACATCCATTTCACCGCAGAAAAGGGTAGACGGGAGATTCCCGTTGAAGCTGGTACCCGCCGTCACATTCAACACGGACTCGACCGGCTGCGGGACGTTCTCGTGGCAGTCGACCCATCGAATGGTCTGATTCTGACGTTGGTGGTGAACAATGGTAGCAGCAGAAGCAAAGTGCGCGAGTCTCAGAATGGCCAGAGACACTGGGGTAAAAGCAAGTGAAGAAAAAAGCATTCGAGGAATGAAGAAAAGTAGTATGCGTACTGGTACGGACAATCAGCCACTTTTATACAGCAAGCACATACCGCCTAGGAAGAGCCGAGAGAACCAGCCGCTCGATATAGCTGCGGATTTCCGTAGGGGCCGATAAGTAACGGAGACGGAGATCACATTTCTATTTCGCTCATCAAAGTCTCAGATAGTCATCTGTGACGTGAGGCGGTGTCGCTGAAATTCTGAATCACCTAAGGGACCTCGCTGTTAAATGACCCTGATTCCTGAGTGGGGAGATACATGACCAAGCAGATTATTTCGCGTCTTGCGCTCTTAGCCATGACAGTGTATCGAAACGATGATTGAAGCATATATCATGTGGAAGATTTTTCCTCTGTCGGTTGACTTATCGCCAAGTGCACCATTCGAGACGTCTGACAATTGGACCTACCCCAAAAATATTTCCGCGGATGGCTGTGGGGACTATTTTTGGCGGAGTTAGCCATTCATCAGCGCACAATGCAAACTCTCTATTATCTGGTCGTTCGTTGCCTCCTTGCAAGTTTCGGAGTGTGGTTCAAATGTCAAAGCCTTACCAACATCGTTCGGCCACAGCCATGCAAAGTCGACTGCGGATGTGCCCAATCAACATCAGGCCCAACAAAATTTCCCAGTCCCTGAAGACACAGTTTTCACACCGAATGGTTCGCCAGTGATGGTAATTTTGTATTGTAAAATTGAACCAGGATGAGTAATATCGGACAGGTCGGCTCATTTAAGATTTTCGACCGTAGGCGCAGAAAGATATATACACCGG
Source organism: Mycena galericulata (assembly GCA_029289565.1). Taxonomy (NCBI): domain Eukaryota; kingdom Fungi; phylum Basidiomycota; class Agaricomycetes; order Agaricales; family Mycenaceae; genus Mycena; species Mycena galericulata. Next base: position 268,793 of record JARKIA010000133.1, on the reverse strand, counting down.
TCACATTACAGACCAAACAACGATTCCGATAGCATTCCGATGATTCAAGACCCTTGATGTGGTTGTTGGTTGATGTGTGTCGCTGACTGCCGCAGCACAAATTTAGATTGCCGCAGTACTGCCGCAGCATGCTGAAACATAACAAGTGTAGCGCGCTTTGCCGCAGAGCCCACTAACTAGTGATTGGATCAATATGTTCGGACTCCGGCATCCACAAAGAAAAATTTGGGTTGAAGCACACATTGAGCTAGATCTCTGTGAAAGACCATCATACAAAGCTGCCAAGGTGAAAGAAAGAAGACAACTCTGCATTGTGTTTATAACTAGAGGCCCCCATTTTTGCACCCGCATAGCTAGTAATCAAAACACCGAATCAAAGTTTGTGTGCCAGCCGGCAAGCACCTGGCAAGCACCGCACGGTGTTTCGCGATGAGTATAGCACACCCCCCAAAAAAAAGAAGATACATATTTTATCATCTGAAGTCGAGATTGAGCAGCGGAGGGTACGCACTCTGACAGGGTTGTCATTAACAAGTGAATTTCCCTATTGAGCTGTATATTTGAAGGACAAGTTACATTCACTATCCCCGCCTTCAGGCCCTCTGAAATACCTCCAATTACATTGTATTAAAAAACCTGAGCCAGTTGGAGAACTATAGCTACTATGGAACATGTTCAGATAGTGGAAAATACCGAAAATTGAACTGGTGAATTATTTTGAGATGCTTAGAACAAGTCGTGATACTCAGGGCCCTGCGGAATTGCAGCGCGAATTGAATGAGCCTATTTCCAGAGACAACTGTTGAGATTTGAGCTTGCAATTGCTGTTCTCGTGAAAACTTACCACAAACAGAAAAAAACAGCTGTGCCATAAATTCTGCTAAGGGCTATAACAGACTTCTCACTCTGATATGTACATGTGTTCGAAGTGGCTGGAAATCTCTGATTTTGTCATAGTTGTTGTAATTGCCGCAGTAGACCGTGAAGTATGGCGGTCAGAATGTTGTTTTATTATTTCACACACATATATGTTTTTTTCTAAAACAACAACTCTTTTTTTGTACACAATTTACAACTCTCACACACAACTCTGGCAATTCTCGCACATAACTTTCGAAATTCACGCACATAACTCCGAAGCATTCACCCAAAAAAATTGAAAATCACCCCCGGGCTCCTCTATAAGGCTTCTGGCTTTGTATTCAACTGTTTCTGTGTGGCTTGTCATCGTTCAATGGGTCCAGGGTCCGTTTCAGATGATTCGGTTGACTGCCGGAATTTACCGAGCGGTGGCTGTGTTGGCCCAGGCAAGATAGGACCGATGATTACCCCAATATAGGTCGGATCCGAAAAATCGGCCCCAATCTGACTTTGTCCGGACTTTTCAGATTTTCTCACGCTTTCTGGGGCTGTAGAAATAGTTTTTTCAGCAAAGCGGTCACTTTTGGTATTTTTTTCTCGAAATTTTTCCGAAATTTTGTCCGGACTTTGGGATCCGACCTATATTAGGGTAATCATCGGTCCTGGCGAGATCCGGTATATCAAGACACGACCACGTGCAATTCAAGGTTGCATTTTTGGTTGGTTCTTCAGCTTTGCTTCAACTTGCCAATTCTTACCACTCGAATGTAGACCAGCTTGACTTGTTTAAATCACTTGAAAATATGTAGTATCACGCCGGTATGCTTCGAGTCAATTGTCCACTGACCTTCACTGCTTTTTTCATTTCAGACGGCTCAACCGACTGTGAATGTATTTATTACCGTGATCTTCCTAGAATTACACAACACCTAGCCACAAGCACCAACTATCTTATACTAGTTGATCATCATTCAGATCAGGTTACTACCCTGCCTGCTTGAACGAGACTAGGATTACACAGGGATACACATGCCCACCATGGGCTGCCCAAGTATATGTTGTGAGTGGGTAAAGTGCTGCAACATAGCAGCTAGCAGACCTGAACATTCAGCAATGCGACAGTGTTGCTGCGGAAGCGCTGCGCAGGGTTTGCCTTCTGGAAGAAAGCAAGACCTAGCTCCAACTTGCAAGTCTGAGGGCCCCGCGGAACAGGTGGTGTGAGTGGTGATGGCCTGATTTTTTATTTACACAGAGAAGAACCTGAGATTGTGTAGAATGGTCGCATTAAATAGGTTCAGGGAGCACTGAGACAACCATGAGAATGCACAAAGCGTGGGTTGGGCGCTATCGGACCTAACCGAGATGGACACAGCCACTGGGCCGTCCAAGCCGAACGTGCGCGCCAGCTTGCAACGCATGGTCGGGAGGGCGACCTGATGGGCGGGGGTACATTGGGGAGGGCATACAGGCACTAGGAGAGAGATATACGATATTTTACTTTTTTTTTTTTTTTTTTTTGGTGGTACGATATCAGTAATAGACAACTAACAATTGGTATAGCCTCCAGAACTGCGTAAAAGACAGAGGGAATTGCCCCTCCGGAGAAAAAGGGTAAGAACTAGACGGTCCACCGCCCAGGGGAATGCTTTATGCACGACGCTAAGAGCGACAGTGTGGGACTTCGAGCTTATCGGTTCCTGCCTCGGCGGCCAGGGGGCCGGGAGGGAGGGGGCGATCGGGGCTCGGTACCCACTAAAACCCGGGGCGTTCTTGTCCAGTCTTCTGGCAGCTCCTCCTCATTCATAAGTGTTGATTTCCAGGTCTGGAGAACAATTGAGGATTTAATGGAGTTCTGTTTGCCATACTTGGCATGATTTGTGAGAACACAGTCAAACTGGAGGCGTAGATTTATCGCACTCAGCCATTTATTGTGGATGTGGGCTTCTGGGAGTGGGTCCCCAGCCCTTGAGATCACACTGTCATTTCGAACCTTCCAGATTGTGAAGAGGGACTCAGATATAAGGATTCTGTAGAGACGTGCAGTCCCAGGGAGGTTCTGACCTTTTTCGTCAGTAAAAGTTGCTAGGCCGCATCCAAGGATTGAACCCATGGAGAGTTCTGGCCAGGTTGGGTGTTTCCGTAACCATAGGTCCTTTGCCAGGGACCAGATTAGACTCTGGCCTGGACGTCGGCATTTTAGAGTAATGTGTTCAAGGTCTTCTGTTTCATTGCAGAACTGGCATATACCACGTTCCTCACACTCAGGGATGTGTTTCCAGAAGACACCAATGCGGTGAGCAGAGTGGAGAGATTTCCAGAGGAAATTCTTGACTTGGCGGGAGAAGTCTTTATGCCGGATACTTTTCCAGACTTGAGCAGTAGTAGGGCTGTGGTGGAATTCTTGTTGGATGGCAGTAATAACTTGTTTGACATTGTCGTCTGATGCCTTCTGTTGCACAGCACTCTTCAGTTCCCGGATTCCGGCGTATGCAACAGCTTGTGTCAATTTTGCGAGTTTTGCACCTTTCAGTTGAAAGGCTGGCATAACACCCATATTGAGCTCGCTTGGGGTTCTTTTATTAGAACCAGCTCCAGCGAGCAAGGTGGCTCCCTCGTTGGCATCAGTGACTGCTCTAGATTTGTCTCGGGGGTCTACATCAACAAAGATGGTTGGGCCAGTACGATATTTTACTTTTATATGTGCGAGAATGGTATATATGTGTGTGAGAAATAATAAAACAACTTTCTGACCGCCATAGGGAAGGCGGAGCGGACAGAGTCGGAAGGAATACCAGCAGACAGCAGAGGGTCAAAATTCCTGAAAATAAATGAACTCACCAGCCATGGCCATCTGTCTGCTTCATTCATCCTGACTCCCATCATCTAAAACACAAATCTGTGCTACGCCAGCCTTCCCCCCCACCACACACCTCCGAGTGTCGTAAGGTGCACGGGAAGTCGCCGCCGAGCATCAGTTAGTGAAGACAGATCGTCTGGAATTTCATGGCGTACATATTCGGAAGAAAAAAAAAACGACATCCACTTCCAGAGTCGCGCATCCAGCCCATTTTTGCTCGTGAAGCTTCATTTTTCTGTCCACGTTGTTGCACGGAGCTATACCTACCGTCATGTGTAATGCTGTCCACGCATCTCCTGTGCTCGCTGCCGTGTGCCTCGATCCCGCCCATTTCGGCCGGCTTTCACCATATTTCGTGCATTGAGCTTATTTATGGTCCCTGAGGGCCATTCCACTGCCCATGACATCCCATCCACATGGCTATCTCTCTGGGTACCACAGCTTCGTGCGCACACCCCAGACGACCCATGCTCGCCGTCGCGCCTGCCATTTTGAGTCGCTTACTCAGCAGCACTGCCACGCCATCATTGGACGAGGCGCCTTGCCGCAGCCGGGCTTGTTTTGGTCTTCACGCTCAGAACACGATGAAGCAAATGGAAGAGAAGTACATCACTGTTGCTAGAATGGACATCGAAATATTATTCCACAACCAGAAAGACATGGCACTAACGGCCGGTTATTGCGGATGAACAAAAGTGATTTAAAGTATGGTTAACACCAAATAAAGTTCACAAGTTGTAGATGGCCAACTAAAGTGAATCACCTCAACACATGGGGCTTTCCCTTAGAAGGACTGTTCACATCAGGCAACTCCGAGTCAACTAATGTTCAAATTTGGTTTTCTACTCAAAATGCTGCATCCTTTCATTTTCGCAATCCTATCGTTAACCCTGGAATCTGAGGTAATTCCTCTTTGGGTCCAAGACCTCCTCGTCTTCAACCGGCACATTGTTCCTTACCCCTACAAAGAATGACTATTTTTGTGCTGTACTTATTAGTTCACTGGAACTCTGCGCAACAAGTCTGTCAGGGTTAAAGATCTAATTGTGACTGGGCCAAGACACCCATTCCGCTGCCCCCGTGCATGTTCCGATGGCCACTATCTCAATTTGGGACATCCTGAACTGTCAGTGGATACACTAAAAAGGAATGGCTGCAGGAGTCAATCAACTTGAATGACAAGCTCTCCTTACATCAGGAGGACTGGAGCTTTAGAAGGACAGATTGGCACACATTGTTTCAAAAATATGTCAGCCAACAATGGTGAACAGCAGGATCAAGAGACCTAACCTCTTAACTGTTCTCGTTTCATCAGTTGCCATCGAAGTTCAATGCCATGTATGCTGTCCTATAAAGTTTGAGTTGTTCCTGTTTTGAGCTTGTTTCGAGGTTTTCATTTTCCACTCATTGCTTCTCTGTTGTTCCTTTAGTTCTACCGCGGCGTATCTTGCTCGATAGCGTCCGTGAGCTCGGCTACGGGGTGATGGAGGAGTCCAGGGACCGTAGTGTACACTAGTGCCTGTACACTCAGATAATTCCTGGGCCCCGGCGTTCCTAAGCGGGACCGTGCCGTGTAATTCTACCTACCTACCTACCTGCGGAAGCCCATGGCGACATGCCAAAATAATTGATGACTCCCTAAAATGGTAAAAAAAAAGGTAACTTACGGGACTCGAACCCGCACGGGAATACGGTTGTTTGTTCATGATTGCCGTGGGAAAAAGGCGTACTTGAAATAGGGCTCTACAGGACCCACTACAGGGCCGGTGATTATCTTTTTATAGGTTGGATATGGGAATCCGGACAAAAAGTGCCAAATTTTTGGACCCAAAAAAGTCGAAAGTGACCGCTTTGGCGAAAATTTGATTTCTGCAGTCTCAGAAAGCGTGAGAAAATAGAAAAAGTCCGGAAAAAAGTTCAAAATCGCCGATTTTCAGTATCCAACCTCCAAAGGGCACAATCACCGGTCCTCCCACTACCTAAAGTTAGTGAGCATAAGTCACACTGCCGCAGTGTCACATCCTACGGCAATCTTATTCCTGGTACCGACTTACATCAGGAAAAACTCCCCTGACCATATCTGCCCTGTTAGTTATATTGTTGGTATAGTCGCTATAGTCACCTGTAGCTCTGGTGGAAGATATACAGCAGCTGTAGTCTATATAGCTGCCTGCCAGTCCTATATCAAACTATACAGTATCCAGCAATGAATATGTTGTGCTATATGGTTGTGTGCCACTACTATAAAGGCTGGGTATTTAGCAGAGTATTGGCAGTGGGTCGAGAGATACTCGAGAGATGCGGTCCGAGAAATGCTGACATCTATTTTGATGATTCGCGATGGTCAACGGGATGTCAACGGGATGATGGGATTTTCTGAAATCGATTTCTGTGACGGGTTCCCAACAAACGGAATTGTTAGATTTCCTTGATTTGTCTCGAATTTCCTGGCCACATTCATGTGTGTTGCTCGAAAAAATTGCGGGATTGCTGTTCTAGGTACATAATTTCCCGAAAGGCCGGCAAACTGTCAACCACTGTTGCGATCACGCTCTTGGCCCGTGCGCATCAAGCAAACACAACCAATGTTCGTCGTAAATCACGCCACTCTTTCTTTTCCTTCCACTACTATCTTCCCCCCACGTCGACCCCTTCTTCAATGGATCGTTCTGTTACTCCTCTATGTCTTCTCGCCCGAGGCCCTCCATGTCTTCACGCCCGAACGTACCTCACGCGCAAGACACCTGTCGGCCATCCATCCTCGTCCTTCAACTCAAGTGGCTGTCAAGCGCCATGGGCTGTGTCCACGATATCAAAAGTCAAGCCGATGAACCGGTGCTTCCAATGGCATCCCGTCAAGCCCTCTTCAAGCTTCAATACCGTCTCGTTACACAAACCTCCCATCCCCTGTTCGTGCCGCATTCTACGCGTTCCCATGTTCTTCGCTGTCTTCCGGGCGTTAGCTTTCCGCACAAGCACCTGCACCCGCACCTGCGCATCCCCACTGTGCGCGTTCCGGCTTCTCGTTCCGCTCCCCCGCCTCCCTCGCATCCGCGCGTCCGGCCTCACTCTCATTCTCGTGTTCTGCGTTCTGCGCGTTCTCCCGTCCCGTTCTGCACACTCACTTCAAGGCTCTCTTATCCCTCAACCTTGCAACTGAAGTCTGTTCCATCAAGTTCAAGATATTCAGAATGGCCTGGGTCTACGGCGAACGGGCTTATGTCCAGGAGGTGTGTATCTCAATGGAGAAGAGAAGAGGCTTAGGGAAGATGAAGTCGAGCGGTAGATAGATTTTATCCAGAATAATATTTATTTTTTTATCCCATTTTTTTTTCCCGTTTTTCGCAATTGAGGTCCCAAATCCGATGCGCACAGGAGCACTGTATCGCTACAGAGCGCTATGTAGGCTACAAGTCTACGGAGATATACGTCAATATGTACGCATCACACGTGGTTATGTCGATCAATATAGCGCTACAGATTATCGGCTACCAACTACAGAGTGCTATATAATTGGGGGTTACCTATGCTCCTACCTCAACTATCCTGACTATATATCCCTCTATAGGAAGTATAAATTTTCCAGATGTAGGGACCAGGTCTCCAAAGTCCAATTCGAAAAAGACCTTTTTTGACCGAGGTTAGGGTTAATTCTCTAAGGTTAGGGTCTCCCATCACGTTTCATGTCCATCACTGGCCCTTGTGTCGCTAAGTACCCTCCCTCCTTCACTCCTCCTTCGTGCACTCATGCCCTTCCCTCGAGTTACTATCAAGGATGAGATCGACACCAAGGGTATCCCGAACGCGTGTGCCTTCGAAAAAATCACCGGCAGCTTTAAGCTACTAGTAATTGTGCGACCAAGGCATGCCGTCCATCCAACATCCATCCGTCCAACTCCGAAAGGGATTGAGTGTACGGTCAGTGCAGCCGAATAGCCTAGTTTTATTGCACTCGTTTGTGTCTTCTGCTCTCCTTTTCAATCAAGGACGAGGTTGCTGCTGCGTGCATCGGCTGGAGACAGAGTGTATGTCCCGCGAGGGTTTACTATACTTTAATTATTATTTTCCTTCCAGGCACAGGCCATTGCTGCACGATGTTGGTACAATCCCATGTACGTGTCCGAGTTACACAATGCAAGGACAAGAAGATCAGCGTTGCCAAGTGCATGTACCACCAATGCAGTGTGAGTGTGAAATGAGCTCACATAGTGTGAGCTTCTGCCTGTGCCGATGGTAGATGGCAGTATATGTGTAACTCGATTTTGCGTAGGTAGGAAAAGGGATACATTTTACTCTGAAACCTAATGTCTGTTTGAAGCCTCCAAGATGACGAAATGTGCGATCTTGTGTCCCCGCTTATCAAAAAACTAAAAGTGCAAATGATGTCTAGATGCCAATGGAGTACCTCAAAGAATTTTTTTTGAGGTTGCCCGTTTTTTCTGGACATAGGTTTCGCTCGCGTGTTCGCGCGATCTCTGATGGCGCAAGCAAGTTGCATAATCCCCGATGTTGATCCCCCAAAAAATCAAAGGATTGAACTAATTCATGAGGATGGATGCAGTGTACATTGATGATTATTATGAGCTGTAAGAGGTACCAGGCATGCCCGGAGGGCCATATTGAATTGATGAGCTGTGAGTATATTCTCTGGGATAAAATCACTTCGCCTGGAAACTGTCCTATACTCATGACAGCGCTTTGCATGTATTCGTGAAAATGTTGATTTTTTCTTTCTTTTCACAGCATCACGTGATTCATGCCGAGCGTGCCGGGTCCGTCCGCTCTCTTTCAACATCCAAATCTGACTTGGGATTACTTTGCACCTCTCCAGGAACCTTGAGGAGGCTCAAATGTATATATAACACTGCAGCCTGGGGACCAACATGAAAGCAATCAACATTCTCAACACTAAACTTTAGTGTTGAGACGCTATGGATGTTAAATATTCACAAGTAGGTACAGATTAGTAGTAGATTACACGGACACCGGGGCTTCCGAACTAAACTTTACATGCAGCGGCAAAATCCCTTTGCCCTAGGCTCACTTTATATAAAGGGAGTCCGACGCCACCCTGACATAAAGCACCCTGCTGTCCCACCACAGGCAGGCGTTTCAGCTTTTGGGCGCTGAAAATGTCTTCACGCCGCAGGCTGTCTCCTCGATTACTTTGCTATCTAAGCGGTGTTAAAACTGCCCTATGCCATAATAATGGACCGAAATGCCTATTTTTCATAGTTTGGGTTCGAATTCTGTTGCCTGATTTACATAAGCGCTCATTTAGCGCTCGTCGCTGCCATCGGCCTTGTTTAGTTGCTGCTCAGGCGAGTACATGCGGGTGCTCGGGATTCCCTCCATGATTTTATGGAGTCGTACAGGCCAGGTGTGACATCTTAACCGTCGACACAATCGACACGCCCCGTGTGGCAAAGGAAGCTGAGATGAATTGATTTTCCGCATGTACAGTTGACGCGCCTTTTCGCTTCTGGTACTCCCCATGTTCTAGATTTTTTCTTTGATCATGTCGAGGACGTGGGCCCTGCGGTGTGGAAGGAGACTTGATTGAAACTCACTGTACCACAAGCATGTTTCATCACCACAGCCTGGGGGAATGATACATCATTCCCGGCAGATCTCCGAGTAAGAGTGATATATCAATGCCGTACAAAGCTGCGTGATATATCATTTTTCCCATGTGTCTCCCGGCGAGCTACCCATCGTCGTCGCTGTGGCCCACGATGAGCATCGGTGTGGCTATATTCAAACCATATGACCTAAGCATCCTAATTCGGCACTCGACGTCAAGCATATGCTCGACGTCGTCGCCGGCGATGAGCTCGTAGCCATCATGAAAAATATGCATTAAATTGCTATTAATTACGGAAAAATTGGGGCATATAGATACAACAGATGCGCAGTGACTGCATGCCTCTATCCGGGCACCACACCCTGCATGCGCCTACAAACTACCTCCCAGCCTCCGTGATCGCTCCTCGCGTATTTCCGGCGTGGTCCCCTCCAGACGATGCTCAGCCGGCTGCTTCGCTCCTGCCTTGACGGCTTCCGCGAGCTAAGTGCCACAGTCGCGTGGAGAGCCCCCTGCTACACCGCTCCGCTCTGAATCCCCGCGGGATGCGGCGCGCACCACCATACCTGCGGTCCCCGCGCCTCTCCCTCGCCGCGATACCAAACCACCATAAATTATCTCTCCTGCAACCCTCTAACGCCTGCGTTCCCGTCACGGTACCCCACCACCCGCGGCCTTCTCTTGCACGGCCTGCGAGCGCATGCACGCGCTGCGCCCTGCCGCTGTCGCCACCACCACGTCACCGATTCTCTCCGCCACGGCCCGACGAGCCTACTGCACGCACGCGCGACCACACAATATCGTAAGCGTATGCGCACCCCACGCCGTGCCGCCTTCGCCACCACCACGCTGCCCGTTATCTACCCATGAACCGCAGAGCGCATCGCCGCTAGCGCGGATCCTACTGCTCTGTGAGCGCATACGCCTCGGGTCTCCGGCGTGCACGGTGCGGCACGACCGCGACACTGTCGAGCCTCGCACTGGATGCGCAGCGCATTCGACAGCACTCCACGGGCAGGACGCCGGGGCGATAGGTGCACAGGTCGCAGTGTCCACGTATCAGCGTCGATTCGTTAGGGTAGGGATAGATGGTCAGCAGGGGGGCAGAAAAACAGCATGGCACGCACCTCCGTTACTCATCGTCCCGTGGATGTGAGCGCTAGATCATCTCGGTGTCAAGAGTCCTTGATTTGATTTGAAGAATCCAGGGGCTGGTTTTGCGCGCCCCTCGACCCGAATGGCGCGCGATGAGTCAGATTTGCCAAGGAACTACGTTGCGGCATGTCAAGGCGGGTGCGAGATGCCTGGAGCCGCAGGCGTTAGTACGATGACGTGGCTGCGTTCGGAGAGACAAATGGTGCTTGGAACCCTCCCGGCGCATCAACTCCTCAAAAACCGCACGCAGCGCCACCATAGTGCCTATGGTAAGACCCAGCGCATGGCGCTGCACCCGGTTTTCGATGTGTTGGCTCGTCAGGAGCGTGCACAACGAGCTGTGGCTGGCACGGGCACCAGGGCGAAATGAAGGGTGGGAAACGCATAAAAACGTACCTTACATCCCAGATATGCACATAGAAGGCCTCCAGGTCGCTTCGTTGGCATGACTTGAGAGGGATAGCGCAGCAGGAGAAAGACCGCGGTGGTGTTGTCGTGGCGGGAAGACAGGATCACGGGTGACAGTCACGCAAACATGTCCATTTTCGGAAGGTTCGCCGAAAATCGTCTGTAGTCCTGTAATGTATAGGAGACAGAAAACAAAATTTGGACTCGGATTTATACCTTATAGTTACTCAAAGATTCCATCCGAGGTAAAAATCAAGTCAACCGAGGGGGTCAAAAAATCAGAAAGAGTCTCGAGTGGTCGCGAATACGGGCACCTAATTTTTCTGGGAGCGTCCAACACTGAGGCAAGGATCAGATATGTATACCAATGAATCCTGAATGTATTTTGGAAAGCTCATACCCATTATTTTGACTGTTCTTGAGTTACTTTGAGTGGAGAATTTCGACCTTATAGCAAGTGTTGCGTTGAGAAAGATGGAAAATGGCATCGGCAGAACATTTTCTATGATGGAAAAGAGTATTACAGACGTCTCAAAGTTGAGAAACAATGGGGGCCAAAAATCAGAAAGATATTGTACTGACCATTACAACGGTGTTACTTGGTCATTTGGGCCAAAGAATCAAGAAAGGGACTCAGGGGGATTAACCAAATGATATGATATCAAGTTCTAGTAGGCCGAGAAGGTGTGGAAGAAAAAATGTTTTGAACATGTCGTGGCATGTTCACAAACTCAATGACACAAAGGTCTCGATACCTGTTACCATGGTCAAAATGCAACTCCCGCCGAAATTTTGTCTCAGATTCACACAGAACCTATATTCCACGGTAGGTGAGCACATTCAAAGCATTCAAAGGCTGGGATACGCACCTAACACTGTGGTAACAGGTCTTTCTGCGGTTCAAGCCCGATTCGGCCCAATCCAAGGATGGGTGTATGATGTCAGGAGTATCAGTTTGTTATCCGTGCCGTTTACAGATTTGACTGAATTAACACAGATAAATCCCACAGTGGCTAGAATTAGCAAGTTTGAATGGTCAGAGCCCGCAAAGACTCAGCTGTTCTGCTAATACAGTTTGACCAAAATACATCGAGCTCACTCAAAATTTAAGCTCGAGCGAGTAGCAATCGCAGGCCAGGAAGCATGCCCACTCTGCGAGGTGGTAAGCATTGGAGGCAATGAAATGAGAGAGGCTGTCAAAATTTTATTGCAGATAACTACATATGTGAACAGCGAATGATATCGAAGTTGGTGGAAAAGTGAAATATGTGTGTAGGACAGGTGGGGGATCAAAGGTAGGGAGGAGTAAATACAAGCGCAGAGGCAAAATTGAAAAGGCGGAGAGTGGGGGCCAGTGAATTTCTGAAGCGACTCCGGGACCTGCGGTAGGAGGCGTGGAGAAGCAATGCGGAAAACACGACGAGGGTGAACGGAGAGCTGGGGCCCGGCGCAAAGAGTGGGCGGGGTGGCGCAGAAAGCGCGGCGGCACAGCGAAGCAACAAGCGTGTGCACTGAGACCCAGAGCGGGGAGCAAGAGCGGACCGGCGTAGCGCTGAGTGGCGATGTGGAACGGGGCAGTGCCGCGAAGTGGCTGGCGCGAATGGGTGGGACGCAGCACAGCGGGCGGGCGGGCAGCTCCGGGGGTACCACATTCATAGGAGTCGCATGCACCGAGAGGGCGGGAGCCGCAACCAGCGGAGGGGCCGCCTGACGAGCGGGTGGGGCCGCTCAACGTGCGCAGTGTGCAACGAGCGCGCCAGGGCGTGTGGTGCGTCCGTGGAAGCGCAACGAGCGGGCAGTGCGACGCGAGGACCGCTGGAGCGCAGCCAGTCGTACAAGCGTGCGCAAGGCGAGCCACGCAGTGCGGGACAACGAGCGGGTGGGGTGGTACAACGGGTGAGCGGGGCGCTGCTGGAGCCCAGGCAGCGGACGATCACGGGGTAGGCGGGCAACGCAGCCCACCGAGCGCTACATGTGGCACGATTAGAATGCGGGGAAGCAATGCGACAGAGTAGGAGAGCACACCGGGGTCCGGGCGCAGCGAACGGGCGGGAGGAGCAAGCACCACGCAAAAGCAGTGTGGCAGCATACGGCATCAGCAAACCCTGGATTTGACCATAGTTGACCATAGTTGGCCATAGTTTGCTGTAGTTCCCATAGTTGCCATAGGACTCTGTAGTGGTCTGTAGTTTTCAGTCAAAGCTACATAGTTGTACATAGTTTTGTGGCCAAGCTGCATAGTTTCCCATAGTTTTTTTTTTCCCCCCTGTAGGCACCTGAGCCTCAAGGCAGTTCAGATCTGCAATTAGTTTTCAACAAGCCACAGTATTTCATTGAACTATTTACAGAACCAAAATTCTTCACAAAAATATACATAGCGTACATAGCTCATCTGTCAGGATGGTGTTCAGAATAGCTCTATGAATTTATTTTGTGTTTTGCAGCTGAAGTTGTTGGAAGGGAGGTAACCCCTTACACTGAACAACTCACCAAGTCTTGAAATGGTTGTGTTGCTGAATGGTTATGCTGCACTCTTGCATTATAGCCTGTCGCCAGTTCGACTCAGGCAGGTTGCACTTTAGTCACTAATTGAAAGACTGTAATTAGCAAGTTAAAAGCTAATAAATGTAGATAATACAACTGAAAGAATCATGATACCATCCCTTGATGAAAGGGAAGTGGTCATACTTTTCTTTGGTCGTTCTTATGTTAAAAAGCTTCGGAAGCCACCAAACTACACAGAACTATGTAGCACACGTGCCAAACTATGGAGACCTATGTAGAGGGTACCCTTCCTATGGCAAATACAGCAGCTATGGCAACTATAGGAACTATGTAGACCTAGGTAGCACACCCAGGGTTTGCTGATGGGGGGCAGCTCCCAGCGAGCGAGTAGGGGGCCGGAGGCGGGATGCGGTACGGGATTCTTATGTTCAGGTATCACGCTTGGCGCCGCAAGGGAGAAGGGGAGCGGCGGCTGCCGGGTGCTGCCAAAAATGCCCTAAATGAGCCCATGCCAAAAAAGGCGCCAGCGGCATCCTGGAGCCCGGGAGCAGCGATTAGATGTTGGAAGGCCATTGAGGTGACGTCGAGGAAGATATTCCCACCGATCCAGGAGGAACGGAGCCGTGGGGGAGGGGCAGGAGGAAGGGGGGCTGGAAGGAGGAGGCGGAGGAGTGTAATCATAACATGTGCAAACTAATTACCTGTTTGGGACGGCGGCGCGCCTTTCGTGCACGGACCATCAAGCGCATCCTGCGCCCACTTTAGAGGGACCCAAATGAAGCCACGTAGGAAGATGATACATCACGCACTTAGATAGATGAGAGCCACTGATATATCACGGCCACTCGCTGATGAGCCCATGCGTGATATATCAAATCCCCATATACGACTGGTTTCATACGGTTCCGGGTTCGCCTACTGCCATTCTATCTAAAAACACAAATCTGTGCTACGCCAGCCTTCCCCCCCACCGCACACCTCTGAGTGTCGCAAGGTGTACGGGAAGTCGCCGCCGAGCATCAGCTAGTGAAGAGAGATCGGTGTCGTACATATTCGGAAGAAAAAAAAAAAACGACATCCACTTCCAGAGTCGCGCATCCAGCCCATTCTTGCTCGTGAAGCTTCATTTTTCTGTCCACATTGTTGCATGGACTTATACCTACCGTCATATGTAATGCTGTCCACGCATCTCCTGTTCTCGCCGCCGTGCGCCTCGATCCCGCCCATTTTGGCCCAATTTCGGCTCTTTCGTGCAGTGAGCTTATTTATGGTCCCTGAGGGCCATTCCACTGCCCATGACATCCCATCCACATATCTATCTCTCTGGGTACCACAGCTTCGTGCGCACACCCCAGACGACAGCAGACGACCCATGCTCGCCGTCGTACCTCCCATTTTGAGTCGCTTACTCAGCAGCACTGCCACGCCATCACGGCACGGGAGGCGGGCAGCCGGGTTTGTTTTGGTCTTCACCCTCAGAACACGATGAATCAAATGGGAGAGAAGTACATCCATGTTGCTAGAATGGACATTGAAATATTATTCCACAACTAACGGCCGGTTATTGTGAATGAACAAAAGTGATTTAAAGCATGATTAACACCAAATAAAGTTCACAGTTCAAATTCGGTTCATCCGCCAAATTCTTAACCTCCATACTCGTTCAATGATTGCGCCTCTATTTACTGAGACTGGTTTAATGCCGCTTCGGGTCAGACACCTCCTGATCACCTTGAACCACCTGGTTTATTTCTTGGACTCAGCAAGAACCATTATGTCTGTGCGGCTCTCGACAGTTCATTACAACTGTGTGCCATGGGTAAACGTTCTTGCACCAAAGAACTAATCACGGTAGCAAGGCTGCCATTTGCATGCCCCGAGCTTATTCTAATGGAGACAACTTCAGCTAAAAATGTCATAGATTACTCTAAACTTGTGGAAAGTCTCATGTTGAAATGGTTACAGGAAGCAATTGACTCATCAGACAAGCTAAGCTTACTACACGGACGGATTGAACCTCAGAAGGACAAGCCACCAACGCTAGTAACTTCGAAAATGCGGCATTATCTCACAATGGTGAAAACTCAGAAGCATCGAGAGGCTTTGACCTCCATTCTGCTGTCTACTCACCTACTGGCCATCGAAATATTGCGTTATGTGGACCATGCATACCAGCCGGTGCCCCGGGAGAATAGGCTTTGTAGGCTCTGCAGACAAGAGGTTGAAACACCAGAACATGCGATGATCACCTGCACGTCCTCAGATGTGCTTGTTGAACTACGCCGTATTCCTGGCTAATTTATTTTCAAACTCTCTGAGCCTTCAATTGGTGGTGGGCAATCCCGATTGTTCCGCCGTGACGATCACGTGAAGCGTCAATTGAGACCCGATCAATTTTCACTGACCCACAACCGTTTCAAGTAGTTTGACCCAAGTTCTGCACATTTTCTCAACGTAAAGTACTCAAAGTGTAGATAATATGTGCCATGATTCCCTGCCCTGATACCAGATATTTCCCTTTTGAATTGAAACTGCAGGAGCATGCCGAGTGGAGAGCTGCTGTACTCAGTGCCATCTGCTGTGGAACTAAAAAATCGAGATTGAGCCCCGGGAAAATTTGAAGGGTACTTTTGAGACCCTGTGATAATATCCTGACTATATCCAGGGCTTTTTGAGGGTCTCTGGTCATAAACAGGGTGTCTGAGCGTCAAATCACTATTCTGATGGCAAGCTTAAATAGGCATAAAGTTCAGGACTTCCGATCCGCGAACACATTTTTTGCCTTCCACACATAAATTCTGAGGCGACTTGCATAGTAAAAAATGTTCACAGGACCCATAACTGTGTTTTGTTCGGGGGGATTCTTAAAATATGACGACTGGCCTCCAAAAGACACACTTTGATGGGTACTTTCCGGATATTTTTCTCGATTTTGAAGATTGAAAAAATTCCCCCGAACATAACACAGATGGTGGCCTTATGAGCATTTTCTATCTTTAGCATACATACCCATCTTGTCTGTGCACGCTAGAAAAAGTGTTGCCGCGACTGGGTCAATCAAAGTGGCCGGTGTTCCGGCAACTAAAGCGTGGGAATCGAATGATGGCTCGGGGAATTGCCCACCACCACTTCAATTCCACATGGTGCAACTTTCAAATGTAGAGTTCCTCAAAGCCATGATATATTCCAGACCCAATATTGCACTAGTTGCGAAATTTGCACACGATGTCTTTGAATTATTCTATGCCGTTCCGTGTTCTGTTTGAGTAATACTTGATCTGATATCGGCACATTCCTCTCTCTGTACTTATTTTCTTTGCTTTTGTGTATTCCTTTAGTTCTACCGCGGCGAGTCTTGAGGCTGCGTCCGTGAGCTTGGCTACGGGGGTGCAGAGAGTCCAGGGGCACAAATGTACATAGCGCATGTACATTAGATAATTCCTGGAAACCGGCGTTCCTAAGCGGGACCGGCCGTGTAATTCTACCTACCTACCTACCGGAATCAACCAAGAATTGATTCACACGCACGGTATCCGAATTTGACACCAAGAGCATCCAGCGATTGTCAAGGAAAAACGAGCGATTGGGTCCAAAATTTGGGCCGCTATGAACAAGAAAAGAAAACAATACGGTTCCGTAAGCGACGACTGCACCCGGTTTCAATCGGATGTACGGACCGTTTAGGCGGTGCGCCACACTACGGTAAATAAGAGTTAACCTTGTTCTTGATTTACTTTCTCAGGCCGATTCCGTCGATGGGTCTCCCCTAAAATCGCGACACTTTGTGTACTATCCTGGCCTTCTAGTGGCTCAAGTTCCCTTTCCCGCATTACCACGTTTCCATCACGCACCCCGGGAGGACTCGGAGCCTCGTGGCACGCCTAATATGTCGTACGGTGGGTCCAGTCTTCCCCTGCCCTCAATGGACTTGCACAAGAGCCCCTGGCCTTTATACGAGCTACCGTGGAACGTTGATGACTTGAACACGCCGTGGCGCTCGTCCCCCGACTCTGGGCTCGAGCGTGATGGATCATCGTGGGGAATCATAGATGCCTCACCCTCTCGGTCGAGACATGACTATAAATCAAACTCTAATAATTTCATTCGTGTATGTCGCATTCTGCGGCGGTTAATGGGCAAGTGGTTTTCTTCAATACTTCTGTCACTGATCAGTCTACGATCTCTCAGTCCGACCCCGAAGAAACCATACCATCCGAGAAGAGGTCTTTGAGATTCCGAGTTCCAAGGAAGTTCCGAACGTCCCAATCTCAGAATGGCGGGCATTCGCCGCATATTCACGACCGATGTGGTGTGGTCGACAGCATCTGTCTTAGTTTGGTGGTATTAGGTTCACATGTCATAGGATTAGTCATATATTGGGTTTTCTGCTTCTCCTCCCATCCCGCTGCGAGCCCCGCTGGCTCATCTCCGGTGGAGAGCACCTCAGTGTCTCTGGGCCGGAGATGAGCCAGCGGGGCTCGCAGCGGGATGGGAGGAGAAGCAGAAAACCCAATATATGACTAATCCTATGACATGTGAACCTAATACCACCAAACTAAGACAGATGCTGTCGACCACACCACAGTCACCCCCCTCCAAAAAACGTACGAGTGGAGCGAAGTACGGGCGCGACCCCGCGCCATCCAACTACCCAAAAGAATCTCCTCGACAGTGAGCAACCCACCCGTTTGCAAAAGACGTGATTGCCGGATAGAGAAATCCTTCGAAAATAGGTTCGGCAGCGGCGATTGCTGCGAGAGCGGCAAGAAAGACAAGTTGGTCGGCAGGGAGTTCCATCATCAGGCCCTTGTGGTCGTTATCTGCGTGTGGCCCCCAAGCAATGTCGAAAACTTCTGCAAGAGTCAAGACACTGTTGGGGACCTCGTGAGCACACGCCAGGGCGAGCTTGGTATGCACCGGGCCATAGGCCGTGTCGGCAGGGAGTGCGGGGGCTATCACGACGGGAGGCGCCACGGGGACGACGGGAGGCGGCGTAGGTGTGGGGTCATCGACAATGGTGTAGATCACCGGAAGGTGGCGTTTAGGGAGCGAGCAGGGAAACGGGCGCCGGTCGGTGCACTGGGGAAGGAGGCGGTGGTTTCGGCGTCGGATGGTACGCCATGGGTGCGCCGCATCGCTGCGAAGCGCAGAGAAATCGCGCGGAGGAAGTGTCGAGGGTACAGTCTGGGCGGCGGCGAACGGGGAGTCAGGTGGATCGTCAGCCCAGCAAGGAGGTGGGGTGTAGGACGAGGGAAAATGAACAACAAGGCTTACAGCCTCTGCCCGTACCCGTGCCCTTTCTTCTGTGGCGTCGCGCCTTAGTCGCGCCATCTCCTTCCCGACGGAGCGCTTTCCCGGGGCACGGAACATTGCGGATCGTCCGGTCCGGGATGGGTCACGTGGTCCTGTGTAGTTCGGGGAGTGCGTGAAAAAAAAGCGGCCGATGTGAGGGTGCCTATGGCGGGATATGCCGAGAGTTGATAGAGGGGGGTAGGTCGAAAAAAAAGCCGGGAAATCTGCTTGCAGCAGGTGTGAGACAAGATGAGAGATGCTGCTCTAGGAAGGCAAGGAAGCCTATCTGGTCCTCCGGGGCGTGGGTTCGAATCCCACTGTTGTCACCAAATGGAGAGCACCTCAGTGTCTCTGGGCCGGTGTGGCGCGCCTGGAGGATGAGTTGAGGAGATTGTAGTTGTTAGGTTCACATGTCGTAGGATTAGTCATCATATTGGGTTTTCCTTCCTGCTTTCACCCTCCCGCTGCGAGCCCCGTTGGCTCTTCTCCCCTCAGAGGCTCCAGGCCCTCTCCATCTGGTGATTAGAGTGCGATTCGCTCTTCCCACGTGTCCTCCAGCCCAGATAGGCTTTTCCTCCATCTCAGAGCAGCGACTCTCGATCCAGCTTCCACTTGCCTCCAGCTGATTTCTCGACTCTTTTTTTCCGACCTACCCCCCACCCCTCGACTCTTTGGCCTCTACCATCACCGGCTACTCGTATCGACCGCATTTTTAACGCACATCCACGGACGCCGCCGCCTTTTTTCGTCGTGACGTGTCGCTGACACTCATATATGACAAACTCGGCGACGAAACAAAAGAAGAAGAAGGAAGAGCAGAAGTATCTGGCTGACCAGGAGGCACGGTCAAGGAAGACCGAGAAGTTCCGATTGAAGAAGGAGAGGGATCGTCAAGCGCTCGTAAGCATACCCAGTCCTATCCCCCCATCGGCCACTTCCATCCCGAAACCCCCTACTATCATCTCCGCTCCTTCCATCCCAAAATCTCCAAGCCCAATACCCATCCCCCATGACTCTCTTCCCAACGACGAGCCCTGCTTCCCCCCGGGCCACCCAGCGGCTAACATGCCGGCCGACATGCGATCGTTTATCTACGATCCTCGTGCTTGGGAAGACGACGAGCCACCTCCCGTGCGAGTCACTGATCCCAAACCTGTACGCCGCGACCTCCCTGTTGCCGAGGTCTTCACCATTTACAGTGTCCCCGCCGCCCACTCGCCACTTCGACCGCGCGACTTCTCTGCCCTCCGGAGCGAGTCAGCCCATCCCTGGCGTACAATTCGACGCCGCAACCACCGGCTCCTCCCGCAGCGTCGCCCATTCCCCCATTCCCTTCCTAAACGCATGCTTGCACCAGAGGAACTGCCACCGCCTCCTCCAGCGACCCTGATTCCGATCCACGGACTACTCACTGAGGATCCCAACGATCGAGTCCCCGTTCTGGTACTTCCACGGCCGGTCCGACTTCCGTGGGACCCGTACCACTTCATTCCGAGCCAGTTCCCGCTCCCGGCCCGTTCCCTTCCCGGCGAGACTGCTTACGGTCCTGTACAGTCGGGCCTCGCCCTCGTCTGTGCGCGCGAGTACCCCTGGACTTTTCTCGCGCATGCCAACATCTCGGAGATCGCATGGGGTGCGCATCCTCCGGATGTCCTGGATGAGCGAGAAGATGTTTTACATGAACTTCCTCCCGACCAGCTTGTCTTCCTTGCCGTTCTTGTCCAGATCTGCAATCTCGAGCCGGTTTTCACGTCCTTTCTCGAACCGGCTATCGCGGACTTCGTGAATGGGTGGTTGGAGCATTGCTATTCATTTGGCTAGTGTGGCGCGGGGTCGCGCTCGTACATCACTCTGTTCGTACGTTTTTTGGAGGGGGGTACCTGTGGCGCGCCTGGAGGATGAGTTGAGGAGATTGTAGTTGTTAGGTTCACATGTCGTAGGATTAGTCATCATATTGGGTTTTCCTTCCTGCTTTCACCCTCCCGCTGCGAGCCCCGTTGGCTCTTCTCCCCTCAGAGGCTCCAGGCCCTCTCCACCGACCGTCAATGGCGTCGACGTTCACAACACCTTCAGTAAGTCTGCTGCCCTAGTTTGCAATGTCACTAACAGTTGATGCTCAGCCCCAAGTCCGACACAATATCGTAATATTGATCTGGCTGAGGTCGACGTTCAAGCAGTTTTCGAAAGTCTGCGGAGTCCCAGCGGCGACATCCACCCCGAACGCTGGATCCCAGGTATCCAGCACCCGTCTCTTCCCCCTCCGCCAACGGGCTGGCCCCTGCCCCGCCCAGGAGAGCCCCTCGCCTTTCCCTGGGAGTGCGCGCTTAACCCTTTCCTCGAGCATGCCGTGTGCGGCCCCGCGCCGCTCTACTGGAACATCCGCGCCGGCGAGCTCGCGATCCTCCGTGGCGGGCCGCAGAACGTGTCGATCCCACTCACCCCGGCGGACCTCGCGCAGCCCGCGACGCGCCCGCTCCTCACGCACATGTTCGTCAGCGGCCTCGCGCTCGCGGACGCGCGCTTCCCGTGGAAGTTCATGGTCGTTAACGCGCGCGGGATCCGCGTGCGCGACGTGTTCACCGCGGTCATGGATAACTTCCAGCACCACGTGTTCCGTGCCGAGTTCGAGAAGTGGGCGCCCGCGCGTCGGCGCCACGCGGAGCTCGAATGGGAGCTGCGCGGGGGACCCGAGACGCAGGACGGGCTGCGCAGGATCGACTACCTGTGCGGACACCTGTACTTTCGAGGGTTGGCACCAAACCCGGATCGGACGGGATGGGTGTTGTTTGTTGGGGCCGAGTGGTAGCCGCGCTGTATTCCGTCTTCTATACTTTCCGTGCTTTCGCCCTGCTCTCCAGGTTCTTATTCTCATCCTCATTCATGTCATGACTTTACGAGAACCTATCATCACTTTGTTTCTTGCACACTGATATTTCAACTCGCACCTCGTTGTCTGAACCTCGTAACTTATACTTCCTCATTCCTTCTGCTGTAAATTGCACGCGCACTCACACCTCCGGAGTAATATCAGAGATGACGCGTGTTAGAGAAGTGTATGTTCAACTTCGTCTTCACTCCTGGTGAAGACTCTCTTTCTCCGACGGGGATTCGCCCCCTTTACCACTCAGGAGCAGAGGCAAGGTCTGCCAATGGGGTGCCTCGGCTCCGTATATGTGCCTCCACGTCTCTAGGGCAAGCTCCCACGGCCATGAGAAATATTCTAAGTGCCCTAATGCCGAGCATCAACCGCCTGTTTCTCAGGCTGCTGTTTTCCGATCTTGAATCGCACCTGGTCCCATTGGGCCAGTAGACGGGTCCGCTCACGGATTGTTTATTTGTCTTGCAATTGCAGTTGCAGTTGGACCCCCCCACACCCACGGACACGGACACGAGCATACCCATGCTCACGCCCACACCTGGGTGCCGGCTTTAATACCCCGCGGCGTAGCTTTGCGTTGGCCCCCAAAAAATGTTCGCCTTCCGCAATTTCCTCGCGCTCACCCTCGTCTCGCTCGCCTGCGCAAATGCGAGCATCCTGGGCGTTCGGCAGACGAACACGAATGCCGCGATTAACAGCGCAGTCGATAGTCTCGATACGACTGTGCGCCAGACGGCGTCGACGATTGGTTCGTCCCTCCTTCCTTTCTTGACTCCTTCTCTTTCTCCATCTTGTGACCTCCTCCGCCCCCGTCCGTCGAGACTTCGAGGTACAGAGGCTGAAATTACTTTGCATGCAGACACGCTCCAGGCGTCGGAGAAGATGAGCACGTCGACGCTCAGGGCGCAGATGACCACGATCGAGACGGCGTTCACGAAGCTCGACAAGACGCTCGCAGCGACGGGTGTCAGCGCCGGGTCTACGACCGTCGCGCCAACGAACGACGATATTGGCATCACGCTCTCGGATGCTATGCAGTGCGTTTGTTTGCCTTATTTCCTTGCTTCCACCTCCACCTTTGGATTATTCGGGGAACGACCTCAAATGCCTGCACCTTTTTATAACTTGAACTCCACTTAATTTTAATTTATCTAGGCTCGTCGCGACCTCGCTCTCCGGCGTGATCCCGAGCGGGGCGGTGCCGGGCTTCCCTACGATGGTGGCGACGCTCGACCCGATCATGTCCAAGGCGCTCGCGCAGTTCAACACGACGTCGCCGAATGGGATCGCGCTCGTGCATATTATGTGCGTATCCATCTCTATCTATCTACATGTATCTAGCTATTCAGCCCTCTGACCATTCATCTGCGATATTCGATCCAATCTGATTTTTTTCAAAAAGGACGCTCGACGCGAGCCAATTCCTCCGCGACGAGGGGTTCACGCTCACACTCACGACTCTCGGGTTCTGACTGCGCGCTCTCTACGCTATCCGACTCTTTTCTATTCGGCGGTGAATGGATTGGAATCCAGACGGCGCTGTGATTCGAGTCAAATTGTCTGTTGCCTCGGCCTTGCTGCTTATCTATCTATCTCAACCTGTTTCTCGCACATGTATGTCGATGTCGATGGTCCATAACTGATTTCTTCTTGCATCTCGGAGCGCGTGCTAGTCGTTCCTGTTACCTGTTCCTGGATCCCTGGAACGTGAGACCCTCCCGTCCCCGTGCCTATGCTGGCATGCGGCATTCGCATTAGCACATACGTATTCGACATCCACCGGCATCCCCGCGATTTACGCACGTAGAGTCTAAGCCGAGACCAGAACTAACTTCCAAAAGTTGAAATTGGGTAGGTGTGAAGGGACAAGTCCGCTCGCTCAGTAGCATCGACTTGGTTTCAAATTTCCCAGATATCTGAGAAATGTGATCTAATCTGGTACAACTGGGCGGGAAGTCGAGTCTAAGGCTGCCATATGCTAGTCATCATCCAACGAGACCGAGGGTCACCATTTTTCTACTTGATCTTTCGTTTCCACACGCGCGCTCGGCTCTCGCTGGCTTCCGGGAAGGCACATAAATAGGTCCCCAGATGAATCGTGTCGTTCTGAGTTCAATCAAATGGCAGAGCTAATTGAGATGCTTGTATTTGCACGGGAATCAGTTGTGGGACTCTACCCGTCGGCAAAAGAAAAAGTCATTGAATGAATTATCGCACCTGTGTGGTTCTGTTCGGAGATGTCGCCCCACTCCCACTGTTTGAGGTACCGGTACCGCGTCCTGGCGAGGCACACGGTCATCGCGAGAGCGTTCCTGCACTCCGATCTGGAATTTGATTCAAGATTGAACTTAGAACGGCACGGTTGCTCTGGGAACTATCCATGCGCCTTTCCGGAAGTAAAATAGACACAGCGAGAGCCGAGACCGCGCATCGACATGGGTAACGAAAGATCAAGTAGAAAAACGGTGACTCGTCCGATGACATTTAGACTCGACTTCCCACGCACTGTCGTATCAGATTAGATCATTTGAAACCAAGTCGATGCCAATGAGCGACAGATTTGTTCCCTTCACACCTACTTTCAGCCTTCCCACACACATGGCCGTATCAGATTAGATCATATTTCTCAGATATCTGGGAAATTTGAAACAAGGTCCATGCTGATGAGCAAGCGGATTTGTTCCCTTCACACTTGCTTTCAACCTTCGGTTGGTTTTGGTTTTGGCCGACCTCTGCCGCACCGAAGAACTGATCCGAATCACGTTCCGGTCATCAACACCTTATGTAATGTGCCCTTGCCTCAAACCCACGCAACGATAAATCGTTCCCAACGACTCCACGCTCACTTATGGCTACCAGAGGGTTGTTTCGGGGGATTCGGCTCCCCACGAAAGCGG
The DNA here is from genome assembly GCA_029289565.1 of Mycena galericulata. Lineage (NCBI taxonomy): Eukaryota > Fungi > Basidiomycota > Agaricomycetes > Agaricales > Mycenaceae > Mycena > Mycena galericulata. Next base: position 244,356 of record JARKIA010000133.1, on the reverse strand, counting down.
TAAGCCAGTTTCTGGGATTGGCTTCGTCGTGTGCCAAGTCTCGAACAAATGCCTCACTTTTCCTGCCCCGTCCTGGGATATAAAGACCATCTATCCGGTACCGACCCGGTCTCAGGGCTCTCATTCTGTACCCCACAATGTTGGCCTCCTCTCTTCGGATCGCGGCTCTAACGCTGCTCCCGTCCGTGTTTGCCGCGCAAGTCATCTTCAACCTCGACATTGTAAACACGCAGCTCGCCCCCGATGGGTTTGTCCGGGAGTAAGAACACACGAAAAGTCTCTTGATTTCAACATTGCATTTACTCATCTATATATGCGATTGTAGCACTGTGGTGCCCAATGGGACTTTCCCTGGCCCGACGTTCATGGTGAACAAGGGCGACTCGGTGGTCATCCACACGCACAACAAGCTCACCGACCCTGATATGCGGCGGAGTACATCCATAGTGAGGAGATCTCCGATTCCTGTCGCAAACGAGCTCGGGCTAAACGCAACCCCAGCATTGGCACGGTTTCTTCCAAGCGCGGACATCGGGAATGGATGGACCTAGGTTCGTATCTGACAAACGCTTGGTCTCTGATTTTCCCAATGCTTTCCTGCTAGCTTTGTCAACCAGGTACGCATGTCACCCGTAGACCTCATACGATTCTCTCAAAATCGAATGAAAATAGTGTCCCATCGCGCCATCCGCATCGTTCGACTACGTGTTCGACACTGCTGGGCAGACCGGAAAGTCCGTTTCTCGCCAACTCACCGCTTGACTCGCTCAATTTAAATACGTTACGTCCAGCTACTGGTATCATTCGCATCTATCCACGCAATATTGCGATGGATTGCGGGGTGGGTTGTCTAAACTTGACGATGTGGTCGCTGAGCTGAAGCTCTCCAGGGGCATTCGTTGTATATGGTTAGCGTTCATGGGTACCATACGTGAAGATTCCTGACTTACAACTCTCAAGATCCCGATGACCCGCTTAAGGATCTCTAGTACGTCTACGCAGAATGTTCATCTGGTTTCCAATTGTGGAAAATTGACCCGATTCTAGCGACGTCGACGACGGTGCGTCTCAACCCTTTCATCTCACCCCTATTTCCTCATAATTGACATCCAGAAAACACCATCATCACGCTCGGAGAATGGTACCGTGCGTCCTTATTCTTATTCAACGACCGTATCATGTGCTAATATTGAAAATTTCCCTCACCTCGTTTTAGACGTCCTGGCCCCCGCCGGCCAAGACAGTTTCTTCAAGACCGGTATCGTCCCGTGCGTCTCACCTCTCATTGTCATCGCACCCGTGGACTCGGTTTAACCCGGCGATTGATTATAGGGTCCAAGACTCTGGTACGTATCCAGGGCCATGAGTTCGTCCAGGTACCCCACTGACGTGCGTTCTCACTGTCAGGACTCATCAATGGAGTAGGGTACGTCCCATTGCCGGTTTTGGCGCACGTGCGAATCTGAATCTCGAACGAATGTAGACGCTTTGTCGGTGGCCCGCTCGGTATGTCTTTCTGTCGCAAGCACAACGTGTGTAACCTTGTGGGAGGTGCTAAATTTACACTTTTCAGTGCCGTATGCGGTGATCACAGTCAAGCAGGGTCTGCGGTACAGGTTCGTCCATCCGGTGGTAGGATATACGAATATGAATTAACCAACACGCGTGAATTGAACAGATTCCGCGTATTCTCTATCTCCTGTCGGCCGTTTATGACCCTGTCATTTGACAACCACACCTTTGGTTCGTCCTGTCTTTATCCTTTTTTATTCGCCGGCCCCTCCTCTCGTTGTCCGAATTATTTACCTACCACGGCAGATGTCATCGAGCTCGACGGCGTGGAGCACGACCCCGTTGCTTTCCAAAACGCAGACATCTACGCCGGTACCCATCCCCTTATATTATCTCCTCCTGGTAGGATGTTAAGCATGGACATGTCGGTTTGCAGCACAGCGACTCTCGATCGTACTGAACGCGAACCAGTCGATCGATAACTACTGGGTATGTCGTACTAACTACTTAACCCCACTGTGGATAATGAATCATCTGGTAGATCCGCGCGCCGTGAATATCCCCTGCTCCTTCCTCATCTCACGCACTCTGCTGACCAGCGCGCACGTACAGGCCCACTGGGGGGAGCCCGGCGAATAACCCCAACTGTACGTAACGTTCACTTTTCCATTCCATTGCCCGTCCTCCGTCCTCATCACATGTTCCAGTCAACCCGAACCTGACGTTGGCAATTTTGCGGTATGAGGGCGCACCCGACGTCGAGCCGACCACGGTTGAGGTCCCTGGGCTGAAGATGGATGACGGGCTGATGCATGTGCGCTGCGACCCATTTTTCTCTTCCACCATACTGAGGCTACCGTGATTTCCTTCTGTACAACAGCCTATCGCCTCGCAAAACCCAGGGAACCTCGGCTCCGGCCCGCCGGACTTTGCGATGACGCTCAACATCGCGCAGCCCAACCCGCCGTTCTTTGATATCAATGGGATCGTGCGTCGCAATTTCTAATTAATATGAACTAGCCCGGAAGGTGACATTAATCATTTATTAATAGTCGTACCTGTCGCCTTCCCTACCCGTGCTCCTCCAGCTGCTCAGTGGCGCGGCCAAGGTGCGTTCTCGTTTTGTTCGTGTGGGCCGCAGATTTACTGATGTAAAACAACATCAAACAGCCGACGGACTTCCTACCTTCGGAACAAATGTACGTGTAGCTGTATTCGTGCTTTTTTGGTGCGCAGGACTAAAGAAATAGTTTTCGTGGGCAGAATTATCCTACCGTCGAACAGCATCGTCGATATCAGCATTCCGGGGACTGGAGGTTAGTCTACTTTCCAGCATCAATGTCGATGGCGCGCTGAACTTTCTTTTTCTGCCCCGGAAAGCACATCCCTTCCATTGTACGTCGGTGTTTCTCCATTCTATGTTCAGGCCGTTGCGCAGCACTTCCTGCCGAGCTGCTTCCGACTTTGCCGAGGCGCATCGGCACAGCTCCGTTGTGGCTCGGCAGAGCCCTTTCGCTCTGTCGGCGGGCAGTCTGAACGCAGTGAATTGAATTCGGTTCTGATCCATACTCTCTCACAGTGCACGGACACAACTTCGACGTGATCCTGCAGCCTAACGCGGTCACACCCAACTTCGTCAACCCCGCAAGGCGCGATGTCGTCCCGAGTGCGTTTTGTCTCGTTGATGTTATGCTCGTAATACTCACAGGAAACTTCAGTCAACGGCGGGAACACCACTTTCCGATTCTTCAGCGGGAACCCAGGGGCGTGGTTCCTCCATTGGTGCGTTCAGTTTTTTTTTCCCAATTCACTGTCGTCTTTGAGATTTAATCCCCGCAGCCACATCGACTGGCATCTCGAAGCGGGACTGGCCGTCGTATTCGGCGAGTCGCCCTCCGCCAACATCGCCGGCCCGCAGTCCCAGATTCAGCAACCGGACTGGAAGGCGCTATGTCCGGCGTATGACGAGCTACCGCCGGAGCTTCAATGAACAATGCGCCCTTGCAATCTCTAGTGCCGGTAGTTAGCAGCCACGAGGTAATGGATTCAGACGGACTACGACCGAGTTTCACCTGGATACAGTGGGGTTAATGTTCGTTTGCAAACTATTGTTCCATCCAATTTCCATCTCTCTTCTCGCGGTACTAAAAAAAAACTTTGTTTCTTCTCGTTTGTTTTCATCATCGGTATCGGTACAAACCTGAGACAGGGGTATGTATACGAGCAGAGGCAGCACTTGGGGAATAAGTGTGCACAAGAGTCCAGGTGTACTGTTGTACATAGCCTAGATAACTCTCGGAAACCAGCGTTCCTAAGCGGCACAGGCCACCTACCTTGATTTGAGATCATGACGAATGATCCGGAGCTTGATCTCCGTCGGCAATCCAGCGAAACAGCGCCCAAACAGGCGCAACCAGCGCCCTTGGTTTCATCTCACCATGTCGGTTTGCATCGACCCCGACGTCTTTGCCCAAATTCTCTCTCATGTCCCCGACTCAAAAACTGTCTACACCGTCCTCAGTGCACTCCCAAAGTCTCATGTTTTCTTTCCCCACGCCCTCCTTCGTCTGTGCCAACTTCCGATCTACCTGGACACCTACGACCCCCGTGCCGCCTCTGCGTCTAACCAGGTTCTCGATTATCTTCTCAACCCAGGATCGGTCGATTCTTGGTCACTCGGGATTGCGGGATCTATCAGAAACCTCGTTGTTTCAGTCGAGCACAACAAATATCTATGGCCTCCGCGGCCTCCCATTGTTGAGGGAGAGGAGGAACACATGGGCGCCGCAGATGGTATCCAGGATGAGGATCACATGGTTGACAGCGACGAGAGCGATACCTCCAGTGGATCGGACTCGGACGTCCCGCATGAGGCCGGGTATGAGGTTTTCACGGTAGACAGCGACAAAGGCCAAGCAGAAGGGGACGTCGATGTGGTAGCGTTTCACGAGCGCCTTCCCAAGTTATTCGGGAAGACGAGGAACCTTGAATCGATTGATTACCACAACATCCCGGGGCTTGGACTGTCCGCCGAGGCCATGGAGCTTCTGGGGTCCTGCGAACGGCTCCGAGCGTTTAGCGTCGATACTGTGATGCGGCGCATGACCTGGAACTCATACGATGACCCCGAAACTTGGAAGTAAGCACTCCTTCTCATTCTCGGTGTTCCTTTCTTGATCTGTATCTAGCATTGAGCTTCTCGTCTCGCCCCTCGGCTCGTCTATCACATCGCTGGACCTCCGCCACATTTGCCAGACGACATTTCTCGTCCTTGCATCTTACAAGGAAGTCTTTGCAACGTACCAGCATCTTTCGAGGCTCAAGATGGATATCACGGAGGGAGTCTGGGACTGGGACTACCGCGGCTCTCCCCAGCTTGGGGCGTCGGCAGACTATGTATTCCCTTCCCTCGGGTTCCCCGCCGTCCGCAGCTTCGAGCTCGTTGTAGCGGATCTGACGATAAGCACGCCTCGCACTGGCTCTGGCCCCCTGGATCTCGTCGACTGTACGTTGTTGTCAGAACTCTCTTTGGAGGTACATCAGAGGTCAGCCTTGCTTTTTTTTTTGCCTTCTTGCGCCCACTGATAATGATCCTCCAGTATCGGGTTTTGGTACAACACCAATATCCACCTGTTCGAAACGCTGTCCCCCTCGAATTTTTCCGCCCTAACGCATCTAGAAATAAAAGACACGAACAGCACGGCTAACAGAATCCGGCTTCGTTGGAGTGGCGCTGGCTTGAGAAGCTACGAATCAGAACACACAGGAAGATACTTTGTGGGGCTGGTTCCATCGTTCCTAGGCCTGCTCGCAAACCTCGTTAGCCTATGGGTAGACGAGAAGGCGCTCTTGCCTGCCAACGGCGAGGGCGTCGGCTGGGAACGCAAGTACACGTTTTGCTCTGTAAGGGCATTGTGGGATTCAAACGACGGGGAGTTTGATGCCGCGGTAAAGACACCATGGGTAGCAGCCCTTCAAGACATCCTCTCACGGCTGGAGAGCCTTAGAGTGGGCTTCGGACGCATGAATCACACGGAGGTAGAACATGTTTTGAGCTGCTGCGATCCAGAAAAACTGCGACAATTTGGATTCGAGTGGGCTTGGCACGAGTACGGACGCGATCAGGTGCGAGGTTGTTCTCTTGACCTCTTCGGAGACTGACTGGCGCACACAGCCAATTTCGTCGGCCCTACTCGCCACGCTCGCACGATTCCCCCGGCTCACGGACGTCCATATTCTATTCCCGAGGCCCGGCACGCAGGTCTCTGGTGCTCCCAATCCCGCTATCGGCTCGCGGACTCTCAACGACGTCGCGTCCATCTTCGCGTGTAATGGAAACATCTGTCGCGTCGGGATTGGCAACTCCGTGGTTTGGGAGCGTCACGGCCTTTCCGACGCGGGAAATGGGATTATCCTCGTCAGCGACGGGAGTTCCGCGCCCAACGCTGCGGTTTCGGGATTTTACCACGCAGGATACATGGCGAAGTACAGGTCTAAAAGCGAGAGGCCGGAGGTGCATGACGATAACACTACCCCGTTAAGGCCGAAACGGGGGGCAGAGATTGAACAGTTGAGAGATTTGTTGAAGAGGATTTTGGAGTAGATTTGGATAAATGTAGGGAACACTGTGTATCCGAAGTCGGAAATTTGAGGCGAGTGCTCACGGATCGGCTTTCGATATTTGTCCCATTTACATAAGGTCGCAGGAATGAACTCCAGCTTCCCTCAGATCTAGACTGCGAGTATGCATCACCCAATTTTTGGGAAAAAAAGGTGTCAAAGAAAAGAGTGTTAAGATCGTACCCCACTCGAACGGTACACGCCCTTTTTTTCTCTTGTTCTTATTTTCTTCCTTCCGTAATTTGCTTTCAATTCCCAGTTCAGACTATCTTACGGATCTCTCGGCCTGAAAACTGCTTTCGAGCCTCTCTTCGAAAATTTCAGAACTGTTTCGCGGCATCAATGGAAATTGACCCTGTGAGATCCCGAAGGTGGTGAGGCAGTCGGGAACTATAGCCATACGAAAAAGTGCAGTAACGCCCAGCGCGCATCCACTCCGCATCCGCGGTTTGTCGTGACTTGACTGTGGATTTCCCCGTTCGACTCGGGGCTGAGGCATGAAGTAAGTATCGGTTGAACGCATTTTTATCCTTTGCTTACTTTGCTCGTACTCCCAGAAATTTTCTGCGTGTATCTGGCTATCAAGTTCAAGGCCTGAGATTTTTTACCGCTTCGAGGCTTCAATTGACTCCGAATACCGGATGATTCCAGCGGTCAAGTATCCTGAAACAGAAGCGCCTCAGTAGCACTTGACACGCGCCCGCAGTCTTTCTCACGAAACGACTAGTACTAATGCATCGACTGCAGATTTCCCTTTTCGACTCAGGGAAGGTCGGTAGTCACTGGTATCGTCTTCAGAGAATTGGTTGCCTGCTTACTTCGGTTTTCGTCTGATCTCTAGAATCTCAGCCACAGGTCGGATTTCATTCCGGCTTGAGAATCCGGGAAGATTTCTACAACGATGTGTTTATAGCAGAAATCGAAGTGAGGATGGCGACGAGGTACAATTGACGGTGGGCGCAACCAACCTAGAAAGTAAACACAGATTGACGTGAAAATAGGGCGCTCGTAAAACCCTTACCTAACGGTAGCGGGAATAGATCTCTGTTGATCAGGCTCCGCCTTCTTGCTTCCTGCCACGACATCGTTCTCTGCACTTGCTATGCAGCAGTCGCCCACTCCCCTAGATATTGTTGGGAGTGAACCAGCAATTGCCACCAATCGACCACGGTCCAGCCAGAAGACCACTGCATTCTGGACGGCGTACAAGACACTTGCCGACGAGTTTGATAGGGAATTTCAGGCAAGATACGGGAATGATTTGGACAGTTCGTTGATCTTTGTTCGTGTGTGGTATCATGTTCGTACCTACACTCCTGATACTGAAAATCCAGGCCGGTCTCTTTTCCGCTGTTAGCTCAGCATTCATCATACAAATACAACCCGCACTTCAGTCGGACCCGAATAACGTCACCATTCTACTTCTCGCTGTTCTCGCCCAGAACATCACTGGCACTTCTATGCCCTGTATATTTTTGCATGATGCAAACAGCCAAAGTCATTAGATCATCCTAGGCTATGATTTGGCCGATTTAAATATTCCCACAAAAAATTGCTGATTGAGTTGAAAAATGCTGGATTTCTTGTTTGGGCCAATCTGAGGGCGCATCAATTTATTTGATCTGATCAATATGCTAGTAACGTCGACGTAGGATATCTAATCTATCTGGTATCTTAGTTTGGGTCAAAACCTTCACTGGTGGTCGAGAAATGTCCGAAAACGCATCGGACATTTATTTTGTCCATTTAGTGTACCTACCTACCTAGGAATTTTACTCGAAGAAAAACTGCCGTGAAATCGAGCCCAATTTTCCCGTGGTAAAATTACTACTTTTTGTCTCGGTAAAAGACTTGTCCCCCTAAACAATGAGGGATCGGACCCTTTCACCTGGACAAATAGTCATCCTTTTACTAAGGGAAAAAAAACGGCCGAGTTTTGCCAGCACTTTTTCCTTTGGTAAAAGGTCTCATAAAAGCCATGGGACCTCTAATAGATTTTTGACAGTTCTTTCACTCGCGGTGAAGGGAAGAGATCGCTGCAGTGCTTGCAAGGAAAGACAAACACCCGCATACCAAGCAACATCGAAAGTTACGCCAATGGGGCAAATGCTGGCATGGATCGTTGCTTCAAGTTCATAAGTAATGGAGATTCTATCTCGCCCTCTATCCGCTCTTTCGCTGACTCCAGGGGGTCTTATGTAAGAAAGAGGTATGTTCTTGTTACGTACCATGTTATTATTTTGAGGCTAATAAGTATGTTGTAATTCAGAAAAAATCGGTGCAGACTCTAGTACTTGGACTCTGACTGATTGAGTGACAACGGATACCCCAATTCAGGAGGGCCGCAATACTTGTTCGCATTCGTAGCTTCGAAAGAGATGAACACATATGGACTACATGAGAGGCTCAATGTGCAGCGGGATCTGGCGCGTTCCATCAGCGGTCTCGGCCACCATTGTTATAGCAAGGCGAGCCCTAACAGAATCGTTTTCCGGAAGTGTCAGGGCGAACCTGCTCACTATTTCCACGACAAAGATTTGTAACTCGAGGATGCTGGGAAGAAAATGACTCATCAGATCCACGGCTTTCGTTGCAACGGAAAGAAAATACTTACGCCAGACGCCAGCCAAGACAGACACGCGGGCCACCTAGGAAAGTCAGCCTGGCGGAAAATATGTGATCATCGTGCAAGGGAGAGATAAAGTGTCCTCGTAACTTACAAGGATGCATGAGGACCGAGCGCCTGTCCTTTGCAAGGCTCCTTCTCGAGCCACCGCGATGGGCGGAAGTCGTTTGCATCAGGTCCCCAAATTGTGCGAAGCCTTTATGGGGGAAGTCAGAGCTGCGTATGGCACACTGTTCACGTACCTATGGTAAGCGGAGATTGCAACATAAAGCCTTTGCCCCCGCTTTATCGGGATTTCGGAAAATCTGGTGCCGGTGATTGTTGTAATCGGCTGGCTCAGAGGGATGATGCAGTCCTCCGTAGCCACACGTTCAGACAGAGGTAAAGCGCAATACATTCTCAACACCTCCTGAATTCATGAATTAGTATCATTCTTGCCGAATCTCAGTGGATAAGAAACTATCAATACTCACGTTGATTATCGCGTTCAGCAAGGGCATATTGTTATAATCAGGCTGGCCGTCCACCGTGGCAAGTTGAATCTCTTGGCGTAATTCGTGCTGATATTCCGGCATCTGCGCCAGCCTGTAGAGTGTCCAACCTATTGTGCTGCCCTTGACACCGACGTGGATCAATTGGAACCAACACGTCGAGTAGGTGCATTCTTACTGATGTATCTTGGCCTGCAAACAAAATAGTCCGCAACTGTACCCCGATTTGTTTTTCGGAGACCCCGGCCACGGCTGAAGATGAATTTATAATTTGTCTTGCCCAAAAAGGATGTGACGACCCACCCAAGGCACTCATAAAGCTCTGGGCTACCCCAGACACCTCATCATCGTGTTTCTCTGGCTCAACCAGCTGTAGAGCCAGCTCGTCCGTGAATCTCTTGTGTTGGCGAAACATCCGTGTGGTGGGGATCGGGAGCTTCAACGCCAAACCCAGGACGACATCCGGAATGTACGGAAGCGCTGCATCGATCAGTTGCGCCAATTTCGTGGGACTGGAGGCCGAGTCCCTGAGCGGAAATTAATCGCGGGTGTTCAGAGATGAATATTGATAGCAACCTACACCATCTTTCTTTGAATCGCCGCTAGCTCACTGTGACCTGCCAGCGCGTCGAAAGGATGTCCCAGGATGGCTGGGAAAGGGATAAGCGGTCAGAGCCGCCTGCCAGAACTGAGGAATTTACCGGCGCCTACGGCATCCAGCGCAGCGTCATTCAGGGTCCGGGAAATGTCTACGGTGTTTCCCGGATACCCTAGAGTCTCCCATTGATCCACGAGCTGCAAGACGTTCTGACGATCCCTTCGCTTGGACTTGAATCTTTTACTCACCTTCCGAGCGGATTCCTTGATTACAGGGAGATATTCACGCATGTTACGCGACGAAAAGGCCGGGTTCATGATATTCCGAAGCCGTCGATGGGCGTCACCTACAAATCAAACGTAAGTAAACTGAATGGAATGGATTCACAGACATCACCCGGTACTGAAGCGACACTACCGGGGCCAAACAACACACTGAGGGCCTTCTTCAGCGAGGGGCCGATCGCAAAGACCGAACTGTTCAGAACGAATTTCACTGTTGCTGGATCAGAGATCATTAAGAGGGGTTCCTGGACAGTCGGTGTACAGATGAGATTGGATACGATCGCGTACGAAAACAATACTTTCCCCGAAACAGCCTTTGATCGAGTACACTTGGCCGTACGTCTCCTGCCACTGAAACTCATTTTCGCCGTATTCCGGAGCAAGAAGCAGTTCAGGAATATTTCCTGTAAGTGAATGAGAGCAAGCTCTGAACGGAGTACAAAAAAAGAGTACCGTAAAGCCATGATGTGCACTTTGGCCCAGGGATGAGTGCGATGAAGTTGCGAGATGCTGATAGTCGACGAATAGTCCAAATCACGGTAAGGGTAAAGAGACCCGCAATGAAAATACTGGCTGCTTCCAACATTGGCGACGGGGCACGCCGTTCTGGTGGCAGGAATATATATGTTGAAACAGCCAACATTCTCCATGTCACCGATGACTGAGCAAGGACGGCATCCGAAGCATACATCTGACACCATGTATGTAGTACCGGCATCGGTTGTTAACGGGTCCGCGCCGGAATATACCTACCAATGTCTGCCGATGTGGTGATGCCGTCATGGAACATTGCTTCGAGTGTGATCTCTCGGGCATTCAGAAGAAATAAGTGAGGCTGGAAGCTCCACAGGAATAACGGCGGATAGACCTTGAGATCTTTGGCCGAGCTTGGAAGGGGGAGCAAACGAATGTGCAAAAAACTTGGACGAAACTGTTCTTTTTTGAAAATGGACATGGGAAATGGTGCGGAGGAGGGAAATCACCGAAAGAGAAGGTGCTCCGGTTTCCATGGTTCATTTTGAATACAACCATAATATAGAGCAACAGCCTTCGGTAGTATGACATTATGTTCACTAGAAAAGTTCAGATATTTTGCGGATGAAGTGTCGCAAGCGTACCGCGGAGACGTACCTACGACTCCTCGAAGAATCCTTTGTTCTGGAGATACGCTGAATGCTCCTCCCGCGCCGCGCGCACGCGCTTGTCGAGTCCCGCGCGCCAAATGGGGGCGACAAACTGCGGGTTATGGTTATCAGTCAACTTCTCAAATAATATACAAGGAGGTGTTTATTTGAGAGACACCGGGACGCACGTAGGCGATCATATCCCACACGGCGTCCAGTATCCAATTTTGTTTCGGGGTGACACCACGGGTGGACGCGCGGAAGAGGTCGGCAGTGAGGGACGGGGTGATGTGGGCGTGGTTTTTTTGGAGACCTGAATCGTTATAATCATGTCGCGAGTAAGAGAGAATACATGAGGAAGTTGAAAGGGGAGGAAGGAAGACGAAACTAACCTCGGAAGAGGGCGTACGCGGCGTCGGAGGGGCTGATCGTGTCGTCCGGACCTACAACATAAGCCATATATCAGCGCAGCGATAAAGGCGTTTTGCCATGTGGAGACATACCGTCGACCTCGCGCGTAATGCGCGGCTTGCGCTCGTTCTCCGCCTCGAAGCCCGGCGTCCGCATCGAGCTCGGGAAGTATATGTGCACTCTGATTTCGGGCTTATAGAGCATGAGTTCCGAGTGGAGGGTGTCTGCTAGGCCTGTGTGCAGTAATTATTTATGATTGTATGGATGAATGGACGCTGAATTGAGACTGAGACGTACGCACCTCGTAGCGCCTGTTTACCGGGGGCGTAAGAACCCCAGCCGAGAAACGACATGTACCCAACGACGGACGACACGAGCGTGAGCCGCCCCCCGCGTTTCTGTTTGACCATCAGCTTGACTGCCGCCTGCAGATTGATTGAGTGAGAATTTCAATCGAATACCAGCAGCATAGAATGGAACTGTACGAGGATAGTCCAGGCCTGCACCCAATACGCATCGTCCATCCCGCGGCGCATGTCCTCCTCGGTCAGTTCGACGAAATACATCGGCCGGGCAGCGCCGGCGCATGTAAAAACAGCATCGGGTGAATTTCCGTCGTAAGGGGCACATGCGGCCTTGAGGGCGGCGGCGGAGTCAGAGGCGGTGTAAAGAGAGAACGAGTATGCGTGAAGCTTTTGTTGGGGGTGTATCCGAGCCACCTGTGTCCTGAACGCGTGAGATGGTTTTTGGACGATAGCACAGTCAAGTTCACCTCAATTTGAGCAAGAGCGATATCCAGGCGTTCCTGGTTTCGTGCTACAATAGAGACATGGGCGCCTTTTTTAGTCAAAAGTAGTGCGAGCTCCAGGCCAAGGCCAGTGCTCCCTCCCGTGATATAACAGTGCTACAGGTGGCACCGTGGCATGAGCGACAATTGTTATTGAGGATGAGACACACCAGTCCATCCGGATTCCATTCTTTGGCGAAGAACATACAGTAAGTAGACGACGACGAAGCTGGAGGCTAATCTGGGAAAATGAGGAGGAGGAAGAGGAAGAAGAAGTGATATCGGCTTTAAGCGAGTGATCCGATTCAATCACTCGATTCCGAGTTGATTCCGATAATTCCTGGGCCCCGGCGTTCCTCGGCAGGACTGGCCGTGTAATTCTACCTACCTACCTACCTACCAAGGCAAAATGATGCGAACTACATCTTGACTACCTCTTCTGATTACCGCGCGTCTGAGTGAAAGGACAACGAATCACTGCAGTGAAAATTTCTGCCGGGAGATGCCGAGTGATGAGATCAGCCTCTGCCGTGTCTCGGCATATCTGCACAACGCAACTTGGCATAACAAAAAAGAAAAAAAACACATGGTGTGGACGGAGGATCGGTATCTTAAATCCAAAGATTTGGGATTGGCTGTTTGTATTCAACTTTGATGTAGAAATAGCGTCGAAGGACTCAAGTTCCGTTGCCGCCTTGAGATAGAATTTAGGATACAGAGATGTGATGAAGGAGTTGGACAAACGGACTGATTGGATGGGAGATGTTCAATGCAAAGGTATTACGAATCGAATAGAGCGGCCTGACTATCGTCAACTCATTGTTTCTGCTTCTGTTTCTGTTTCGACTCTAAGCCTCGAACACCGATCTTCGTGCCACGTTGTTTAGGACGCGTTGATCATGAACCCTTGTCCCCTTCATATCCATTGGTACTTCGATTTCCGCTCAGTAACTTGTACTGTAGATTAAAGTAACTGGTTGCGGCGCGAATTAAATCATCCTGACGCTATAACCGCATCATTGGACGGCACCACCGGTAGTTCAATGTGGGGCTTTGCATTTCGGTCATTTCAGCTGTGGTGAAAACAGGATTATATACCCTGCATGCATAAGATGAAAGCCATTAGTTGCCCCGCAGAAGTGATGCTTGATCTGAATTTTAATTCCTAACATCTTCGCTACTGGTTGAATGTCGAAATATACCGCCATACGTCACTCCGGAGTGGTCGAGAAGCCTTGTCTATTGGCGCATCCAGTAATATTGAGTGGCCGAGGCGTAATCAACTCGTCTCATAACTGTCATGAAAAAAAAACCCAATGAATCCAACTGGAAGAGGATTCTACGCCCTATGGCCCACATCGACCTCGTACTCGCTCCCGCTCTCGCTCTGCACATCCGGATCCGCCTCTGGCTGCAGTTCCACCTCACTGTCGTCACGCCACTTGTTCTCCATGCTGCCCCGCTCCTGCACCACCGTCGGCGCGAGCGTCTTCTCCTCACCAGACCCGCGGTTCGGCGCGAAGCTCATCGGCGGCACGCCCGACACAGGCCGTGCCTGGTTGCCACTATCCAAGGTGTACGCAGCGGTGTTGGCGTTGGTGGTGGTGAACTGCACGCTCGACGGTGCGGCCGAAGACGCGTTCTCCGTACCCAACCCAATCTGCGTGCGCGGGCGGTTGTTGAGCGCGACGAGGAGCGTGTTGGCGTAGCTGTAGAGGTGCCACGGCTCCATATCGATGCTTAATGCGCCAGACGGAAAAAGAACGCACATTCCGGGGAGAACCATCACGGGGCAAACGAAGTAGGTAGTATTCTAAAAGAGGAGGTTGTCAGCGTCGAAAGGAAATTGGGCTAAGCGAATGAGACACACGGGGACGCCGAGGAAAAGCACGAGGCCGAGCAAGGCGACGATGGCGGAAAAAGCGTTCGTCTCAATGGTGAACCGCACGATGTCCTTGACGATGTCGTGCGTTGAGGGAACCACGGCGGCCTTGAGAAGCTAGAGACGCAGAACAAAAATGATTATTTTATGTTCGTCGGATGGGACGGACAACATACGAGGAAGATCATAGTACCGGCGATGAGAATGCCCGCGACGGCACCGCTGATGAGCCAGAGGTACTCGAAAATCGTGTGCATGTGATCGCGAGCATCGTTGGTTTCGAGGAATGAGATGATACCGCCGCCCATTCCGCCGGCGCACTGTGCCAGGGCGATCTAAAAAGTATACCATTCAATCAGAACAGGGTCAATGGACGGTTCGGGATGAACTCACGAGTGCAATGAGAGCACAGAGCGGCCACGCCGTGCGTCGGATGACGAAGATGCGGTAGCAGAAAAAGAGCTGAACAAGCATCGCAACGAACGAGCCCATGAGCGGTGTGTAGAAGCGGGAGTTGTTCATATTGGTGAAGCGCGCGATTTGACCGAACCCCGAACCGAACCAGTACTCTACGTCCACTGCGTTGAGGCATATGCAGACGATCATCACGAGTAAGATGAAGTATACTGCGGTATGGTGCTTTAGGTCCCGCTCCCAGATGGTGTGAGACAGGAGACGCACCGAGGACCTTAATGCTGAGTGCGTCTCTGGGAAAACATATCCGGTAGATATCTGTTTTCAGAGTCAGCCAGCCTGGAGCGGCGAAATCAAGAGGATACACACAGCTTTGCACCAGGAGCATTCCCAAGAAGAAGAAGTTGAGCAGCGAGCCGATGAGTTGCGAGGTTACTCTAAGGGGCGAAAAGTGAGAATCAAAATGTATGTGGTTGGTAGAGACGAAAGAAAACTCACATCGGAGCATAATCTGGGACCACGACATCGGGGGTTTGAGTGGAGGACGACATGATGTAGTTGGTAGCGGGAGAGAGAACGCTGTTGGTCCCGTATCGGCCCCGCGGTTAAATAGATTCCGGATGAGGCTTGTCTCAGATGTGGACGTGCGAGGAGTCCCACAATTGTATGGATGTAAGACTTTTTCCGCGGGAGACCATCCACACCCGCTGTTCCGCAGGCGGAATTCCAGGAAGAGATTGAATGCAAATGGCGTTTTCGGAGTTGATGTCTCCAGTAAATCCAGGTGATTGTACATACTGTATCCTTGTCGCCACTTTTTCTCGTCGGAGTGAAGTCGAGTGAAGTCGAATGAAGTCGATACTAGCTATAGAATGTCAATCCCGAACTTTGAAGTGAGTTAACGTTTATAGAGTCTGAGTCTTGGAGACTTGGACCCACCGGACTCAATGACGAGAGCTACTGATCGATGCAGCATTCGGCCAGACACAATACGTACTTCAAACTCCAGCGACGCTACTGCTCTTGCCTGGCTTTGGGCCGGCTCCAAGCCGGCTCACAGTGGAAGCCGTTGCTGCCGGCAAATTAATCGGATCAAATGCAGGCTCTATCACGTGCTCTTCCGACGCGCAGAGAAGACCACAGCACGGTCATACATCGGTTGTACGTACTCATATAGATCATAAGGAGTCCAATTCTTGTGAAAACATACTTACATTATACTTAGATCCATGGAAATATTTCTGGGCCTGGGCCTGAGAGACAAATTTATAGTTGGGGTGGTAGGAGCTAATGGATTTCCGTCGGTCTACTCAAGCAAACTTCGGGATGGCCCGGATGGGGCAATGCCGCTTCGCCGCGGCAGCGTTGCTGATGTAAGTCACACGGGATCCGCAACATTTGCCAAACACTTGGCAAACACAGCCTCTCTCCTCGGCAACACGCTTCGACAACTACCACCATGTCCTCCGATGGGTCGCCCGAGGGTGAGCTTACAACTTCCAAGAAAAAGCGCGTGCAGCGCGCATGCGATATGTGCAGGCGGAAAAAGCGTGAGGATTTCCTGCTCGAGACACCCTGGAGTTGTTCACGACGCAGATATCATTCTAGGACGCTGTAACCTCGAAGCTATGTTTCCCCTGCTCTTTGTCTGAATATCCCTCTAGGTGATGGAGGAGACAAATGTGATCACTGCACAAAGCACAACTTCGTCTGCACGTACATTGAGCCCTCGACGGTGTGTACCCTATCTCGAGTCTGTGACTTTGTGCTCATAAATGCGTCCCAGACGCGGCCAGTGTTGCCCTCCGACAACGACACCAATGATCCGTCCTCGACCAGAAGTTATGTCGAGGCATTGGAAAACCGACTGAAAGCTGTTGAGGCCCTTCTCAAAAAAGCGACTACGGAACGGAGTCCAGGCGTCCAGCTCGTCAGCAACGGCATCCAACGACTAAACAGCCCATTTCCTGCGCCACACCCGGACGATTTGACCTTTGTCGAGATTGAAGAAAGCTTCCGGGCGCTCGCGATAGACAACACGGCTGCCCAGGGATTCCACGGCAAATCGAGCGGTGCGATGCTCGTGAAAGCCGCGATGGATCTCAAGAAAAACGAGAATCAACCGCCTCACCGGCACTTGGCTTCCTGGAACGTCCCCATTACGAACAAACCTGTACGTATCGTGGCTCAGCCATCCAGTGCATGGCTAACGATCTTCAGTGGGACGCCCCAGTGCCTGCCTACTCATTCCCGGAATACGATCTTCTACAGACGCTCCTCCGCCTGTACTTTGACAACGTCAACGCCTTTCTGCCCCTCTTGCACCGCCCGACCTTCGAGGCCGGCGTGGCCCAGCAGTTTCACCTCACCCACTCCGGATTCGCGAAGACGTTGCTGTTGGTGTGCGCAGTTGGCGCGCGATACTCGACCGATCCACGCGTGTCGTTCACGGACGCCCCAGCAGCGGAGACCGCGGGCTGGAAATGGTTCGATCAGGTGGAGCTCTGCGGGCACCTCGTTCACACGCACCCGACTCTCTACGATCTGCAGTCATATTGCGTGCGTCCACTTTGTCCCGTCCGCCGTCTCTATCTTATCATTGTGACTCTTTCGGCAGCTCGCCGCAGAATTCCTGGACTGCACCTCCAGCCCGCGCACATGCTGGACGCTGGTGGGTTTCGGACAGCGTTTGAGCCAGGATATCGGCGCCCATCGCTCCAAAATGCGAAGCACTGTCGCTACCTTCGAGCAGGAACTGGAAAAGCGCGCATCCTGGTGGATCGTCACTGCTTCTAAGCCGGGGTGCGGATACTGATTTCTTCCTCCAAGGATACTGTACCTCTTCGACGCTCAAACAAGCACCGCCCTCGGGCGGTCTATTGCTCTCCAATCTCACGAGTGCGCAATAATGCCGCCTACCGCGGAACTGCCGTTGATTTGATCACCCCTTTCCAGCTTCGACTTGGAGGTGCCCATCATGTGCGACGACGAGTACTGGGTCGACACCCGGGATCCTCCGACCCTGATGTTCCGCCAGCCGGCCAACCAACCTTCTCGAATAGCGTTTTTCAACTGCATGCTCCAACTGAACCGAATCCTGTCCTTCAGCTGCAAGATCCTGGTAGGCATCACAATTCCGTATCATCAACCGGTCGCTGGAATTAATTGAAAATAATCCAGTACTCGACGACGCGCAGTAAGGGGCTCATCGGCCTGCGCGGCGACAAGTGGGAGGAGCAGGTTGTCGTGGAGCTCGACTCGGCGCTCAACACCTGGTTCGATACCGTCCCGGATCACCGTGCGTCCAAAGCCGTCCCCGCTGTTCAAAAAATATATCTCTAATACATGTGGGATCCATCCAGTCCGCTGGAACCCCGACAACCCCATTCAGGACGAAATCTTCTTCGACCAATCCGCCGTCCTTTATTGCATGTACTACCATACACGGATTATCATCCACCGGCCGTTCATCCCCGCGATGCGCCGCGCCGCGCACCCCTCGGTGAGCATCCGGTCGATGGAACAACACTCTAACGTTCGGTGATTGACCGTCATACCACCCAGCACCTTCCCTCGCTCGCAATCTGCAACAACGCAGCCCGGGCGTGCAGCCACGTCGCGCAGATCCAGCAGCAGCGCCGGCCCCAAAACCCGGTGTGGTTTAGCCAGGTACGCGATACGCGCTCTTCCGTCGGAGAGCGGTATGCCATTGACTGACTGAGCGCACTCCGCCAGACGCCGCTGTTTACCGCCGGCATCGTGCTGCTCCTGAATATCTGGGGTGGATCTGGCGGGAGCGCGGGGCGCATCCGTGCCGCCGAGCGCGATCTCGCCGATGTGCACCGCTGCATCGCAGTCTTGGACGCGCAGCGCCAACAGTAGGCTCCGCTCTCTGTGCGCCTCATCCCGCCCGCTCACGGCATCGATTTCTGCTCCTCCCCAGATGGCCTTCGGCAGGCGCGTTGCTGTAGGTTACATATTTTCTGGATCGGAGTTATACTGTAACTTATGCATAATACGTAGAGACACGCTGCGCCAGCTTGTTGCTGTGGATCGTCCTATGGGTGGTGCGCTCGAGGGAAGCACCCCGCGTGGCCTTCCGCCCGCGGCTATCCCAGCCGCACCGCCGTCAGAGGTCCGATTCGCGGAGCCTCCCAATCCTGTCGCGCTCTCGCCGCCGTTGTACGACCCGCGCCTCGAGATCGCGCCGCCCCCCGACCCCGACTTTCTCGACCACAATGTGTGGTACAACCCCGACGTGCCCATGCCGACTCAAAGCCACTTCGCGGCTCCGTTCCCTGGCCCGGAAGGGGAGTATACGGCGTCCAGCTACGGTGCCCTGGACGTAGGCTATGGCCACCAGCTGCAATTCCCCGACAACAGCATGAATTTGCAGTTGTTCGGCGAGGACGTGCAGATGGATCCAATCGACTTGAACACGGTCGAGCTGTGGTCGCACGCCCCGACCAGCTTCGGGTGGGTGTCCTTCTTATTGTCTTGTCCAGACGCCCATACACCACCTGTTTTCCTTTGGCTGACTGCTGTGTTGTGTAGGGTTGCTGACTGGGATATGTACCTTGGTCAGTTCTTGGAGTTTGATGGCCAGTCTGGTCAATCGGGTTATCCGTAGCACTGGCAGTTTGTAACTAGTACCGAGATTAATTCTCCCCCATCTTTTAATTTCTGCTCCATTCGAATTAGGCGCCATGATTCCTTCCGTTGGGTGCAGTGAACTTCTAGTTGCTCGAGGTAGTCTGCACAAAAATTTGGCTAATGACACTTGATCCACGTTTTGGTTGGGTTCGGAGGCCATATCACAGCGCACGGCTGTTACTGTTTGTTGTTCAGCACACAATATTTGTTTTTGGACGCGACTACGCGCACTCAACTTATTCCTGATGCTTCTTGCTTCTGCGGCTCTCGGTGTGATCTGAGGCTGCTGCGGCTTGCCCCACTTCAAGTTATGGCACGCTTCCGCATTGGGCGCGGCGGATCGAGCCCGTCTCCACTTGTATGTTTTCATGTGCGACAGAATCTCAGTTGAGTGACCTTAAGTTGAGTACAAAGGTCCCCATCCCGGAGATCTATTACAACACACAAGATATGAGTAAGATTTGTTGTAATGTCTGTATGGCATCCGGCGCTGCTTAACTCTAGACTGCTCCCTACCTACCTACCGAACTCACTTGACATCAAACGGCAGTGGTACAAGATCTGATTGCAATTTGAACACCTGCGACTCGGATGCCAATCATGACAAGCCAGCGTGAGGCTGAAACGAGAAACAAGCCCTTTGGATAGGTATTCCAAAAAATCGATTCGCTCTTCTTTCGACGGTTGATTCCGAAACCCTTGAGACCGAGCGGTTCTGTTCTGACGGAGACTTGCGCGTTTTTTTTTTCAGAGACGCCACAGTGCATTGGCCCTCGTAATAGTTTGGATGTCATCCGCCGAATGACTCACGTGGCCTCGCTGCGGGATGGTCACGGTCACGGAGTCACAATATTTGCTTCTTCCCTTGCCTCCGAATGAACTTCTCCAGATTATGGCCAAGCCGTATCACCAATGCATATGAGCTCCTCCCTGTCAACCCTCACTCCTCCCATGAAAGCCAACACCCCAGCCTGGCCCGTCGGAGAGGCCTTTGGCCTCGCGGCGTCAGAGCCAGAGGAATTACCTTGCTCGTCCTGCTGTCTCTTGTAGCTGCTGGATTCTGGTCAATCCCGACTTCTACTGGAATTGACACTGAACCCAGTGGTGGTTCCGAAGAACCGGTAACACCTCCACCTCCACGCCCGCCGCCGCCGTTATACGAGGAGTACCACGAACGGGAGCGAAATCTTCCCCAGCACAATATGTCCCTTCCTTACCCCGAAGGGTCGCATGCCAAATTTTTGTGGGCTGCAAATCATGGAGACTGTATGTCCGTTCCGTCTCTGAAGCGCTTGGCACCGACCAGAGTTGCATTCAGATTTTGGCTGGGGAAATTATATGCAAGAGATGATCCTCAACTCGTATCTTGCCTACTCCGCACACCGCGCGTACGCAACTGCCTATTGGAATGCATATCAACATTTACGGTCCGTTAGATATGTGTTCGACAACTATACCTGGAGACGGGATGGGCCTGACATCGACAATTACAACGGAAAACCGATTCCCGCCCGAATTCCATTGTCAGTGTTCATTTCAGGTACAGTCCTCAGCCGCTTTCCCTTCATATTGGCTGATTTGGGACAGGACCGATAATTGGTGGACCTATGCCCAACAAGGACGTCCCCAGAGCCGTATCGCGAGAATACTTTCTCAGCGTATGCCCCGAGTCCGAACGAGTGGTCATCGATACACGCACGATACAAAATACGCTCGGTGCAGACGCGACAGTCCGACAGATTGTCGACAGATGGGTCACCGAGCTCAACTCGATCGATTCTCCCTGCGTCGAGCTTGCGAGGTATAGCCCGGCATTGTTCAGCTACGAGTGAGGATCTTCGTCTCTTTGCTGCAAATTCTCCATGCTGAAAACTGGATCAGAATCACGAACACGATACGCGTGCTCGACGTGTTCCCCGCTCTGTCCGCGTCCCCCATCCTATCCGATTTCGGCTGGTCCGCCCTAATCCTCCAGGCATTCAACGACAACTTCAAATACTTCGGGCCCCCCACGTCGTCGCCGCCGGCGAACTCAACGGCGCCGCTGAAAGGCCTGCTCGTAATTCACGTCCGGCGCGGCGACTACGAAACGTGGTGCGACGACGCATACAAGAACACCATGTCCTACACCGGCTTCAACAGCTTTCCGTCCCTCCCCGACAAATACGCGCCGGGGTCGCACACTACGCCCGACGATATGCGGAAGCACTGCCTGCCGTCCATCCCAGAGATCGTCGCGAAGGTGATCTCCGTCAACAAGCCGCACATCACGCGTGTCTATGTGATGACGAACGCGCCACGCGCGTGGCTCGACGACCTCACGCGCGAGCTGCGCTTCGCCCACACGTGGGCGGACGGCGTCGGCACGAGCCGCGACCTCGAGCTCTCGTGGGAAGTGCAGTTCGTCAGCCAGGCGGTCGACATGTACGTCGGGCAGCGCGCCGATATGTTTATTGGTAACGGCGTGAGTTCCCTATTGCTTCTAGCATCTATCTGGCTGCTTGATTCTCAATCCGTCTTTGTGTTCAGTTTTCCAGCTTGACATCAAATATAGTTATGATGAGGATGCACGATCCCGAGCTCGATCCTCTGGACACCCATTTTTGGTAGGCCAAATCAAAACAAGATGCGCCAGTTTTGGACGCTAGAGTATATTCTTGTAACCAGGCATAGAGCAGCTCGCGGAACTATTATAATCTGTACCGCTCGGCGCGATGCGGAAGTGTCCCTGCGAACACAAGGCCATGAGCTATCATCCTCTCGCAAATCCGGCCCGAGTGACCACCTAAGCCTACCTGACTGTCAGACTTACCCCCTTTCCACTACGCTAGAAATTCTGACAGCACCGACGATCTCAGCCTACCCTGAAACATTCCACCATACTCAATCGACCAGCCACCTCCGCGCTTATGAAAACTCTTTTCCATCGATTCCATCGGCGACGGAATGCGAAAGGCAAGTAGAGCGGAGGCATATGCGAGCCGTACGACGCGAGACGATGGCCGTGGCGTAGATCTCGAGCACCCACGATCTCCGACATCTACTTCTGGACAAATCCGTTTTTCCGTGATTCGCGCGCACCCGAAGAACGGTTAAATCTGTCATTTTTTGGAAAAAATACCTTTTTGTTTGTTGCGCCATAGCACATAACTGGCATATTCCCTACAGTTTGCGATTGGTGGGCCGTCGCCCTCGGTTCCACGCCGCTTACGACTGCCATAGCGTAAAGGCGCATGTGCGTGGCTCTCAGAAGGCGCTCACTTGCTTTTTCATGTCACCCCGAATTCACTTCCTGTACCTAGTGAAAGACGTGCTCAACTAATATTCGCATTTCGCTGGCAGTCCTCGGGGTGAGACCGTTCCCATTGTATCAAGCGAAATTCCCGCTACGCAGATGGAACGCAGAGTATCCGCCCCTATGTATGCGGATCCAATGAGGGCCATTATCTTCCCGGCGCTGATATATGTGAAGGGAGAAGAAGCTTCTCAGTGGTTCATCGCACGACGGCCGAGGGAGTACCTATTCGGGATTCCCGAAATTGACGAGGCTCATGGGAAGGAAGGTGTCAGTGACATCGCGAATAGGAACCGTTGAACCTCCGGAAGATGCATTAAGAGTGTGCCCGCTGACGACATCGCGGGCGAGAATAGCGCGTACATGACACACCTAATGAAAGCGATACAAAACAGTGGCGCACGGTCGCCTAACTCCCCAGAACATTAGTATGTACGATTCCATCGCCGGTTGGCGCATCTATTTTGAATTCTAGAAACGCCTCTCGAAGCATGGTCTTGCCCGCCCGCATTCGATCCGACCGGAACGAGGGTAGCTAGTGCGGCAAGTCTGCACTTTAGATGCGGCGCACTCACCTCCAACGTGCGAGAATCAACCAGTAGCTACAGAAAATTGCGCCTGTGAA
The DNA here is from genome assembly GCA_029289565.1 of Mycena galericulata. Taxonomy (NCBI): domain Eukaryota; kingdom Fungi; phylum Basidiomycota; class Agaricomycetes; order Agaricales; family Mycenaceae; genus Mycena; species Mycena galericulata. Next base: position 221,034 of record JARKIA010000133.1, on the reverse strand, counting down.
ACGACGACGCGATTTTGAATTCTCTGCGCGTTAGGTGCCAGTGGCTAATTCCCCTCGGTCTTCCGCTCGTACCATTGCTCGCTTTGTCGAATTCGCCTTACACTACTAGTGGATTGTTAATTCTTGTAATCAATTCTGACAGCGGGGCAACCAATAGTTCAGACGCTCGCTTGCCTATAAAGGATCGCATTCGTGTAGCCCAGAGTACCCCGCACCCCGCACCCCGCCCACACAAAGCCTGCGCCGCACTATGCGCTCCCCACCTACCCCACCACTCAAGCCCGAGACCGACTCGGGATATTGTTCCGGAACTGACACCAGTGAACACGAGCGCAAGGACAATCACATAATCAAAGTGCGTGCATTATTACCATCCAACCCAACGGGTAGCGTTCCATGTATTTACTGTTCGATTTCGCAGTACGAGCCCGTGATCCAGCCAGCGCTTCTCACGTATGAGCTTCCCTCCAAGGCCCGTTCAAACATCACGGTGCGCACTGCCAGTCGCGACACTGCGCGCATTCTCTCTGGACTGGACGACCGCCTCATAGTGGTGGTCGGACCGTGCTCGATCCATGACCCTGGCGCGGCACTCGAATACGCAAAACTCCTGAAGAACGCGTCGAAGGGGGCGGACGGACGCGGAAGCACGGGCTGGCCGGAGTTGCTAGTCGTTATGCGATGCTACTTTGAAGTTAGTCACTCGATTCTTCTTCTTTCCCTTCCTCCTTTGTCCTGCTGCTCCTCATCCGTCCCGAGGAACCTTGTACCTTTCCCTCAATATACTAACCGCTGGCTTCTCGTAGAAACCGCGGACCACCGTCGGCTGGAAAGGCCTCATCAACGACCCGCATCTGGATGGCTCGTTCCAAATCAACAAAGGCCTCAAAATCGCGCGGCAGCTGCTTCTCGACGTGACAGAGATGGGTATGCCCGTGGGAATGGAGCTTTTGGACACAATTAGCCCGCATTATTTCTCTGATTGTGAGTGGCTTTGGGATTAGAGCGGAGTGAACCAAGTCTGATTATCGAACAGTGGTGTCTTGGGCGGGAATCGGCGCCCGCACTACAGAGTCTCAACTTCACCGTGAACTTGCTTCCGGCGTTTCGTTTCCGGTGGGGTTCAAGAACGGCACTGACGGGAGGTGATTTCGACTTGTTATATTATTTTACGTACTGTCGCATTGACCGCTTTATTGCACATCAGTGTAACTGTGGCCATTGATGCCATGCATTCCGCATCTACCCCGCACTCTTTCTTGGGTGTCACACCAAACGGTACGTATGGATTAATATTGCAATGAATTTGGACACCCTTCTGATGAGTCGACTCCGCCAGGCCTCACATCCATCGTAAAAACGCAGGGCAACGCCGACGTCCACCTCATCCTCCGGGGCGGCACGAAGGGCACGAACTACGATGCACACTCAGTCCAGGAAGCCGCCTCCACCATGCACAAGAGGCATCCTGAAAAGATGGCCAGCATCATGATCGACTGTTCCCGTACGTCCGTTCACCCCCTCAACAATGTATGCATGTGTAAAGGACACCAACGAGCAGACGGAAACTCCAAGAAAAACCACCTGAATCAGGCGCTGGTCGTCGAGTCCATCTGTTCGCAGCTGGCTCAAGGCAGTCGGAACATCACAGGCGTGATGCTCGAAAGCAACCTCCACGGCGGGCGTCAGGACGTACCCAAAGGCAAGTCACCCTCCTGTGCTCGCGTCAATCATTCCCACTCATTCACCTTATTCGTCAGACGGACCCGCAAAGCTACAATACGGCGTGAGCATCACCGACGCCTGCATCGACTGGCAGACCACCCTCCAACTCATGGATCAACTAAATGATGTGGGTTTTTTAGCTGGCCGTCGATCATGGTTCAACTTGACTGATTCGATTCAAAGGCCGTGTCGCAGAGACGGAAGTTCCTGCGAGGGAGTAAAAAGCATTCGCCGTAGGGTGCCCGGGTGTTGCCGTATCAAATCAGTTTTATGTTCTCTCTCGTATTACAATACCAGACTTGTACCGAACACAATTCAATTGTTTTGATTTAGAGAAATTTCGCTTGCCATTTGGACTTCTCTCAGGTCCAACAATATGACCAGACTGTCCCGAGCCTTCTTATGGAAAAGTCTGCATGATATCTACCGTGTGGGCTTCTTCTGGGAACACATTCCAAACCTGGAAAACCTCGCTCAATGTCCAACATGCAAAGTCCCCGATTCGCTGGAACATATTATGCTGGAATGTGAGGCACCTGGCCAGCGCCAAGTATGGCAACTTACAGAAAGACTCTGGAGGCTAAGATACCGCTCCTGGCCCAAATTAAACTGGGGGCTACTCCTAGGATGCGGCCTCGCAAGATTTACTTCGAGCAAGGGTAAGATAGTACCTGCTCTGAATCGTTTCTTCGAGATCATTGTCTCAACATCAATGTATTTGATTTGGAATTTGAGGAATGCGAGAGTGTTCGAGACACCTACACCTGCATCAGAAACCGAGATACATAACCGGTGGGTGTCACAAATGAACTCTGCTTTAAGGCGAGATCAATTACTCACCAATCGAACCAAGTTCGGTCCTCTCGCATTCAAAAAACAACTAGTGCTTAACACTTGGAGTGGAACACTCCTTGACGAAGATTCCCTGCCGGATGACTGGACTAAATCAAAGGGGGTTTTAGTGGGTATACGGCCCAATACGCGGAAAAAATGGAGTTGGATAATACCAAGCGGCCAGAGTCCCACACGAAGGCTTGAAACCTGTGCATAACGGCATTTCCTCCTGGAACACTTCCCGGCTATACTGGAAACAGTTTTACCAGCGGATGCGCCTGGAATGCTTTGCAGACTGGGTAGCATTATTTTAAACGCTCCAAAAAAAAAAAAAAAAAAAAAAAAAAAAAAAGAGAAATTTCGCTTCATCAAAAATTCAAACTTCCCGTACGAGAACTGCGAGTCTGTTCAAATGGATATCCTATTATTTTTGAGAGATGAAAGTGCAATGGGACTCAGCAAAGCACGATTTGCGTCTCCCGATCACTTGTTTTGAACCTCCGGCCGATTGATTGATTGATTGCCCACAAGCGCCGGTATGATCCGTTTGACGGAGGCACGTGTGCCGGGCATGCCGTCGACAACTGACCAGCAATCAAAATGGTGTCCGTCTCCTGGGTGTTCAATGGAGATTCTGAGACGAGGTAAAGCATAATTCGCATTAGAGCTCCAGGAGAATTCAGACTACATTTTTTCTGTGAACCTAAGTATGCCCAATGATAGCGCGCGGCTGATATGGTGCCTCCAAGTACTCCACTTCCTCCGGACTGAGTTGAATGTTGATCGCGCCTAGTAGTCGGAATTCATTGTTCAGTGCATAGAATCCCACATAAAGCAAAGAACTGACCGAGCAGATCCTTCAAGTTTTCCAAAGAAGTAGTGCCTATGACCGGAGCGCTCACACCTAGATTCAATGTTTTGGTTTGATGCGAGAATAATAGCGAGACGAGAGAACGAACAGTCACGGCCCATCGACCAAGCGAGCGCGACTTGCGCCATGCTGACGCCTTTTTTCTTGGCCAGTTCTTCGACACTGGTACGCAGGAACGAATCAGATTTGGTAATTGGGGAGCAAGCACAACTACTCACCGCTGGATTATTACCTCGTCCGACTCATATTGCGTGTACTTGTTGATCATTCTGCGCGGTAATGAAATTTATATCCGGAACAGATCATTCGCGTCACTCACCTATCAACTTGACTGCGTCGCGTCTGCTCTCCGAAGGGGCGCGTCAGAAGCCCGCGAGCGAGCGGCGACCAAGGGATAGACGCGACGCCAAACATCTAGTGTGCAGTCAGTATTCGCCTGGGGATGCGTATAAGCGGATATCACCTTCAGCGTGGGTATCATCTCGCGCTCCTCCTCGCGATACAACAGGCTGTAGTTGTGCTGCATTGAGATGAACGGAGTGAGTTTATTCGCGATCGCATAATCTGATATTATTTGGATAAGAAACGATGTCTGAATCGTGCAAGAGGACCCTCGCTCACTTTGCATGGCATGAACTGGAAATAGAAACCTTGATCAGCCATGCGCATCAGACGGACAAAAGAAGAGGTGACGTACATTGGTAGGCCCAGCAAGAGGACATGCCGATATATCGCACATACCCCGCTTTGACGACATCGTGCAAGGCTTGCATCTGGTGACGACCAATCAGACAAAATCTAGAAATAAATATAAAAGGATCACGTACGGTCTCTGAAATTGGCGTATCGGGGTCGAAGCGGTGGCCTGGTGCAATCAATTTACCGTTTATCACCGAATAAACATTAACTACCCACATTGCAGGACGTCAATATAATCCAACTGCAAGCGCTCCAGGCTGTGTTTCACCGAGTCGAAAATATGCTATGAATGTGTTCGGGTCAGTATAAAGGCAAAAATTGATTCGCATTTTGACGCACCTTGCGACTAAGGCCCCGTTGATTGACGTATCCGGCGGCATCGAGATCAGCGACTCCAAGGACCGATTTTGCGGTCTTCCCGACTGCGTAGAATACCTGGAGTCACAGAGTGTAAAGGATGGTGAGATCCGGGTTAGGCTGGGTGAAGGTTATCCACCTTCGTCATCACGACAATCTCGTCGCGGGGAAGGCCAAGCTGGCGAATGGCCTTGCCGAGGATAATCTCTGATTTCCCGTTGGAGTACATCTGCAGAATGGTGAGTTGGTGACCTGGCGCGAGAACATAGGACACGTACATTTGCCGTATCAAAAGTGTTTATCCCTGCCTCGTAGGCGAATTGAATATGCTGGATAGCCTCTTCTTCAGGGAGAACCCAGTTCTGCCATTCTGGCGTTCCGTAGGACATCATGCCAAGGATAATCCGGGACACTTTGAGCCCGGAGGTCCCGAGGCGGACTAGCAAGCACACATGATTGAGCAACTCATTGGATTGCGTAGTGCAGCATACCATAGGGCATAGCTCTCGCTGTTTGGGCCATTGGTGGGGGTATGCAAAGGGCGGTGCGAATGCTGGCTTAAGAAAAGCTTCGCTAAGTCAGCTTTTTGCTGATCCGAGGACGGAAGCGAACCGTGGGAATTCAAGGAACCGAAGTCTGCCCAGTGCCGTAACAAATTCGAACCATGTTGGGAAACTATTCTGCCCGCCTCATTCGTTTCCCTAAAAATCGACCCGGTTTAATTAGAGGCTGGAGGACCACCCGACCCTGACTTGCAGGCTCACCGAACATCACGGTGAACCGCGGGCACAATTACGTCCGTGATCATACCTCGGCTCGGTCATTCACAAAGTCAAAACAATGAAAGCATATTTCATATTCGATGCACTCTATTAGGTACGTATTAACTCGGTAGATCAGCCTGAAGCGGTCGGGGCATCGACTGTTCCAGCACGATTGTGGCGCTGGTGCTCGTAAGGTGTCCCCTTCTGGTATTCGGCATAGAGAGGCCACGGTGGACCCATCCACGTCACCAACTCGCTGTGGTCCTGCGTTCTCGTTAGGATATCAGACATCAGGTGAATGGATAAGGATACCCTGTACTTGTCGTCGGTGATTGGGTGTACGAGAACGGAGAGTGGTCCCCGGAACACGACGAGCCACGAGAACAGTGCGCCCGTTTCGTGGGGAGTAAACGTCCCAACCTATTCATAAATTGAGACTTTCGATTCCTGGTCAGGCCGAGATGAGTACCTCGAACATCGCCGTGGGGTGACTGGATCAGGTTGAGCAAGAGATAGGAATGAGAGAGAGACCAGTCTTACGGGCCCATCGGCTCATCCCAGAGCTTGTAGATGCGTAGCTGGGTTAATTTGTATCAACCTACGAACAAAAAAGTTGAAGTAATAGCTTTACCTCGGGGAATTCTCTTCTGATCCGTTCATGGAGCTCTCGTGCATACTGACTCTCCATGGCACTGCTTGGGCGATAATAAACTAGGAGTGACAGACGTTGGATTTTGGGCTGCTATCAGTGAGGCCGACACTCACCGTGAAAGTCGAAGCCGTTCGTCTCTGTAGTGATGGGCGCTACAAACTGATCGTAGGCCGGAGACTTTTTTGCTGGTGGATTGTAGAGGGATTGTCCGTCATCGCTGAGGACGTTGGGGAGAGGCTCGGCATTTTCGTATCCTTTCAGCGGCGATGGGTACTTGTCGGAGACCATATTCGAACACGGGTGTAAAGTCGGTTGTACACGACCTTTCTTATAACTGCTGAACTATATTCATGCACCGAAGACCTGCCATTGAAAATTTCCCCGGATGTACAGCTAGAGTCGTAAGACATTTACCAGTGGCAATTTCGGCAGGCGATCGCGTTATTGCTCGATTCCAGAAGCACAGGATTTAGCTATAGTACGACTCCTCTCGTCGGTCCAGCTAAGTATAGGTTCTAGATCAATTCCACATGTCATTTCATTTCGGTAGGTAGGTAGTTAGCATTACACGGCACGGTCCGAATAACGAACGCCGGAATTCTACAACGCCGGAATTTTCCCCGGTAGAAACGGCGAACCCTCCTCCTTGCGTAAGTTCTCCGCGTACCAGGCGGAATCGTGCGCGATGAGCACCTGCACCCGCGGAAGCGCGAGCAAAGCACGCGCCCTCCCAATATCAACCGTCGCTTGCACGGGGTCTGCATGCGCGCACCGCGGTACACCTTGAGAGTCCGTGGTAGCGATTTCCCGCGCACCCGTGATGAGGCGCGTATCGTGCGCGATATCTCCGCCGAGGAAAATCCACGCGCCATCGCTCGAAGTGCGCGCGAGAACCGTTATGTGCCCCGCACAGTGGCCCGGGGTATCGAGTATATACACGCTTCCGTCGCCGTAATAGTCCATCGCGCGCGGGAACGGCCCAATGCCCACGCTAAAATCACCCGACGCGAGAAACGTTGTACGCTCCGCCGGCGTGGTATCGACCAGAATTTTTGACTTCTCGTTCTTTGGGTAGCCTGCGGCTATTTGGCCCTTGGAGCCCTCGCCGAGGACGAAGGTAGCCTTTGTGAATGGTGCGGGGTCCCCGATGCTACGTGCAGAAGAAATAGTGTGATTAATGAGGGAGGGATCGCACACAAACGCCTCCGAAATAGACGTACTGATCAAAATGGATGTGGCTGAGTATGACGGTATCCACGTCGGCGGGGTCAACGCCGCCCTTCGCACACGATTCCGCCGCGTCCTGTGGAACGTCTATCGGCATGACATCTTGAATTAAAGTCCGGACTAAGGGCGGGTACGATTGAGTAGCACGACGGAGGCCGAGGTCAAACACGAAGCGGCGGCCGGAGTGAGAGTGCTTCAGGAAGAAAGCGAGAGAGGGGCATGCGCGCGTTCCGCTGGATTCTCCTGAGACGAACCGATCCAGAGGTAGATGGATGATTCCCGCCTCAAGTGCGGAAACATGCATGTACGCCTGGTCCTTTCCCGGTGTGGGGAGTGCAAGACTAGCCATAGAGCAGATGTTGTTCGACGAAGATACTTTATAGGAGAACAGCTCCTTCGAGAGAAAGGGTGTGTTCCAGAAGAATCTAAATTAATTGAGTCTAAGTTAAATTTGCAGTGCCCAACGTAAGTAAGTATTCTAGCGAAGGATATGGAAGTGGAGTTAGGAGTCCTCAACGTCCGAAAGTAAATATTGAGGAAGCTTTGTCGAAGCAAAGAGTCCAGCGATGACGATGAGCATGAAGACCCAGTACACGAGCGTACCACCGGCGATATTACTCTCGAGCGAGAACGAGAAAAAGAGAGGAAGCACAGATCGGCGCTACGGCACGGACAGTGCTGGCAACCAGCTGAGCCAGGGCGTTTGAAGTCCCCAGGGAGTTCTCGCCCGGTGTGCCGTCACTGATATACACAAAGATGCATCCTGCAAGGGCGCTTAGTGGAAGGCACGCAAAAGGGCCAAGGCACGTACCGTAGCACAAAAACGGCAGACTATACACCATGAGATGGAGGACAATGAGCGTCCAAACGTATGCATCTACACGACCCTGGTGCTTCGCGAGCAGGCTGATCGCGGGAAAGAACGCCAGACTGACAAAGTAGCTACCGAATCCAAGCTGATATACGGCACGGATGCCGATTTTCCGGAGTAGAGGTGGGAACGCGTAGACTTGGAATACTCCTGTCAAAATCGATCAGCGCTGAATCGCCATATATTGAAAGGTCAGATGGACGATCTTACCGTTTCCGAGTCCCCAAATACCCATAATAACACCGATGGTGAAATTGGTGAAGCCGAGGCCGCCATATTGGACGTGAGTCGAGTAAAGGAGTGCGAGGAGGACTTGTATCGATTGGTCCATAAAAGCAAGAAATACATAGTTGTAAATGGGCATCAGCAGGCGATGCACGAGGAGTTCTTTTATGGAGGGCGGGGGAGGAGTATCGGGGCGACATTCTCCGCTCTCGCGCCCGGCTTTCCGAGAAGGAAGTGTCTGGCGAATGGCGTCAGATCCACAAGAGTGAACAATTAAAAGGACTCGAATCATACCTCCTTGAGATAGAAAAGCGCCAGAATAAAGCTACAGAGTGGTACAAGAGCCGCTCCAGCACATGACAAAAAGTACGGGCGGGATCGAAGGAGAGGTATGTTCCCAATCCACGTATTGGGATACTCCTCAGCGGGTCGGGCCAAAACTCCGCCGATAATCGGCCTATTGGGGAACTTAGCCAAACTGAGAAACGCAAACAGAACTCAAAAAGCGCACCCGACAGTGAGCCCAGTCGACCACATGGTCGGGATAAACGCAAACGCTTGTCCGACATTGGAAGGATCGGTGAGTTCTCCCATCACCCCCTTTGTTACGCCGATATTTCCGTTGAAGCCGCCTTGAGCTGCACGGCTGACGAGCAGAAACCAGTAGTTGTTAGTGCACCCGAAAGACAGAATCGAGAGCGCCATTCCAAGAAGACCAGTGAGGAGGATCGGCTTCCGGCCGTACCTATCAGAGGCACGGCCCCAGAGGACGACAGTCAGTGCCTCAGCGGCGTAGAATAATGATTCCTATACGTGATAACATATAGTGGGTAATTTCCGGAAAGTGAGAAAGCGCACGCACGATTACGCCAGCAAAGTAACCCGTCTTGCGCTCGTCTCCTCCTGTTATTCCAGTCTCGCGGACGAACTGGTTGATGAAGGGGAAGATGGCGGTCGAGGTTATGGGTTCCGCGAACTGTATGCAAAGCACGATGAAAATTTGGAGCCGGGGCAAGGGCGTGGGCGGCTTCTTCGTCGGCGATGGCGGCGGTAAGGGAAGCTGCTCGGTCCTCGTCGTGCAGCCCATCGAGCCATAGCCGGCGCTCTCACTGTGGGACTCGTGCGAGAAATGCATTGGGGGGGATGGCGAGGGCGTGCGCAAAGGCGTTTGAGTAGAGACACGTTGGTCGGGCATCGAAGTTTAGATCCCGAGACTATGCTAATGGTTGGCTCGCATCTAAAGCAAAAACGACGGAGTTAGCGGGGGCGATGAGAAGAGCGCTCCTTATGATTTGGGAATAGTGTGAGTACTTTGAGACGCCACCTCAGAGATGACGGACCCATGAAGTGGGATTTTCGCTCCCCGTGTCTGTACGGAAGTTGGAGTCCTAACCCAATATGTAAATTTCAAGTCCAAACACGATCCCCGAAGGCGTGAATGGACGATTGGGGCGCATCGACCACAGAAATACCGCGCGGACTCCGTTCCGAACCAATAGGTGCCGGAGCGATTATCTACGCCAGAAGATGTCCACCAGCGAAATAGCGTTGTCAATCTTAATCCTCCGATGACTTGGTGACTGTTGATGAGCTGGCAGACGACACGAAGTGAGCCAGAAAGCCTTACCGATATTCCATGATCTCGGGATTCGGAGTCGGGAACGAGTAGCAGAGAGTCGGAAATGAACGGATTAAAGTGATAGAATGTTTAGGGGATTGACTGGAGGATGAATATTCTGGACAGGACCTGTCGAAAGAAACAAATTTGCCTTATTCTTGTAACCTGAACCCATCTTATAAGGCCTTATAAGGTGATTCAAGTTATAAGGCCTTATAAGGACCTCATAAGATTGGTTCAGGTCATAAGTCGATAAGGCAAATTTGTTTTTTTCCGACAGGTGCCTCTCAGCGGCGCTCCGGTGTTACCATGGTCCGGGACTCACAAGCAAGCCTTCAAAGCGGAAGCGGGGTAAGTAGAAGAGGCGAAAATGATCCCACATCACATGCCACGTGCGTGTCGTTTACATAATCTCCTCCCTCTTCCTCTTCTTGAACTTCGACTTGTTCCAAACTTGTTCAGAACCGGAGCTCCATGACGCTAAATTCAGGGTTCTTGTAATATTCTCGTTTCTGCCGAGGACGTGTCCCCTCAAATCCCTCTCTGACGCACGCCGCCCTGAACCGAAAAACCGGAAACGAATCAAATCAAACACACCATGGAAGGTTGAACGGCCGAGTAGGGTGGCTCAAAGGTGGTGCAAATTCATTTTTTAGGTCGCGAAAAGGCTCCACTACGGATTGGGCCGGCATTTATACACAAGAATGTGGGACGATTCTATCCTAAGCACGCCTTCTCTTTCGTTTCGAAAGACTATTCCGCCTGTGTCTCCGGAAACACCTTCGGATCTTGCAGTATTTCGATAGGGATTCCCTATATGAACTAGCCGTCGTTGGTTAGAGCTGCAGGCACCCACCGATGTTGAAACCACCCTTTAGCATCTACACGCTCTCCCTCGGAAAGCATATCGATTTAACCATACGCCTGAAGACCGCTGCTGCTGCTGGTTTCACGCACATCGAGTTAGATACCGCTGATTGGTGGGTTATGATTCAGTATTCGTTCAGGGCACTCACCAAGCTTACTTAGGTATGCGTACGCGGACGCGTATCGCGCTTCTCGAGACCTCCCCGCGGAGAACTCTCAATATCAGGCTGGCGCAGCACAACAACTCTCCGCTCAAATCAAAGCTCTGGGACTCAAAGTATTATGCATCCAGCCCTTCCGCCACTTCGAGGGTCTCCTCGACGCCGAAGCGCGAGCGGCGCGCTTCGCCGAGGCTCTCGCCCTCTTCCACGTAATGCCCATCCTCGAAACGGACCTCTTCATGATCCCGTCCTCCTTCCTCCCCGCCCCCCTCATCTCTGGCGACCCCTCGCGCATCGCCGCCGACCTCCGCGCCCTCGCCGACCTCGCGCACACCGTCTCCCCCGCGCTCAAAATCGGATACGAGGCGCTCGCGTGGGGCACGCACGTCAACACGTGGCAGGCCGCCTGGGCCGCCGTCCAGCGCGCTGACCGCGCAAACCTCGGGCTCGTGCTCGATAGCTTCAACCTCCTCGGGCGCGTCTACGCGGACCCGACGCGCGAGGACGGGCTCGCGGCCGGCGACGCGGACGCGGTGCTGTATGCCTCACTCACAGAGCTCGTCGCCTCCGTCCCTCCCGCACGTATCTTCCTCCTCCAGATTGCGGATGGCGCCCGCGTGCACGTGCACGTACCCCCGCCCCCGTACGCGGCTGACTCCGCGGCGCAGCAGCAGCAGCACCCCCCACCCGCGCGCCTCACATGGTCGCGCACCTCGCGCCTCTTCCCGGGAGAGTACGACCGCGGCGCATACCTCCCCGTCGTGCAATTCATGCAGGCCGTCGTCTCGCGCCTCGGCTTCGCGGGCCCGTGGAGCCTTGAGTACTTCAACGCCGACCTGGAGGCCCCGCACACGGACCCAGATGCGGACGCGGAGGTGGCAGGCAAGCTCGCGGCGCGCGGGATGGCCTCGCTGAGGTGGCTGCTGGACGTCGTCGATGGGCCCCGCATGCGGGTGGTGCGTCCCTTCTTGGCTTATTTCTCTAATCTAAACTCTGGAACATTATAGCAGCCAGCGGTTTCTCGCGCCCACCAGCTACCGGAAGCGTTGGGAGAAGTGACAGTGGCATGACGTCCCAGGGGCACGCCCTCCTTCCACCTTCTATAGAAAAAGCTGGTCAGTCAAAAGTATCAACGCGAGTTTACGCCGCTCCTGTCCTGCGAACTTCGTCTGTTCTACCTTTTCTGTTATTGTAGATCTGTTTTCGTCTGAAGTATCCGTTGATTCACCGCATCTCTGGGCTTATTCGAAACCCGAATTCTGCACTACTTTCTCATCGCTTGTTGAGACAACTTGATAGGTCAGGTACTTAGGTAGGTAGGTAGGTAGCATTACATGGCACGGTCCGAATAACGAATGCTGGTTTCCACGAATGATCCCAGTGTACAAGCAAGCTACTTCTGGTCGAGTAGAATACACCTTCGCCCCTGGGCCTGCATGCACCAGCCACAGACCCCACGAGTTTTACCCCATGCCCCATGGTAGATCCCGACCAATAACACAGAAGCGAAAAAGGAGAGTTACTTACCACCGGATGCGATTTAGGTCTTCGAGTACATGACTTCATACCTTCAAATTGACCTTCCAGGAAATAAACTCTGCATCTTTGCCTCACGAAATGCACTGATTGAGTGGTACCTTCAATTGGCGAGCTTAATCAACATTGGCGACCACATTGTGTGTGTGCATCGGCGAGGGATTGGCCGTGATGTCAGGCAATATCCGATTCCATACGATCGGAGGAGGAGGAGGAGGAGGATATATTACTGCGGTGGTCCCAATAAGGAACAAGCAGGTACTGTACCGACGTACAATGTGTCCTTTGTACGCTACAGTCATCAGACATGCACCTAGCTGCGATTAGCCAGTAGAGTCTCACGATAAAGCTAAGAAGACGGGTAATTAAATTCTTCGGTGTATAGAGCGTATTTGCACCCCCCAAAATCGACGGCCAAATTTCTGGTATCAGCCATCATTTTTAGGATAGAGAAATGATTAGGGGCAGTCAGAGTAGACGATTCTCGTCGATTCTGAGGCGATTCTGACAGTCGATTCTGACGGCGATTCTGATTTATTTAAGCGTGAGAGAATCGTCGAAAATCAGAATCGATTCTGCGGCGATTCTGATTTAAAATAATTCCGAGAATCGTCTCAGAATCGCCGTCAGAATACCCAGAATCGGGTATTTAATTTCTACTCTGACTGCCCCTATTGATGTGCCGTAACCGACCTTCCCAGCAGCCAAAACCTATTTTCCCCGTATAATTTCTCTCATGAAAGTGGCCAGTGCCTTCAAGACTACCGTGGTGTGTCCACACAAAAAACCCGGGTTATCTAGCATTTTTTCACGCCTTTTGGCAGACTTTACAAGTCGTGAAGGGATCCTATTTTGGTGTCATCAAATTTCTGACAGGCCCCATCAAAGTTTGCCCTAAAAGTGCGTCAAGGGAGCTGCAAATACGCACTGAGGACCCTCATGGATCAACATCAGATCGAATCCTTCGCGATGCCAAGGCCGGAGTATGGTATTCCGAATATCTGTGAACGACAGAGGATCTCGTACGTCGTATTTGGTGAAATGGTGAAAAATCATATGCGGCCGCAGTTGAACCATGCGCAGTAAATTTCGCATTGCTGTGGCCCTGGTAAAGTTGAACAACGGTGAAATCTGTTGAATAGTTGATCCCATCACCCACGGTTTGAACTTGCAATCATTGTCGGCAAAAGAACTTGTGGGAGGTCAATCGTCTAGGAAAAGAGTCGCGTTCCATGTTATGAGCATATAGGCCTTCATGAATGTTTTAGTTCAGAAATTACGCCGGTATTCGCGTCTAAGAGCGCAAGACGCGTGAAATAAATGATGTGTTTGTTTGTGCATCTCCCATCATCATTCATTCAGCGACACCGCCTCGCCGTCACACGGTAACTATCCGACCCAGATCCGACCTTAATGAGCGATGGGCGAGCTATTTTCATTACAGCGCATAGCCAAACAGACATCCTAGAAAGATCTACCTCAAAAGCTCGGAGGCCTGCAGATTCGATCTGGCGACATATGGCTCGTACACCACTGGTCTGGCAATCTGCTCGTCGTGCTTCAAGTAGCGATTTTTTCCGGGACTTGAAGATGCGAGCTTAAACGCCACTTGGAACAAAAATATGATCTCCGTTACCTATCGGCCGCTACTGCCATCCGCAGCTTTATCGAGCGAATGGTTCCGTTTTTAGGCGTCGGATGTCCTGTATAAAAGTGGCTCTCCGTTCTGGTCCCAATACCTATTCTTCTTCTTCCCTTCGTTCTTTCAGATGCTTTTTTCAACATTTAATCTTGTTCCGCTGTCTCTGGCCGTTCTGAGAATCGGCCATTCTGCTTCTGCTGCTGCCATTGCTCGTCGCCAGGATGACACACAACGTCAAAACCAGACTATCCGATGGGTCAACTGCCACGACAACGTCCCGCAGCCAGTCGAGTCTGTGTTGAATGTGACTGGTACCAGTTTCAACGGGACTTTACCTTCTACCCTTTTCTGCGGTGAGATGGATGTACCTATGGACTACACGAAGCCATTCGATTCCTCCTCCAACAATATCACCATTGGATTCGCGATGAATCGTCCCCAGGCTCCGCAGGGCCTCATCCTCTAGTTCGTTCTCTTTTCGAGTATGCACTCTTCTCGCTGACCTATCACCCACAGCCATGCAGGTACGAAGGCGTCCAGTATTGTGACATATATTTCTTACCCACATGATCACAGGTGGTCCGGGATTGGATGCGGCATCTCAAGCCTGGTTCACTGCACTGAATCTCTCCGCCGGCGAGCCGTTTACCGAATTGCTCGAGTTTGATTTTTTGGGTACGCGCTCTCTCGCCCCCATGACATACCCGATTGTATTTATTTCGCGTCTTCAGCGATAAACACACGCGGCCTTCAGTTCTCCAATCCCCTCAACTGCACCTCCGGAGTTTTCTTCAACGATATTCCTTTCTCTTTGTGAGCCTTCCGTCCGTATCCATCTACATCTAGGGCTGACATGTAAAAAGCCCATCCTCGCAGGATGAATTCGACCAGTATCAAGCAGCCATGTCGAACTTCTACTCCTCGTGCACTAACAACACTACACCGGCGGGGATTATGCAGCATCTTGGCACAATAGAGCTCGTTCAGGACTGGGATTCAGTCCGTGCCGCGCTGGGCTACGAGAAAGTCAGCTTTGCAGGCGTTTCCTAGTAAGTCTTGTGGCAAAGTTCTTCTTACGTCTGGAGCTCATTGCGTGTGGCGCAGCGGGACGTTCGTCGGCATGGAATACGCGTCACGCTTCCCGGAGCGCGTCGACCGCTTTGTTCTTGACGCGGCAATTCCGCATGGCATGGTGTGTCACTTTATCTCGTCAAATTTAGCCTCTTTATTGACCGAAAGATCGAAGTCATTCCAGGACATGGTCACGGACCAAGTCGCCGCCATTAACCGAGTCCTTCTCCGTGCGGATGCCTTCTGCCTCACGGACCCCACGTGCCCGTTCTACGGCCAGGGAAATGGTAGCGTCGTCAAGGTGTGTATACTCATCTCTTTCCCCATGGATCCTACCAACCAACTCAATTGCTTTCTCTGTGCAGGCGTGGGATACCGTTCTCGCGCAGGCTATCGAATCCCCGATTCCTGCTCTCAGCTGCGGAGCGGGCAAAGGATGTAACTCCCCCGTCACGCCGACAGATTTACGGCTCGGTGTCAGCGTTCTGTTCCGCGCTGATCCCGACTTCCCGAAGTTCAACATTGCACTGAACCAAACACTTCACGGGGACGCGAGCCTCTTTGCGTACGAGCCTCTTGGTGATATCCGCGAAACCGTCGTGTCGCCTCTCTTGTGCTCCGATTTCCGTGCGCCTCCAACTCCTTGTTTATCCTTACAGTGCATAATTAAACCAACATCACAGAAATCTCGGGCGCGCTCAAGACGTTCGACGGTTTCAATAACTTGAGCATTAACTCGCAGAGCGTAAGTCACGTTTACCAGACAGATGATTATGTTTAAACCGCTATTAGAGCGACCCTGCCAAGATTGTGTACTCTCAAATCTGGCAGTTCGCCCTCATGTGTGCGGCCTGGCCATTCGACACCCCGGCACCGGCTACATTGCCAACCGACCTCCCTCTCATGTGGATTACGTCTGACTTCGACCTCAAGTAATTCTCCCGTCCTTTCTTTCTCCGACCTATTCTTATTTGTTCCAGCCTACCGACGGAATTGACAACCTTCGCATGGGAGCAGGCCCCCAACTCCACCCTCCTCATCCGGCACGGCGACGATCACACCTCCATTCTACGTATGTACCATTGAAATCTTCCGTCAACAAGAAACCAACCATTGAATGCAGAGGCACCGCCGGCAACCTTCGCACAGGGAATTGCACAGTACTTTCTGCGCACAGGCGTGATGCCCCCCGCCTGGGCAGACGAGCGGGTTACGGTTATCTCACCCGGCGGAACGCGGGGCCCTATTCCCGGCGCGTACGACGTTCCCACGGGAGCAATCGCGGGCGATATAAGCAGTGTCGAGAATATTGTGTAGTGATGACATTAAATTTTCGTTTAGAATAGTCGGTTTTTTTTTTTGGCAAGTTGGCCTTATTGTTGGAATATATTCCATCCGTGTCATGATGAAGAATTTGGAGGCTTGGAATTAGTCACCACTCGCCACAGACCCGGCTGGCCATCCGCAGCGGCGACAGCACCGCCGAGGCCCGACTAATCGCTTCGAATCCTTGAGGCTTGCACCGCTTTGCCGATTCGATCCGGAAGATCTCATACTTTCAATCATGTGACAAGGCTTATAAACTTGTGCGGAGCACATGCGGATCACACGGGGTATGTGCGTTGGTTCCAAAGAGAAGTACTCTACGGAGAGGGATCCACCATCATGCTTACTACGGATCTGAACCCTCACCTAGGTAGGATCAGGATCACATCTCTCCGTATTGCCTCAATGGCCCGGCCGTTATCCATCTTTTCCATTCAATTTAGTGGGCGCGCCAACCGAACGGAGACCTCTGATAGTACACATTCTCAGAAATAATGGTAATAGAAATTGTCCATTTCCTCAGTGTTTCATCGAGACCCGGCAGTAGAGCCTCCATGTTGGAATCCATAATTATCATCGTTAACGGCGCTGTCCAATTCTGATCCGTACGTGCAGTATTTAACGAGCCATTTCACTATTGCTGGATACCAAAATGTCTACATCAACCCCTCCCACACACAGCGGGCGGCGCCGCCCCAAGAGAAGCCGGACACTCGTGGCATGTTCGAATTGCAGAAAGCGCAAAATCAGGGTGTGTTCAGGTCCCGGGAGTGGCGATATTGACTCATATTTATTGCTCAGTGTATCACATCCGAGAAGCCCCCAAAAAATCCTTGTGCACGGTGTACGAAAAAGAACCTCGACTGTGAATACATTGCCATCGAGGACCCCGACGATTACTCGCCTTCGCCTTCGACGCATGCCGAGTCGGATTCAGGGGACTCTCCACCAACGACTAGTTTTCCAGAGTCAACGGCATGGAACCCGCGTCCTATTGCAATCCCTGAGTTATCCCGAGATCTGGGGGCCACTTCGGCCCCGTCTATCCCTCCAGGCGTCAGCCCTAATCAACCTTACACGTACACTGGGTACGCGGGCCGCAGAGAGGGGCAATTTATGACCCCTCCGTTCCCCGTGAGCCATATGCAGTCCCCGCATTACGCCCCTGCGCAGGCGAATCCCCGCCATCTCTCATCCAACCCACCTGCGCTATATGATCTTCAGGCTGCACATGCCCGACAATACCTGGCCAACAGGGCGCGTGCATCGGAGCATCCGTCGCGTATTGCGCAGCCCCACAATCCTCCACCATACTACCCAACTGGATACGGCCAGTTCCATGGTTCTGATACGATGTTGATGTCCGAACAGCAATGGCCCACTTCAGACCAGAGGTAATTTGTCTCTTCTAATCTAGTTCGGAGGATTACATCTGATCATTGTCTCATCAGTGGATACAATAATGAAGGTAGCGAACAATCCTCGAATGACTACCGTTGGGGAGCAGCGCCAGAAAGAGAACAATGACATGTATAATTAATTATCGTCAGGGACATGTAACGGAATGAATTGAAAAAAACCGAAACAATAAAATTAAGTGTCTGCCACGAGAGTTGGATCTCCTCTCCTCTTTATAAAATTACGTGCGTCTTTCAAAACTAGCCATCTCCGGACCGCTGTCCGAGATCGGCGCACCCGGCGGTGTTTGAAATCCGGTCAACCATCAATCAGTACTGCCGTAGCCTGGATGGCTATGTACGGCAACAATAGACTTCAAGTTCAAGTTCAAGATAGGGTTTTCTAAGCAAGTCCTTTCAACGGATAAATCTCCCCCGAAAAAATTGGCTTTAGTTAAACATGTTCAGTCATCATCAACGTTGAGCGGCCGACAGGTCGGATCCGGGCCAAATCTCACTTCGCTTCCTGCCTCCCACCTTCTTTTTAGCCGTATGTCCTCGCTCGCTTCGTGGGATCGGCATATCTCTATCCCGCGGGGGGCCAGCTAGTCTCTTATAAATATCAAACCGACTAATTTTATAAGACTCGTACCTCCTGCATGTGTTGTATACAGAAGTGCTGAAACACCAATCTTTTCATCCGAGTACCTTTCCCGAGTGTCCCTGAACTCTTCCAGGAAGATTGCTATCAACTTCGCGCATATGATTCATATGAAGTCTCGCGGCGCGAGAACGGTCATCACGTTCGATGTTTGCGGGACAGGCCGCCCCCCGTCTTACGCGGCCTATCATGATGGTTTCGTCCCTTTTGTTGCTCAGTCTTAGCTCAGTCTGGTTGTTTTATGTCATTGATTCGTGCTCAGACATCTTCGCCGCAGAGACTGCCTGTATTTCCATCATCCTACAAACTTGGACGGCGCCTATCCGCCGCGCGTCGTCGGCAAGAACTACTCGATGGTAAGGGATGGTCTCGGCCCTGTTCCAATGGACTTCGCGCTTTACAGCCTCTACGTACACTTAGATGCGTTTCTCGTCCGACATTAAGTCAGGCCCAAGAATACTTGTCACCGAAGCCGTGTTGACCGTATCCTTTTGTAAGTGCTTCCCTGCTCAATTCAGTCTGGCATGTTATGTGATCAATTTTCAGGCGACGAAGTGAGTCCGCGCTATCCATATATACACCTTCACCGTGGTGACCGCTGTGGTACCTTGTTACCTGCTGAATAGGCTTACATACCATAATTCATGCCGTGTTTTCGGAGAATTACTACGGCCGCGCCAGAGATCCCGTGGCTGGAAACTGCAAGTAATTTAGCTATAGGGTGAGATCTACAGACGACACACCAGTGCACATTTCGGCGCCGCCTCGTTGATGAATTTGCACAGGGCAAGCATGATTTATTCAACTTTCCACGCAATCATCGACGCGTTGCAGCACGCATGAATTGTGTCTGATGGACGTGGTCAAAGAATCACACGCACGATATCGGAGGAGGAGGAGGAGGAGCTCCGTACTGACACGGTCCCACAATTCAAACAGCCAATTTACTACGTAGGACATGGTAACTTACAGAGGCTAACATCCAGCCGTCCTGTACATAGAACATTAGAACGAGTTTCACTTGACTGAAAATTCAAGGTGCTCGCAAACACGAGTAGATGGTACATCGGAGATCTCACCAAATCATTGGTCTTACGCCGAGCTGACGAAGGAAAGGCTCATTGAAGTGAGTCGAGGCCATAGAAGACACAAATTATCGTAAGTATCACATATATGTGAATAGAGACATGAAATATATGCTAGCACTTGAAACGTACAGATTAGTGCTACATGTATGTAAGACTTTCAAGACTACAGTCGATTATTTTTTGAATCCACATTGGGTCAGTTCACGCCGGAGCGTTCACCTTTAGCCCATAGCGCACCGTCAAGGGAGTACCAGGACATCCAGCCCTTCAACAAGAAACCTCGTTCTCAATTCCCCGCACGAAGTCGTCAGAAGTACTCTCGGTACCCAATGCGACCTCGCCAATGCTGAACTCTCATTTGGGTTCACCATCTAGGTTGTCGAGCATCTCCGCAGCCGATCCACGTAGCTCAGCTGTGGAAAGCTCAAACGCACCCCTAGTACCTCCAGGGAGAAATCCCGGCCCGCAACTGCCTTCAGTTACTTTGCGTCGAAGATCAGGACAACAATTCCAGCTCCATAGACCCACCAAACGGTGGTAGTGAAATACACCTGATACCGCGCAATCCAGCACCTTGACAATCATCGGCACAAGAAACTGGAGGCTGTGGAACCCAGATATCCGGGCAAATACAAAAGTTTCAGCTAGTCCCAGTGGACGAAGAACGACCCGGAGCAATGTCGGGGAAAAACCACAAGAACTCCTTATAGAGCTTGGAGGAAAATTGACACCTAAGAGTTGTAAGGAAAGCCCAACGAGCGCCGCACAAAGTTCCTTGCTGCGATGGATAGATCTTGAAGCTTGACAATCAGAGTGGATGGAGGAAGCGCATGTCACACCGTGATATGGCGTCACGCAATCACACTGGAGAAATAAAACTAAACAGTCGAATCCGGAGAAGTCTATGTATTAGGATACTTCACAGGCGAAAGGAGAGGATGCCGGCGCCCCATGGCGGAGTCACGGCCGCTGGCGAATTAGTGCTAAGAACGGCACTGTGACGGTGCTGCACAGTGTCCGTGCTTTCTCAACAAGGCCCCCATTGTGAGGTATAGAAGCAGCACCACGCGGAGCGCACGAGGGCAGGACACGGCGCCGGAACCGTTCAAAGGGACGCACAGACGCCTCCGACTGGGCAGCCGACGAGCGCAGCTTCTCCCGCCGTAGCCAGCTATCCGCTCTTCAAGCTTCAAGCGTCGGATGATGCACAGCTGAATCATGCCCCTGTGCTTCAGAGCGATGAACATACTTGCGACGGAGAGGAGGCGTCGCGCAACGCGCAACGGTGTTGTACGTATCGCCAGGATTCTCGCCCTCTGTGACGTCTTCCACTTCCGGGTACCTTCCGCATCGCAAAATGTACTGGCGTAGATGAGATCCAGCTTCATCCTCCCATCTCTCCCGGGCAGGCATGGGAATGCGTGAGGGGAATAGCATCCCAAAAGGCGGCAGCACACGCCGCTACGCGTCCAAGCATTGCTCTCAGCGACTCGCCGGCGCAACGCGCCTCTACGCACACGCATGCCTCCCAGTCCGAGCAAGGTTAGCGGACGACGAGCGCGCCCTCCCTGTGCCGTAGCCCGCGGCTAGCGCGGACCGAGGAGGAGGCGCTGGGGACGTATCCTGGATTTGACCTCTCTCACATCCGCGCGGTACAACGTCGCGGGTCCTCTGGGAACGATGGGCGGGACGACGGATCCGAACACGGAGCGCGGACGCAGCGACGATAGCTCCGCTCACGCCAGACATAGCTTGTCTGATCTAGCGAATCGCAGGCGTTAAGCCTCGCCCTCCCACTCCATACCACGCGAGACAGAATCCTGGATTCGCCCCTCCTCTCCCCCTCCCCGTCGCCCACGTCCCCGAGCGCGTGAACCACAGCTCGCCGGCGCTAGCAAGTACGCTATCACCTCCTCCCCTGTCCTCGTTTCTTCTGTTCTCCTCGAGGCTCGAACACGAGCCCGCCGTGGTCGCAAGCAGCGCTGAGCCCGATCGCATTCGCATGCGCGGGCGGGACAAGCACGCTGCATAGCACGCGCGGCATGCACACCGTGTGTCGACGTTCGTACGCAGGGGATGCCGCCGTGTCGTCCGGGGAAACCGCGGTGCGCCGGGTGGAGGGTCGCGGGCAGTGGCGAAGAGAGGAGTCGGGTGTGTTGGGCGGCGGGGCAGAGACATCGACGTCGACCAAGAGTGGGTATCCAAGCGGCGCGCGTTGTTGCCGCATGCGATCCGGTCACAGGACGCTCGAACACGGGGGAGATGCGCGGTGCGCGGTGCGCGATGCCACTCCAGAGTGTTCGCCCAAGACGTATCGTACGGAGCAGCGGCGAAGGGGAGCGATACGCACGCGCGGCCAGAAAAGCGGTTAGAGGCCCGCATATGCCCGCATCGATCGATTGATTCATATCAGAAGACGCCGCCGCACCTCGGAGTCATATCTCCACATCCACCCTCACCGCCCACATCGCGACCCCACACATCCACATCGTCCCCGACTTCACACGCGTGCGTCTCTCGGAAGTCGAGCTCCCGTCCAGATCCAAATCCAGGTCGAGGTCTAGGTCCAGGACCCTCCCGCCGCGTCACGATGTGATGAAGAGAAAGGGAGGACTGTGGGTCTGGGAGGAAGCGGAGGACATGGCGGGCCCGGGGTCGCGCCCCCGTGCGGGTCTCCCTTTGTGATGGATGTCCCGCTTCGTCTCCGGCCACTCCCGCGTCCCTTCACTGCCTCCACACCCGGTACACATTCGCCCAACTTGGTCGTCGCGGTCGGGTACCCGTACGGGTTGTGCAGAGTGCGGATCGCGGAGTACGGGGCAGTGGGTATCGGCGAGTACGTCCGAATCCGCCCGTTCCAGTTCCTCCTGCGTCCTGTCCCCTCTCTCCTCTTCGCAGCCACCGCTCCTCCTCCCTTCTGCGTCCTCCACAGGATCCAGCTCTTCTCGCTCATCCGTCCAACGAAGGGAGCAGAGAAGAGGAACGCGGAAGGTGGAGAAAGGCCGAGCGGGAGCGTTGGAGGCGAAACAGGGGTCGGGTGGGGAGCAAGAAGGCGGACGTGGAGCATGCCGACAGCGTGCCGAGGGCGCGGTATGTCAAAAACGGCGCCGAATCGCTGCACCTCCCATCCCATCCCGAGTTGAGCCCGAGTGCGGGTGCGGAGAATGTCGGCGTCGGGACACAGGGCACGGGGGGGAGGGGGGGGGGGCGACATGCGGGGAGCGGTAGCCTGAGCCTGAGCGCACGGAGGTACATACATACACGCCAAGTTTACATAGGTAGTGGAGGCGAGCGCAGGACGAGGATAAGGGGAGGGAAGGGCGCGCGCGGGCGCAGCATGGTGGATGGAAGGGCCGCAGGTGGGGCGAGGAAAGCCGATGAGCGAGAATCGGAAACAAGACGAAGCGGAACACGGGGAGTTGCCAGTGCGAGTGCGAGAGGAGGGAAGGCGCCGGCGTGGGCACGGACACGGGCGCGGGCGTGGGGGTGCGCAGGGCCGCAGGTGGGGCGACGCGTGGGGTGGGATCGAATAGGATTGAACCGGGTGGGCGGGCGAGAAGCGGAGACGAAGGGCCGGCCGTGCGTGGTGCTGAACACGAGGAGAGAAAGAGGCGCCGCAGTATCGATGTGTTAGTGAGGGAAAAAAATCGGTTTCCATTTCCACTCCAAATTCCGACCATCAGTCCGTCCGTCTATTCAGGCACGAGGGCGGCGGGCGTGTGGTCGAAGGAGCCGGTGGGCGGAAGCGGCGGGGGAGTGAGTGAGCCAAGAGCTCGAGCGCCCGGATGTAGAGTCCGGATTGACGACGAAGGAGGACGCATCTGCTGTGATGACGATCGAGGGGCGAAGGACAGCCCACGCGCACACCGTGCTTATTCCTCCAGCGGATTCATAATCAAATCGCATGGACTCGACTCGACTAGGCACGCGTACAGGAAGAAAAAGCGTAAGCGCGGGCTGGCCCGTGATTTTACAGACGCGCCGTCGCTGTTGCCGTCGCCCGCCCCAGTTCGCTTGTATGTCGTATCCCAGATCCAGCGCCTTGCGCCTGGTGCTATCCTTCCGCGGAGGCTCTTGGCGTCCTTCCGCGGCAAGGAGAAGGCACCGACGGTGAGGGGAGAGGCGTCGTCGACCGATTATATGCTGTCTGCACCCTATTATGCATCGTGCCTGCGCTGTGCGGGGTTGCCGAGGCGAGGCTACACGCAGTATGCGTGGATTGTATTGAAGATAAGGACGGATTCGGAGGAGGGAGGAGGGAGGGGGAGGGGGATTGGGGATAGAGCAGGATTAGGAGAGAGGGGAAGCCGAAGCTCGAGGGCGGTCCGATGTGTCATAGATCGTGATACGAGGGGCAGAATGGGTGGATCAACGATGGATGCCCATGCTCGAGGATTGGCGCGCACATTCAAGCCTCCTCCTTCTCCGGCTCCAGGAGTGGTATGGAACACACGCTCTCTCGTAAGAGCCAGCGTAGATTCAAAATTCTGCGGACGCAGTCAGCTCAAGGAATAGATCCGGAAGGGGGCTCGCTATTCACCTCCGTCCTAAGCGCCCCGTGGCGGCGACAAGAGGTGCAGTCGGCTGTCGGCACGCGCACATCGTAAATTCGTCGTTCGTTGTTCGGCGCGGGGTCCGAACGTGTCTGAGTCCGGACTGGTCAGCATTCGGATTGACGGAGGAGACGCTGATGCTGGTTTGGGATTCGGGATTAGGAGAGGATGCGAGATGGCGAGATGCAGGATGGAGTAGGATTCGGGAGACAGAGAGCAAAAGACGAAGCTCGAAGATTCAAAATTCTCCAGACGCAGTCAGCTCAAGGAATAGATCCGGAAGGGCGCTGGTTATTCACCTCAGTCCAATGCCCATCTATATCTCCCCGTTCTGCGACACTTGTCGGTGGATGGATCTGAGGATCTATTAATCTGAGGCTGCTCCCGTAGATATGGAGAGGAGTTTACCTAGGTACGGGTTCTGCCTCCTCGCGCACTTTCCCCGTATAGATGGTCGTACCACCACGACGAATACATTACGCAGGATGTCGTTGGCGGGAGTTTCATGGGAGCCAATACCACGGTCACGGTCATGGGCGCAAGTTGACACGAGGAGTTCTCTGTTTCGTTTACTGGATGTTTCCTACACTCCAGCTGTTTCTCCGTGACAAGACGTCCGTTAGGGGAAGGTCAAGGTTGTCTCCTTCTCCTTCACCGAATATTTGAACGATCAGTTTCGTGCATCCACCCAGGATTGATAAGTATAAACGTACCGGTGCCAGTAGATATCGGTCGAAGAAAAAGGACGATATCCGGGGGTTTGTACTTCAAAAGTCAACCCGTGGAGCTCTAGAGACTTGTCATGACGTTCCCCGCCGCGAGCAAAGCAAGTCGCAGAGATTCTGGGAAAAGAGAACTTGACGGCACGTGCTATTTGACTACGATCTCCGAGCCAAACAAATACGGCTTATCAACGGCTTGTTGAATCAACCAGCAGTTACCCATGCTGCGCCACGGGGGACAAAGGCAAACTATCTTCAAATACCCAATGGTTGAAACTCGGAATCATAATCACGCTGCTCGTCACCTTCGGTTCGTCACCTTCGGTTTCGCGGCCTCATTGACAATTTGACAATTGCAAGACAATTGGGTACTACTGGAGAAAGCGGCCACCAGCAACGGACGCTGCGAGTTGGCAACCCTGCAACGGACTCCGACGGAGGTGGAGTTGCGGAACAAAGTCAATAAAAACCGACGGATCACTGTGGCCATCATGATGCTCCGGCGGACCACCATCTCGAGGCTCGTTCCACCGTACCTCTGACGTTTGTCCAGAGACACCACGTCGACATCTTGTATAGATCTTCTATGCAGGTCAGCCGGGCTAGCCGAGTTATCCGCATTTTGCCAAAGCTATAGGTCTAACGGAGGTTCGGAAACTGCAAGCTTCCACGTACCCCGTTTTCTCACCTTTACTGAGAGAGGAACGATCTAGGTACAATAAAACGTCTGTCAAGCCTGAGAGAGATTATTCCCCCACCATCATCCAAGCGAAAAGAATTGATTCAACTTGAACAGATTTCACGTGTTCAAAGGCGAAAGTGATTTTAGAATCTGTGGGGTGTTCTAACTGAGGTAAGGCACTTCTCATTCGTGCTGGAGAACACAACCAGAGATTGGTTTATCTTCTAGGCGATGTTGAATAAAAGAGAAGAGCGGCAGCAAGCTGAGGAATTTCCAACCAAGGTCATGTACAAGGTGGGGCAGATTTAGAGCAGCTATTGCCCACAATCTTATAATTTCTCCGAAAAAACAGTCTCGAGTCTCGTGGTAGTACTGGTACGCCAACGAACCATTTTTTGTGCCAGTGGGCTCACGTGTATCAATACTCTCGACGCGTCGGTCACAAACACGTGCTGTCTCATTAGCGCGTGCGTGACGCGTCTTCCTTTGTTCTACATCTCAGTCGGTGAATCGTTGCGAAATCGTCGAAATCGCAGGCCGTGAAGGCGTGTCTACCATCGGAAGAAACATATCGGTCTTTGTAGCTTTCACGATGCTTCCATATCCATGCAGCTTTTACCATTCGACCAGGATGCATTCTCCAATTCCACACGCCTCGAGGCATGTACTGTAAATAACCAAGGTGGCAGCTATTTGGCCTCTTCTTTCTTTCTTTATGCTTTGCTTCCCCCCTCCACGCGCCGTCGACCATATCTCTTCCTAGGCGCGATAATAATCCATGTCCCGCTACGGTCGGCGTGGTGCCCAATCCCACTACAGCCAACCTCCCCCCTACTCCGAGTCGGCCCCCGCCCGCCCCCCGCAATACGAGTGCTTCGGTCTGGACCATGCCACCGCCACCGGCTGCACCACGCAGCTCGCCTCCCCCGGGCTCTGCCCCGCCCACACGGAGCAGGGCATGTGGCTCCACTCCAGCGCAGCGCGCATCTCCGCCAGGGCGCGCAGGGCGCACGCAGAGGACCGCCGGTGCTGCGGGCTGACCAAGATGTATGCACTGTGCCGGAACAATCCAGGGGGCAACTTTCTTTATTGCTGGCGGCACGGGGGCCAGCGCGCGCCGGCGGGAGTGGGGGCGGCGCCTGGGGTAGAGGCGCCGCAGCGCGCCATTATTAGGGAGCGGGCGCGCGAGTTTGAGAGGATCAGGGCGCAGTCGGAGGCGGGTGAAAGGGAGGCAAGGGAGAGGCGGGCAAGGGAAGAGCGGCGGCGGCGGGAAGAGGCGAGGGAGCGGGCGGAAAGGGAGGAGGAGGAACGACGGGAGTGGCGCCAGCAGCAGCAGCAGCAGGAAGAGGAACAAAGGCGCCAGGAGCAAGAGCGCACGCGCGGGTCGCATCGTCAGCAGCAGGATAACTCGCAATGGGAGTGGTACCAACGGTTCTACCAGCGCCGGCAACGACAGGAGAGTCGTGACGCCGACGAGGAGTGGCGTAGGCGTGAGCAGCAGGAGCGCGATCGGGCTAGACGTGCGCAGGAAGAACGGGCTCGACGTGCAGAGGAAGAACGGCGCCGACAAGGGGATGGAGGGGCGGGCGTGCCGCGCGATGCCCGGACCCACGCTGCACTCGTGCAGAACTACCGCGCCGCCTCTGAGATCTTTGACGCCACCGCCTTCTCCGCCAGCAACCCCAACGCCTTCGCGCGCGTCCCGTGGCCAGTGTTCCCGCGCCTAGACGGCAGCGTGCGCGTCGGCGACGTGAGTCCGGGGAACGTGCGCCTATTTTTCGACGCGGGCAGGCTGCGGAGCTTCAAAACCGTTAGAGAAATCGATGTTATATTGAAGAACACCGCACGCAGATTCCACCCTGATCGATTCAGCGGGAACCGGCCTGTTGTATCGAGTATTCGGGATGCGGGCGAGCGAAACGCCGTACTCGAGGCTGCCGCCGTCGTCATCAGAATCGTCAATGAGTGTCGCGGTAGATCTTGAAGGGTGCTTGGACGAACGGATTTTTTTGGGGAATTGCTGCAATCTATATGGGCATTGTATTTTGGGCCAGAACATCCAATATATTAGTATTATATGTTATCCCTCGAATCGAGACATGGTCGGCGTTGAACGTTGATGATTTAAAACGAGAGACAGGTGCCTGCAGTAAAACGCGAGAAAGAATTTACTACGAAGAAGCTTGGGTCGACTCCAAGTGGAACGACTACAAGATATTCCATTCGGCTGAGAGGGGCACAATGCGGTTACGTGAAATCGTGAAAGGTGAAGTCGGGATTGCGAGGAGAGGATAAAGCAGATCGGCCGAAGAGAATCGGCCGCGCGAGTCCAAGAACAAGAAAAGTCAGAATTCGACATGAACGTTATTGTTTTCACGCCTGATCTCCCAAGGTATGCCGCATACCTTGGGAAGCCACCAAGCTACTGTATACCCCCACCTGAGACGATCTTGAAGACCCCATGAAGCACTCCACTGAGCCCTTGGGATGGATCTACTGATCGGACAGTCTCAATCAATTTCAACTTGTATTCCCACATTTCTAGGATAATTCTATTTGGCAACCCCCGTGCCAGATGTACGGGGGTTGCCATATAGCATTGTTCTATTTGGCAGCCCCCACGTGGACGATAAGATAAGCAAGATAATCTCGAAAATCCGCTGTTTGACCGCCGTTTCTTTTACATTTTCGCCCTTCTGGAGAGTTCAGACCACTAATTCGAGTGTCGGGAGCTCCCCTGATTATACTTCCATATGCCTGAGTTTCTTCGGCATTTTTTTCGGTCCGTTTCCATGATTTTTCTCAGGTTTTATGAGCAAAGTGGCCTAAACCGCGATAATTTGATGAATTGAGCAAGACATTGCTCCCCAAAAAATTGTGAGACAAGCGGTAAGTACTTCTGAATGTAGTCAATTTTTTTCGGGATTATCCAAGGCATTTAAAGGCATCAGGAACGTCCTGAATCTCTCCCGCCTCTCCCCGCCATCAGCGCCATCAACTGATGGGTTAGAAATCATGGGGTTGCTAAATAGTGGCAACCCGGGCGTGCCAAAGAATGGGGGTTGCCAAATAGAATTATCCACATTTCTAGGAAACAACATGTTTTGTAGCGTGAGTTTTGATGGTCCGGGATATAGGATAATCAGCAAATCATCTTCAGAACCATGTCTTCGACTGAGCCTCGTCGTAGATCATCCTCGAATCGCTGCTACAAGGTGGGTAGAGCAATGAGGACCTCCGGAGCTGCTAGGTCGAAGCATTCTTGTTTTGTGTCTCTCCCCGGTCACGAGTATAATTTCGGCTCGGCGTACCCGTGCGCCCCTTGAAAACTCCCGCTGCATCGGAGTCCCTTACAGCGTTCAATCCTTCGGCAAGTAAAATAGCGAGCTCCCATCCGCTATCAGTGTGTCAATCACAGATCTTGCTGCTTATCAACAATGAAGCTGTGTCTGACATTTGTTCGTAGTCGTACAGCTGACACCGCCCAGTACGCGGGACCGGCCGTGTAATTCTGCCTACCCCAGTGTTGTAGAACGCGAAATTGGCTCTGGGGAAGATCTGCGCCCTCGTCGGCACCGCCTCGTCTTTATCTCCAACAATCTTGAACAATGGGAACGAGGATACTGCATGTATGTCGGGATAAATCCCAGCACTGAGGTTCGTTATTCGGACTGTGTCGTGTATTCCTACCTACCAACATTTCTATTTGAAATGTGTGGTAGTCCTAGATATGTTCCTGTCTCGGAGATTCGGTTCGACCCACATTAAAAATCGCCTGGACTGTAAGTTGGTGCAACAGATCTTACTAAACCACCAGATTTTTCATCACTTTTGAATCCGCCCATGGGTTTCTGATTCGAATAGATAGGCCCGCTTTTGTTTCTCATAATTTGGAACGCAACAGATGGTGGCAAACTTTCGAGAGATTCAGTCGACAGATGGTTACTTTCATCATCTGAAGAAGAGTCGACAGAGAGCTCGGGATGTCGTCACGAAAACCCGGATATGAGTAAAGGTACGGATTATCTTTAAGTGGTTGCAATCTCGGCGCACTCGGCTTCGTTATTTGATGCGGTGCCGCGGACTCTTATTCTGATCCGGGTGCGGGTGGCCCGTGATCCGGAGTGCGTGCCCAGTTTCGCGAATTTGAAGGTGGTTGATTGCTTCAAACCATTCGTGAGTCGTGAGATACAGCTCAACAAATCTCATACTACATTATCCCTGGGTACGTAATTCGGCCTTCCATAAACTCTCGCCCAGTGTCTCTTCTCTCTTCTCTCTTGACAGACTCTCAACTCGTTGCTAGTTCTTATAGATTGATACTTCCACCCACTGAGGCCGTGTTCCTGAGTAAGATCGACGTCTGCCTGGGCAACTGTCAATGATGCAATCTGCCACAGACGTCAAACTCGCCGAATCAAGGTCCTTCAAGGCCGTGTTAAGTCAATCGCGAGGATAAACTGTAGGCACAGGAATAGAGGTAACACTCATCATTGTTATTACAGGAGCGTCCGACCCCTTTCCGTGAGGTCCGTAGTAGTGGTACATAAAAGCATCGACCACCCAAATTTACAACGTGGTCCGACCAACCTGAGGGCAGGAATGATGGTGCAAAGTTCTGATATACATGAGTTGGTACAAGGTCCGTGCAATTTCTCCCCGGAAGTTAGAGCCTTGTCGTGGTA
Organism: Mycena galericulata; assembly: GCA_029289565.1. Taxonomy (NCBI): domain Eukaryota; kingdom Fungi; phylum Basidiomycota; class Agaricomycetes; order Agaricales; family Mycenaceae; genus Mycena; species Mycena galericulata. The sequence continues at coordinate 190,800 of JARKIA010000133.1, read as the reverse complement.
GTAGTACAGGTAATCATTACCTCACCGGCGAGTTGTTGCGTTAGCACTTTGGGCATTGTTTATTTGTTATTCATTGAGACCTGCGCCTCGCGCTTTCTCGATATCTGGGTCTTGGATAAGTTAAGTCGAGTGCATACAGCGTGGCCACATACTTTCCCTCAACCGAGCATTCTCGGAATGCAGAAGCTTTAAATCTATTACATCGAAAAGAGGATGAAGTTCAGGAAATGTGTTTCGCATCCATAAGAGGACCTACAGGAATGCAAACTTTCGATCCGCCTTTGTGCGCCCGCGAGTTCTTGACGATAAAGAAAGGATTTGACATTTTTTCGTAGACAAGTGGGGCGCCACACACCTTCTTCCGCAACTTTGAGTCGGGCGACTGTGACCAAGTGTCAGAACGAGGAGCTTTCCCACTGGAAACAAATAAACACACCTGAAATTTGATGCTCTCTCCGTATGGCTTCCGCTTCCCGCTGGGTGGTAAGAAGGGCTATTGAAAGGTAATGAGCGTGGAAGTAAAAGTGACGATCACATGGAATGTACCTTCCCGTGTCCTTGAAAGCTCCTCCGCAGATCTTATCTCCGCCGACGCTATGGCTAAGATGCCTCATGAAACCAGGGCATTGGAAACGATTATACCGTACCAGCGTTTAATTCTCTCTCCCGCTTCTCGTGACGGTACGACACTGGTGAATTTTAATATGTAGAGCAAGGAGCCCGCAACGAAAATACACTGACTTCCCATCAGTTCCTTCTCCTGGCCTTTGACTAAGAGAAGTTGAACGCCGCTAATTTTTATACAAAGGTGCGGACTGACATTTAGCCAGCTCCCGAGTCTTCGCTCTCAGCTCTGTTGTCGGACAAAGAAAATCAAAATCAACGGAAAGTCAAGGTAGCCCAACTGAAGTCAACTTACGTTGTTTCATCTGTTCTTCGGCGCGAAGTGCTTTATTCATCTCCTCAGTAGCTAAACATGGTTCATTTCTGGATCGTGTCAACAATGAATTCCTCACCGAGACTGAGACGATCCTGGGTAGATACTGGGTTGGGACTGTGAGCATCAACTCAAATATAAAATCGTAGTAATGTACCGTTGGACGAGGGTGAGCTCGGTGACTCGCGCGAAGTCCTAGGGAAAGGGTGGAACGTCGAGGAATTATTGGAGTCGGGCCGCGTAGGTGAGTGCAACCCGGGTGGTGGGGAAGCGGCATAACTAGCTGGTTCGCCCCCACGGCTATGCGGGTGTTGTGAGCTGCGCCGATGCTCCGTTTCAATCATCTTGTGTAAGACGTCGGACACAAGTTCCTCGATTACAAACGGGCGCCCAGGAACAACGGTACCAATATTTTTCTGGACCATGAACACGCGGCTGGAGCATATATTATTCTGCGAAGTCCAGGTGATGCCGTTCGGATCCGCCCACAAGTAAAGGTCGGAGGCCTGAGCTGATGCCGCCCAAGGATGGGGAGTCAAGTATTTGTACAACGGAACCTTGTCCAGAAGCAAGGCCGTCCACCTCTTCCATTCCACCGAGCCATCGGCATTGCGGTCCCGCCAATACAGCCCGTACAATCCGGGCGTCAAGTCGAGATAAACATCGCCTGCTGAACCCACATTGGATGGGGGCGGACCTGTTCCACGAAACTCGAGGAAGACGATGTCGCAAGATGAGGCTGTTAGATCCAGAGAGTAGGGGTGGTTCGAGGAGAAAGCCATTGGGCGCACAGAAAACGTTCTCTGGAAGGAGAGCATTTCTGTGCGCTGCCCAATGTTCCATGATCTGCAATCGCTATAAAATAGTTGTTGGTCAAAACCGCTCCCGAATTCCCGCCTTGTCCGGATGATAGAGGTAACCATCTGTCGATTTCATTTGAAAATCTACTATCCATCTTCCCTCGTTTTCCAGATTGAGCAGAAGCGCTCAGCAGATGCGCATACTGGAGGCTATGCATGAATTATCAGAAATCTGGGCCGGTTGTCCGGGACCTGTCACCTATGGGGCGTGATGTAAGATAATGTACGAACTCCCTTCTGTTCATCAGAACAACCCAGTTTAGAGTTTGAATGTCATTCAACAGAGTCTAGTGGTAGATCACGGAACATCACCTATAGCGAAAACAAGCGAAAAAAATAGATGTCCGGACCCCGGCCCCGAGAGAGATCGTCGACCGTTTCGGGCGAACGAGTTCAACTTGATCTCATCTTGAACGACCATCTTCGCAGCTTCCTGGCGTTTTCGCGGCTCAGTGTCTACTCCTGTCTATTCCTCCATTTATGATGCCAAGCAAATCATGGACTTTGGAGGCTGAGAGCTGCCTTATTTTTCGTGGGACTTCGCGGAAGGTAAAGCCATCGTTGAATTTGCGGATCAACTCGCGAGTTCCGCTGACACTGCCGTTCAAAAAGTCCCTCCGTTCGCTGTTCGACACGACAAAGGTACGGCGGGCCGCCGACTATCACAGAAGTAGATGAAGAGTGGTGATGAACTGCCAGTGATTTCCATCGCGAATCTTCGTTAAAACACCTAAATTTGGTCGGATCAGCAAGTTGGGCTGATAGTTGTTAACTTGTTAGTAGTCGCTACCTAGAATACCGTCAACTCGGCCGCAGTCGAAACACTTTTCTCATCCCTTGAAAATCATGTGGGCGGCTGGGGCATGTGTGAAAGCCAGTTTTCTGTATGTACCAGCATTTAGGGATTCGTGAAGACATGATTCAGCGGCGCGCATCCATTATCTCGTTGCCGTAAATAAGTTCATGTCCGACGAAATCGACGGTGCTGAGCCTGGCGCACGCTACACGGTCCCGCCGGGATGCGATCATGTTTCTGAGGGCTGTATGATCAAAAGAGCGGAGCACGCCACAACCGATCCGGTCGAAAAAGAGCGTGAGGTGCTCGAGACCGGGGAGTGGCCACGATGCCGCCGAACTCTCGGCGCCAATCGTGAGCCAAGGACAAATGTCAGTCAGTCCGGTGGCTTCGAGGACGTTCAATTGAAGATATAGTGCTCCACTGGAAGGATGCACTAATGGGAACGTCTTCGGACATTTAGACGGTGAGTTTTCGGAGATTGCAGTCCGACTGCAGCAGGAAAGTATCAACGAGGCTGAGATAGTCCAGATGGATTGTGAGTTCTTGGAGGGCTGGGGCGACAAGCCACACCAAGGGGCCGGGGGACACCACGGTCAATTTCGAAGAGATGCTAGCTGAACATGATGAGGAGCATGCAGATGAGGGGACTGCGTAGCCCGTAAATTACACTCGATGACGTTTGTGAGCCGCCTGAGCAGATCCAGGTGGTCAACCCAACCTGGGAGTTGGGTACTGAAATGAGTAATCTGAGACCAAGGGAAATCGCCGAAGGGGGGTGCGATCCCCGCCAAGTTTAGTTGCCGAAGCCGCGGAGCATCCGCAAACAAAGATAATGAGTCGGCGTGAGTGGACCAGTTCAATGATTCTAAAAGAGGCAATCACAGGGAGGATAACCCAATATTCCATGCCATAACATTGGTAGAATATGCAGAAAATATTTACAATAACTTTTGGATGTTTGTGGCCTCAAACAGGCGGAATGTATTCAAAAGATATGCTAATTTAAGCATATCTTTTGAATACCTTCTGCCTCTTTTGAATGCATTGTGCATTTTTTGAGCCACAGACATATGAAAGGTATTGTAAATATTTTCACCATATTTTTTGTATGTCTTGGCATGGATTATGTTGTTATCCTCCCTGTGAATTAGCCTTGAATTCGCTCCATCCAATGGGGTGTTCGAGATAATCCATAATGCAGGGTAATCCACCGCGGAGAAGAATTCGTCAGAGTCTCGTAGAAGGCAGATGAGGGAGGGGAAGGCCGTATTTCACATGCGGGATTCAAGAAGACGTGAAGCGGTTTGTCGGCAGACCGCTCCAGTAGCATCCGAAGGCTCGGTAAAGGGTAGTCGGCTAGGAGGCCGGAACATTCGTCGTTATCGTTGGCGTCGGTGAAATCTGGAGTAGCGATCGCACTCCACAGAGCCGGAAGCCCCAAGGCGGCCTTTCGCCACCGTGAACAAACATGTCCTAGGCTCCAGGGAAGGGTGCCAGGCCCATGGACGAGTGTCCCCTGCGACCTCACTAGTCGCTGCTCCGAAATAACGAACAAGAATATTTCTTGTAGTATTTCGGGAGGGACATGGCAAAATGCGAATAACGTTGTGAGTACGCGCCAATTCTCTGGTTTATTGCCATCTGTTCTTCCAGCAGGGGAGATAGTCTCCGATGAAGGGCGTCAATTTGCCGTTGCAGATCTATAATGTCCTCATCGAGAGAGGAGCCGAGAGAGTCCATCTTCGATAATCTGATTGATTCTCGTTTGTGGCGGGTCGTTGGTCTCCAGGAGGGAAGACAAGCTTTCATCCGAGGCCAATCCGAGGCCATGATTATCACTTGCGTACGTCCGGGCCCGTTGGCGGCGCAATTTCTTGGACCTGTTGGAGTATCAACATTATGGATAACGCATTAGACCTAGAAACATCCCAGACTTTGCGCGCTGTCGGAGCGTCCGCTGAGCCCTGCGGGCAAGGGTGAGATGTGAGGGCACGTGGCAAGTTTAACGGAATGGCCAACGGCTCGCCGCGGGTGTTACCGGCAGAGTTCACGGTGTGATCACCGATTGCCTCCGAGGCAAGCTCAACCAACCGAAACTGAAATAACTCTTTGTTGGTCTCAGACTCTGCCTTCCCTTATGCCTCCCTTATGATAATATAAATCCCCTCTCCTTTGGTTGGTTCCCTCAACTGGCGACGACAAATAAGACTGCGTCCTAGCTTCGCACCCTTGAGTTATAACTTATGGGCATTGCAGAATATTAATGCCACGTCGTATCAACATATTATTTCACCACAGTCGTTTTTCTGCAACATCCTTCGACACAGCCGAGAGGACCGCGGACAATGACTGTTGAATTTCCATAGTCAAGACTCAACATGTAGAAACATTAGCGGTGTGCAAAAAACGGGGATCTCGTATCAGGTCGGTTGGGGCTCGCCGTAAAACCTGTCACCAGCATACTCGACGTCTGAGATACACCCTGTGATCAACCGCAACGCTGGAGCGGGAGAAACTAGAGGTACCGGGAAGGTATGTCCAACGCTCACGACTTCGGAATATTTGGGAGGAGGTGCGTGAGGATGCCAGAGCTGGTGCTTGGAGCGGATGTGCGGGACATGAATGTGCACCTTGTCGTGGATCCGGCCATGGAAGAAGTCGTCAGGATCCGAGTCGGACTCCTCGGCTTCCAGCTCGGACGCAGAAGTTTCCTTCGGATTCGAAAGAAGCCGAGACATCCTCTCCGATGGGCTCTGTCGACCACCAATATGTTTAATAAATGCGCACGAAGATGCGGCCCACCCGAAGTTGCCCTCCGACTTCCGAACCAGCCTTTTGCAGGCCCTATCCCCCCACTTCAAACCGGAAACACCAGACAGCTCGCTGGAGAAAAATGCTGCGATGTCCTTCAAGTTGGACCCGTCGTCAACCAGCTTAGAGATGGGCCACCACTCGATACCCTCGCGCTCCTTGAACGCACGGCAGATGTCCGCGTCTGGACGTGCAGTGACGAGGATACGAAAATTACTCCGGAGCTCTGCGGTCCGCGAAGAGAGGAGCGATATGAGCGTCTTCCGTGCCTCGGGGTCTCCGACGGCATCCAGACCATCGATTACAATAACCACTGGTCCAAAATAGACGGACGGGCGGCTAGCAGGCCTAAGAATAAACTCCTCAAACTGCTCTTGGATGCAAGCCGTCCTGCGCAGCGCTCGCGGCGAAACAACCTGCTTCAACGCCTCCCTCCACTCCGGATCCAGATCCGCAAGATCGCGGGCGATGGTGCTGAATAATTTTTCGGCGCTGCGCTCAGGATCCTGAGCGGCAAAGAAGAAGGAGGAGCCGAGGCGTCGCAATTCGTTGAATTTCCTCGAAACAGTGTGCGCAACGGCGGATTTCCCCGTCCCGGGCCCGCCATTCAGCACTAGAACGCGGGGTGCATCAGCGTCGTTCTTGTTGACCCACTCGAATATTTCCTCGAGGAGATCTTCGCGCGTTCCCAAAAGACACTGCTTGCCGAGATTAAACCGTGCGCCTGAAGCATACGGAAGATCATCGAGTTCAACAGCGGTAACTGTGAATATTTTAAGCACCTCGGTTGAATATGGCAGTTACATGCGTTACCGATGCGGTTGACCTGTTCCCCGATCCGGAGCACGGCAATTTCTGTTTTCATAGCAGATCCATCGCGAAAGGCGGATTTCAGTTCTTGGAACTTTTTCTCGTACTCCTCGATTTTGCCGTGCATTGCAGAGCGTGATAAGATGCTATTTCCGGCCCGTACAACTGGTCGATGCATTCAGGGAACGCGCAAAAGAAGGTAGTTCAGAGCTGTCACTCACTGAAGCTTTTTTGTTTCGTGTAGTCACGAATGAAATATGCACATTCGATAGTTTGGAGCGTCAAAAGCTTGATAGTCTGCCGATGCCCCTCGAGCGCGGCCACCTTCAATTCACTCAAAAACGCAAACACTTCGGAAGTAACCTTAATTAATTTCCGAAATTGGTTGTCCAGCTCTCTCTGGGCAATCACAACCTGGCGAACGAATCATAAGAGATGAAAGCCAGATAGAATTCCGGGGTTTGTTTAAATTACCTTCTGGGCCATAGTGAGGACGCTACATGCGAACTTTGCGTAAGGATGTATCTATGACTTTTTTAGTAATGGGGAATTGGATGAGATGCGCGATCCACACCTCAGAAAATCTGCTGATTAGACTGGTGAATACGTCGAGGTGTTTGAGTAAGACATCCAAGGGTTCCCAGATCGCATTTATGGAGCCCAAGTCCAAGATTTCCGCGGCGGGGGCATCAGCCACGTTTTCTGCGTCAAACCAAACAGCATTTTTCGCTTGGAGTTCAGCACCTGGTAGGTGGACAGGACATAAAACTGCCCTCATCGCGACGTGTATGCCTGCACCGATGTCGTGAATCTCCCTGCGTCGTAATTCAGCTGCCCGGCGTTCTGAGGCAGACCGGGAATCCGGAGGGAGCAGTTCGACTTTGAAATGGATGTGGGTGTTAGATGCTGCAGGTTGGTGGGCGAGTCTCCGTTCAACCGCTACACAATCGTAGTGAGAATCCAAATAGCGGAGAGTACAACATTGTCAGCGCACATCCACTACTCCGCATGCCGGCGTCTATTCTCTCTTCAATCCAGCCGACCATGGTTTCTGATCTGACGCGGTGGGCGGCGAGAAGCGTGAGTCGCATGGTAGAGGTGCGCGTAAGGTCACTTGGAAGTTTTATCATTCGTCCTTTTCAAGAGTGAGGCGCAATGGACCTACAAATGAAGCTCTTCGTCCCACGAAACCCAACCAGAACTTGCCATCGCGATGGCAGTAGTCTCGGTGCTATCGTTGACATCGACTCTAACAAAGAATCGCCCCGTACGCCATGCAACGATCGGAACGGCGTTCGCCTGTATTTCTGCCAGATGGATGAGTGGTCGAGGGAAATCTTGAATTCGGTTCAGCTTACTCGATACTTTGATCTTGAGCGTTGTCATCGCGGAACTTCAATTGCGATTAGCAGAGCGGTGCGATCCCATGCACCGTTCTCACCGGAAGAAGAGTCCAATTCGGCTATACGGTATGGAGCGGTTCGGAGTGTTGGTATTCGCCTCGTCCTCGCATCTTTAGTACTTTCTACGCTCGCCATATTTGGAAATGACACATTGGCACCGCGGGAAGTAGGCATGCAGCTGACCAGAGAGTGGGCTAGGGTACTGACGATCGCAAAGCCGGAAGGACGGCCATAGACCACGTTTGCGTAAGAGACGGATAAGCTGGTCGCATAACCCACTAATGATTTAAGGTTTGGAGGGAGTCCAACCATTTGTAGACATCGCTGATAATGCACAAGTCAACCGTGTGAAGGCATCAGTCATAAATGTCCGCAGTCACCATGCGAGGTTCACATGGCGATGAGGGGTGGATTTAGCCTCGTCGAACCAATTCCCTGCAGACTAATGAGATAACAGAAAGGAGACCCTGCAAACACGGTTCAAAGGTAGGTAAGTCGGTAAAAATATTCCGGCGCCGTGTCGTTGAGAAACAATGGAGTGTAGAGAGAAGAATAATCCATGACGTCGACTTGGGTGGGCGCTCCGTCTAACGAGGCATGAGGAATGATAACCAAGAATCCTGCCACGACAACGCACAAAAAACGAGGACTAGATACGATCGAGCCACAAAAAAAGCGGCGAGTTCCGTCATCCCAGGATCGCACGGTGGCTGTTGCGACGAAACTTGCGCTTGATGCGGAGGGCACGACCACGGCCGGCAGTTAGAATATTATAGGTGAGATTATCTGGACGAGACACAATGTTGACGCAGAAGAGCTCCGATACCAGCCAAGGAGGTTTCAGACCTCTGGAAGAAGCAGATTCCGGAACTAGTCACTGACTCACAGCTTCGAAAGTGCCTGGGCCCTGTAAAGTTACACGTGTCAAGGTGCCCGGGCCGGGCGACGGTCCGAGTCAGGGCGTCAAAGTCCCTTGTTGGTCCCTTGTGTCAATTTTACGGCCAAGGTGTTTCGGAATTCTCTCCAGAAACTGTATAACTCGACGGACGATTGCTGTACTTATCCGAAATTTTCGCAGTTTCGCTCATGATCATGGATTCGGAACCTCGAATCTACACAGTGGATGCCAGTGCATGCTGTGTGTCGAGGCGCTCTCTTGGTCGTTCCTCATAAACAGAAATAGTCTCCCACGTTGTAAGCGCTGCACTTATATATGTACCGATAGGCGCCTAATTTTTTTTTCCTTGATGTCGGATGTCGTTTGTCTCCGATCCTCGACTACTTTTTGTGATTCCTCCGCAGAGAGCCTCCGCGGGGAGAGGAGGGCCGGTCTACATAATGTCCTACATCCTCGTTGTCGCTCAACCTGGTGCACACGCGAATCCGCGAGTCGGTAGCAATAAAAGCCGGTCACCAGCGGATTGGCCGCACTGGCGCTGACTGTCTATCACTTTCCCCCACGAGCTGTGCGCGAGGTTCCTCATACCCGGCCAGTGGAATGGAGTACCGATGCAAAACCCGGAGACCACAAAGCTGTAATCACCTGTGCCGAAGATCTTCTATGTGGAAAGTGTCCAATTAAAAGGAACCGTTTCCCGCTCTCCCGCGCTCTCCGGTCTTGGACCGCTCGTCAGATGCACCGCTCTCAGTGGAGTAAACCTCCTGCCTTGACGTTCGGGCGATACCCAGTATATATCCTTCTTTTCCCGGCCGGCTCCATCTCTGATACCCTCTTTTCTCCAGCTACACATCTTTCGATTCCGGCGTCCATGGGTACTGAACTTGCACCGGAGGCCTCAGACGTGTGTCAGAAGTCATGTCTCTTGTGGGCAATCCATGGCATTATCTCGTCGGCTTTTTACATGACGTTTCGGTACTCCGTGCTCAGACCTTCACAGATATCTTGTCTCGTTTCTGCAAATTCTATTCGCTACGCTGATACCTCGGCGTCGTATTCCCCTGTCTATAGGGCCTCAGCTCTTCATCGATTGCGAGAAAGATCCTCAGCAATGCGTTGATGTTTATCAGGTTCGCACCCGGCTTTCGTGTGCCCAAAAACAATGCTCATTCTGCTCAGACACAAGCACAGCTCTGGGACGTCCTCAGACGTAGAGATGCTGCCGACGCAGCGTTCGAGGCGCAGGTTCTAGCTCTTCTTGAACCTGTCAAGATGCAGTTAGCGGAGATGAGGCGCGATGGCGGCCACCGGATCCAGGTGCACATCGTCTCTCCACTTTGAGCGAGCTTTCTCATTCTAGCTCAGGATCCGCATGATAGGGAGACCACCCATAATCTCGCAATTCCCCCGGATCTCCCTCCCGCGCCACAAATATTTTACGGGCGAGATAACGAGCTGTCCTCGTTAGTCGGCATGTTCTCGCAGGAAGGCCAGGCGCACGCCGTGCTGCTGGGCCAGGATGGGACGGGAAAGTCGGCGCTCGCGCTAGCCCTCCTCAACCGTACCGAGATTGCGAGCAAGTTCGGTGCTCGTCGGTTTCTTGTCCGATGTGATGTGTCTGCGGGCGCCACGGACATATCGCTCCGTTTGGCGGAGGCGCTGGGTCTCTCACGGATCCCGAGACACACGCCGCCCAAGAACGCCGTGCTCTCGGAGCTAGCGGCCCACCCCTTCGACTCCCTCATCGCTTTTGACGACCTAGGTGCGCCCTGTGAAGCCTTTCCCCGAATACATACTAACACACGGATCCAGATGGAGCATGGACATCCCCGTGCACGCGAGTCGCACTCGAGGACCTCCTCGCGGACCTGAGCGCCATTCCGAGCGTCTCCCTGCTCCTCACGCTCCGCGGTTTCCAGCGCCCTAGGGGCCCTGCATACACGCACCCCTTTCCTCCGCCACTCGGGCCCCTCCCCCTCCCCGCCGCACGCGCCCTCTTCCGTGCCATCTCGGACCTCCCGCCGCTAGCTGGCATCCCCGCCGCCGAGCTCGTTGAAACGGAATCATCGCTCCAGGATATGCCCACCGCCACCGATACGGAAGCTCCTCTCATCGACTCGCTGCTGCACCACGCGAGGTGTCTCCCCCGCGGCGTCGTCCGCCTTGCACAGTGCGCGCAATACGAGCCACTTCCTTTCTTGCTTGCACGCTGCGCCGAGGAAGGGGTGGTATAGGGCAATGTACCGGAGCTTCGACATGTCTATGCTCTCCGTGCAGCGGCCGCTCTGACGGTGTGGGTGGAGCAGGATTCGGTGTCGTCGCCCCGGCGCTTAACTCGGCGCTTATCACTGGCGCGCTTGTCTCCATCATCGGAGTCCATGGTTCTTTTCGCATTCTTATCTGGGAACCACGCATATCTTCTCCTTTCCCATTTTGGGTTCTTAGTTGCACACCAGTACCGCTACACGCATTCAGTATCGATCCGACCCGAATTAATGACAGTTATCATAAACCACAGGATCAAGTGTCGCTATACTGACGCTGTCGTGACATGTCTTCGCAGCGTTCTTCTCAAGTCTAGTAGACCGTTAACAGCCCTTGATAATCGTCAGAACCATAGTCAAGAAATTGAGCGCTTACCTTGAGCGTCTATTTCATGGGTGTCCTCATCGAAATACAACTAGCGTTAGTGGGTACAAATGAAGAGGCGCTGTACATGTGATGCACGTTTATCTACATGTGAAAGTCTAAATCTATGAAATGCGCGACACCGCTGAACAAAGGTACCGGCAGCTTGTCGAGTCCAAAAGGCCTTTAGACCACGAGGCTGGATTGGCATGAGAGTTCTTCCGAAGCTTTCCAGCATTTTGAAGTGTCTGCGCGCCCAACGCCCAGAAGTCGTCGTGTCCGTCAGCTGTGAACGAGGTGAATGCTCAACCGAGATTATGTTGGCCTCAAGGACTAGTTCTCGGCAGCGGCTGTCGTTTTCCCTGCGAGAATTCTCCCGTGTTGAAATCACTGGCTGCTTTAATTGACCTGTGCCCTCTGTCGCCGCGGATTGTTGAACTAAATGAAATAGGCGCGACCATGAGGCTGATCATGTAAACGGCAATGGACCTACGACGGAGGGGGATGCCTTCCAACATCGATCCTCCCGCCACAGCTAAACGAGAAGATCATGCCGCAGGGCAAGGAACATGTCAGTGGTACTTCATGAGCGCCAACCAATGAGATTCGTGAAAGTAGAGGGAAGCTTGAGGATAGCCATAAGATGTGGGGCATCTAAGATGTGGGGGGTAAGTTGGTGGGAATCGGTATTTTCAACCGCAACCCTTTTATACTCTCAAGTGCGGTGGAATATTGTCTCGAGTCATTTTGTTGGGCTGTGATATGCCCGACAGATCACAGTTGCGGGTCAACTGCGGGTTGTTCGGCTTCAAAAATGAAACAGGCGTCTCAAACTCGAAGGGAATTTGGTGTGGATCTCAACGGTGAGCCGGGAGTCTATGGTGTCTGACTCTGACGAAACTAATAGTTCTAAAAGAATTTCCGATGGGAGGCTATTCGGCGTCGGGAACCGTTCTCTAGAATCTGATTCTGGGGCTGGTATACAGCTGCTGTGGAATGTCAAATCGGATTTAGATGTTCAGTCGTTTGCAGCGAGGCATTTACCACTGAGGCGGTTCCACAGCACGGCTGTAATTCAATTTCCCGTTCACTTTGACGGAAAGTTGGAATAATATCAGCCTCAGTATGGTAGGGAATAGATAGATCTCTGGGACATGGTCCGTCGTGTTCAATTTAAGGTCACCTCACTGAGGTTATATCGAGGATAAAAAAAGAAGAGACGACAGGCGCCTATTTTTATACGAGATAGGCACCCGAGATTATCTGATAGTCTAGGTTGACGTAATTGCCATCATGTTTCAACAGCCTCTCGAGTCTTCCCCAAAATTCGGCGCGTTCTCCTTTAAAAAGCCACTGAAGTTCTCGTCAACTCAGACTTCACAGTCTCTCCTCCCCGCTGCAACTCAAGATGAACGACAACTCCGAGATGCTTAGGGAGGCAGCTACCGCAGGATCTTTGCGACCCATTACCTCCTATTGCACTGGTCGCTACGAAAACAGCACGCTGTAGGTGTGACACCTAACGTTCCGTACCTCTATTAAAAGAACAACAACATATAGCGTGGAGCCTGTCTCCATGGAGATTTCGTCAGGATTATTCACGGCCTCCCAAGAGCCTGAGTGCGTTTCTGAGGTGTTCCCCAAGTTTCGCACTGACTGTCACCGAAAGACCTGAATACCTTCCTGAATTCTGGGCCGCGCATATCCACCCAGAAGGCCAATTATACTTTGCTCGACAAGGATCTTTGCGGGTCGTTACGGAGGCCTACTTATACCACGCCGAAACTCTGAAAAATGTTTGTCTATGGATTGACTACATCCAGAATTTGTTCCTGGGTAAAAGCACCAGCGTTCCTGAGGAAACCGAACTTTTCATCAAACTCGAAGAAGATGGATGTGCCTACTATTTTGTAGATCATTCAACACGAACTCAATTCTGGCTGGAGAACTCCAGCACCGAACAACTGGGCCTTCCGGCTGTTATTTCGACCTCGCAGCTCAGTAGGTGTTATCCTCTCCATTTAAATCGCTCGCTCCAATAGGATCATTCAGAGATTGTCCTTGAAGAGCTGTACTGGATGCATGTTGAACACTTCCCCATGCACGTAAAGCCCATCTCGATCGAAACGCTTGAGGAGATTATCTCTATCTTTTCCCATGGTTTATGTGGTCAGTTCTCCAGAATTGGATACGGTCAGAGACTCATCTTTGTTTCAGATCAAATGACATCTCAAGTCTCGACTTTTCTCTACACGGCACAGGATTGCAACACATTTGTGACCATTTTGAAAGGATGTAGAGGTAAGATTCGCATCACGAATGTTCATCTATGAATCTGAACACCAAAATACAGGCAATCTCACAAATGGTTATAGTACCTGGATCGTTGGTACGCTCTGCTGCTTTCAATTTGACCGAGATATGGCTCATTTAATACGTAGCTCGTTTATGGAGTATCATCGGTAAGGTCTGCTGTATCCCCATGGCTGTCCCGTCTGAAAATTTGTGACAGATCACCACAAGTACATAACTTATCATGGGCAAGAGCATTCGCGACTATCGAGAGATCAGTCTATCCTCTTCGACCCACAACAGAAAAATCAGTGGCTATCGATCGTCGTAGCCCTTCTGACATTCAAAACTTCCGACGCACACATGAGACACCTGGATGATGTATTCGTAGACCGTATCGTGTACGTGGATCGATGGGGTCGGCTTATATCCGTCTGTGTAGAACAGTGGAGGGGGGCAAGCTGGATGGTGAGCGCTCGCGTATCTCGATGTGGCTAGCTTCTCAACGCGTCTTAGGCACTCTCGGGACTCATGTACGTTCAACGTGCCATCCTTTCAATTTCCTGCCATCTGACAGTATTTCAAAAGGTTGCATCTACCCTTCATATTCACCAAGGCTCCATCTCCCGCCTTGTTGACGACTTCGATTACTCTCTTTGGTTCGGGTCTGGCATCGTCTATCCTTCTGGCCCATAAGTACGAAGCTATGCAAGGCCTCAGCGCAGATCAGGCCGTGAGCTCTATTCCATCACAATCTTTCCACAGATGTTCAGAACCACACAGATGAATTACTTGGACACTGTCCAGTCTCCGATTTTCAAATTTCAGCTCCTGGCTTTTGTGTTTTCGCTTCCAAAAGCACTCTATCTCTGGGGATTCTTGGCCCTCCTAGGAAACTCCTTGCTCGAGGCTGCCGAGCATCTCGGTCTTAGAGCCGCGATATCGCTCACTGCAATCTCATTGCTCGTGATTACGACCCTTTATTGTACCACCTCTGAGGGTTTCCACGCAGCTTGTTCGGCTTTCGCCGAGGGCTTCCACCGCAAAAACGAGGATACGGCCGGAGAGGTCGTGTAAAGAGGGCTCTGTACCAAAACTCGAGAGATAGGTTAAGGACAGTCCTCGACCTAGATCCCGAAAATCAGAAGGCCGGAGTGGCAAGAGCGGCTCAAAAAAAAAGATGGAATGGAACGAATCAGTAAGGACGGACGGTATAAAAGATAGGAGTTGAACACACGACCTGGTTGAAACCAAGATCAGAGTAAAGTGGATATTTCTCAAAAGGGCGAGGCTTGCCAGCTTCTCACAGTGATAAGCAATATCCTGGAAGGTTTTAGAATCTCCGACCCATGAGGATGCCACAGGGTGACCAGTCTCATTTTCCGGTCGGACTCGGGGTTAGGTCGGAGGAAGCAAAGAACGCGTCATGTCACATCGCGTGCCGTTACGGTCATGCTTTTGACTTTAGTTCAATAGTTGCGCTCCATGACTCATCGGTCCAACCAGCACTGTCCCTAAATAATTCAGGAACAGTGCAATTCCTCCGCGCTGTATTCAGGCCGTACTATAACTTGCGTCGAACTCAAGCCCAGATGTTAGAAGTATGTGAAGACCACAAAACTGCACAGCCTCGATTCACTCTTCAGCCTTCGCCGTTCGGTTGTGCCGGAGACGTCTCCCTAAGCTCCTTCGTTCCTTAAAAATTTGTTCAAGCGTTTGGAATGAGAGGAATTAATCCAGGACAGGATGCGTGGTTTACTGTTGTTACTGCAGTACATAGGTAAACTAATGTCAAAACTGACAACCAAGTGAAAGACGAATCAAATATTCCATATCATATCCAGGTCCAAAGGTTTGTGGCTGGCGATCTGCGGATGTTGAAATGTTTCAGTGTCAAACGAGCCAAGGCCCGAGGATTTGATCGCATGAGCTCTCTGATATTTTCTCCAGGCGTTTGCTCTCAGATGTCGCTCGCGGGCTAGCCCGTGGAGTGTATGGCTGAAGGTGGACATTTAAAACCAGCAGGTGCTTGAGAGAGAATAGACATACCTGATCTTCGTGACCAACTCTCTCAACGTGGGGCGAGGGTTCTCGTCCAAGATCTTGATCATCGCCTGAATTCATTGGTGAGTTAACGCTGGAAGAATAAAGGAATTGCAGACATACCCGTGTCATGCTGATCCCCTCTTCATTCTCCCAACTCAACTCCGAGTCCTTGCAAGATCCCAAGGAAATCACGTCGGCCATCTCCGGACTTGGATTCTTCGTTCCGCCAGAGAGCGTATCATTCTCGGCGATCCGACACCAGCCTTGGCAGAACTCTTCTAGCGGGCTTTCGAACAATGTACAAGTACTCGAAAGGGCGGACGGCATGGCGGACTGCACTGCGGTCTCGGCTGTGTACCCCAGCTTCGACGACAGGGACGTCGAGCTTGCCTGGGTGTTTTCCTTATTCAAATCCCACAACTTCAGAGGGGGCGGGATATTGGATCTGCGTGTCACTGGACTAGAACGAGATATGCTGAGGCGGCGGGGCATGTAGCTGGTCCTGTCCCCGGACTGGTTTACGGCGATGTCGTCCGGGATCCATTCGAGGGGGGTTGTTGGCAAGTTCCAGGGTGCATTTCTGTATCCCGCGGACGTCGAAGTTAGCGGGCTGAGGGGACTCCGGCGTGGAGAACGTATGGGGCTGTAGATGCCGTCGATCGACGTTCGCCGTGAGCGTATTTGCGTGGGTGATGTCCGGGCTGACTGAATAATAGTCCGGGACTTTGTCGCCCACGTTGGCGATTCCGACGGAAGTGCTAACTGCCGCACTAAGAATACTGCATGAGAGATATGTCCATCGTAATAATAGATGCACCCACCCATCCTTCTTCGCAATTCATCGCTTTTTCGTTTTCCCTTGGACAGCCATGGTACAAAGACACGATTGCACCGCGTATGTTCTAGATCTGACGAAGGAGTTGAGTAATCTGGAATACGCATTATACCGAGGTCGATATACCAAGCAAGGATGCTGAATGGCAAGAGTCGAGGACGGAGACCAGAGACGCCCCCACGGGAAGGGTGTCCACCAGATTAGCACGGAGCTCCTGAGGTGGGAGAAAGAAGGATAAGTTCCTGTGCGTGAGAGCGGAAACGTAACTTACATTGTCTGTGATCACGCGCTCCTCTCCGTCCAATGGGACGAGACCTGAGAAAGCACTGTTTCAATAACGCTGTGTTACGGTGTGTATAAATGGAATGGGTAATCACATTCATCCAGGCCGTCTTCCTCGGAATTGGTTCGATTTGGTACTTGGATAGTATGCCCGCAATCTAGATGGTGGGTTAGGACGAGTTATTGAAACCGCTGGCAATTTACAATGAAAAAATAATTTGTCTCCTTTTTGTGTGTCGTTCACTAGATTCCCGATAGCTATCATCTGCTCCCAATCAGATCGGAGATAGCTGCAAAAATCATGGACGCACAATATTCCGTCTGTCGGGCTGTACATGCCCTGGAACCCCATCATCGACGAGAACCTGGATGTCTTCCTCCCGGTATCCATACGTCCTGACCAGCAGAATTTTCATCATGGCCACATCTTGGTGCGGCCCGTGCAACAAAGGGTAATCCGCCGCCGGCGTGGATAAAGAGTTGATCCCGATAAGCAAGGCCTTCTTCTTCGACTCCCGACACAGACGGGAGGAAGAAGGGATCGCGACCTCGGATTTTCCGATCGGTGAGAGAGCGAAGACCATTATGATTTGGATGGAGGTCAAGAGCGTGTTATATACCCACTCCTGAGCGTTTGGCAGAGGCTGTTCTGACTCACAGCAAGAACGAGGGACCATCAGCATACCGGCGTTTGGCGGTCCACTCGCCATCCGGGGACGATAGCTACCCAAGCAGACCGGCTGTCAGTCAGAGGTCGCGACCAACGGATCCTTGGTGCCAGTACAGTTCCAGAGAGTGTTCCGGAGCACAGAACATTTGTCTAAGGTGACGATCTGTTTGGCACTTGGAACTCAACGTACTCCGAGTCAACACCCGCGTCTTGATTCGGCGTCAAGTTCATTACGTAGATCCAATTCAATGGCTTTTCATAGAATGAGTTTTGCAGATAGGAATGAACAGTGGATAAACGGCTTCTGTCGTATACGAAGGACTCCAAGAGAGCTGCCAGTGAGTAACGGGTGGACATCGACTTGAATCGAGGAGCGCCAAAAGCTCACCTGCGCCCAAGTCCTTTGATATCCTTCCATCTCGTGTCCTAGCAACGAACTGAGGAGACGACGCTGCTGTGTTGGCAAATTCGGTGCAGCGATGTGACGATGTCCTGCAGATCGTCCTATTTTTATCACATAAAAAGATGTTGCATGGCAGCTACATATTCATCCTACTGCGGTGAGCGCTCGTTTAGAGTGCCACACGGTCTTGCAACGAACCTCACTGCCTCGAAGTTCGCAGCCACAGCAGTTTCGCGGCTAAACGGCTGCCAGTGCCCGTGATTAGAAAGAGACCTCGAAAACTGTGTTTGACCTCCGATCTCGACGCCGTAGGTCGGGCAAAAGTCGGGTACCGGTAGTCTGGATTGGATTCGGGATGAGCTTTGACGAGCGGGACGGTCCGACCGCCGCGTCGAACCGGCGCCACGTGGTGTAATTACCGCAGATAAGATTATCTTCTCATCTACAGATAAGATAGGATAAAGACGTCCGTGATGTTTCCAAGGTTGAATGTTTATTTCTCTATCCATTTCTTGTCCATACCGCTGCCACTCCTTTGTTCCATCCTCCCATTGTAACAGTAGCCGATTTCGGTGATTTCAATCCCTGATTTCGCAGATTTCACACTCAAAGATCGAAGTCAGGTTCCAATCGGCCACTGTTCGCCTTGCAACACAGCTGCCTGAAACTGGCACAACTGGCCTATATCACTGTGAAGCAACATCTTCTTTGGTAAACTAGTTTTCGAGACTGAGGTGCTATCTATCTCATGTCACAAAATCCTCATTCCTCACGGGAGCCGAACGGTCTTCAAGGAGAGCTTCACTTTTGACATCGGCAGTCTGAGGCAGTCAATTATTATTCCACTGATTTGCGCAAAGCGGTGCCTCTGTCTCAGTGGGTTTGGTCCCATAAATATTATAATTTGAGGTTTTTACTTTATAACGTTGTTCCGAATCCCTTCGTTGTCTCTTCCGGGTCCTTCGAGCTCGCCGACGCAGACCCCAGCCTCATAGTCTGCATGCCGGCCGTTGATTTGGGGACGTTGAAATTTGGGACTGAGATGACATTGCCGCCGTTCGAGAGGATGCCGCGCAGCTCTTCACGCGAGTTGAAGTGGTCCATCAGAGTCTTTGTAAATTCAGCGAGAAGAACAGGAAAGGCTTCGATGCAGACGCACGTGGGTGTAGATGCGACCGATGGGGAGGGCGAATAGGGCGATCATGTAGGTGTCCGGGGAATAGCGGAACGACAGGAGGGAACCGAGAGCAAAGACCGCTGAGGGGGGCCGCAGTATATTGAGCCAACTTTCACGATACTTTGCGACGCAACGCACCGGTGAAGCTACCAGATTGCACGGCCGTACGCATCAGGCGACTGAGCACTTTGTCCGTCTTCGGAAAATTGGTCTTTGACTTCGACAACGACACGGACAGTATGACTGCGTTGAAGACGTTAGACCGGGCCTCAGGCAGAATTGAAACGGCTCACTGGCAATCGCGACATCGAGTGCAGACTGAAGAGCGAGATTTGCCTCGACAACGGGTTGTAGTGCCTTGAGCTTCGCGAGCCTGTGGTCAACAGATTAATGAGGGGGATTTTTGGTCCGTTGCAGGACTACCATACTCAGAAAAAATCCATGACTGTACAGCAGCGGCGATACCCATCCCGCAGGTGGCCAGCGCGATGACCACAATAAACCCGATGATGACTTTGCTCTTGGTGAAGGCATATATCCGCCAGGACTGAAAAGCCTGATTGACCAGGGCAAGGACGGCGGTCACTACGATTGGTTAAGTCTGGATAAAAATGTGGATGACGAGGGTATCTCAACTGAGTGCCGTAAAAGGGTAAGGCCATAAACTCGTGGCGACCACATCAGGGTTTGCGAAATTACTGCCCCCACAGTGGATGTCAGGTTCAGCGCCACAGATCGGAGTATCCTCACTGACGTTACACAGTAGAACCTGCAAGATATCAGTTTCACAAAGCACCTTTCAGAACGTTTTTGACTCACCATGACATATAAATGACTGCTGCGGCCTGGGCGGCATTGATAATAAAAAGAAAAGCCACCAAGGATCTAGGCATAATCAAATTTAGGATGAGCCGGGAAATTTGTCCGTACCTGGTCCCCCAAGGATCCTGGTCCTCTGAGACGTTATGAGCTCAGAATTTGGAACTTGCGGATACTCCACGCACTGGAAGTCCAATATGTGAAGAACTGGGCCATGATGATCCCAGTCAAATATGTATTGACTATAAATCGGGGGATTTAGACCAGGACCACGTCAGCACAGAATCTGATATAACTCACTCAACACGCCCATCAGCGTAAAGCCTGTGGGGACAATTAGCTGGGATTCCGTCGGAAACAGAATTGGAACCAACCAATAGTTTGATCGAACTCTCCCATAGCTAATATGAACACAAAGAGAGGCAAAGTGCTACAGACTGAATTTCGATAGCGTCAGGCAAGGAAAGAAGGAGGCGTGCGGGAAGCCGAGGCACGACACTCTTTAAAAATTTGCAAACTATTAACGTACAGGGCGGAGACAATCGTGAGAAGATACACCGGTAGGTTGGTGGCATTACACCCGGCACTTTGAATTCATCGACCCTGCAGTTCCGACTAAATGTTCATAGGATGTGTCACCCCAGGATCTTCATCTTCTCCTGTGTTCGTTTCTCGACACTCGTCTCAAATTACCATAAATGGAGAACATTTTGACTTTTTGAGGCGTATTTGGGCCGTAAAATCAGATTGTTACAGTTACCTACACCGAATTTGTGTTCATTTCACGACCCTACGTAACCGCGGCCGTCACCGGAACATTTCCGAGTCGTCGAAATAGTACATACAGTACGGGAAGGTTGTAGGAAATTAGCGACTCTTTTAGCGAATTTGTTAGTTGGCGCCGCTAGTGCGCCGCTGGAGACGCTACCGAGATCAGAATGTTCGAAATTTGAGGGTCTCACCTTCACCGTCGGGGACTCACAGAACGGTTACGAGATATTTGCATGTAGTACGTAACTTACCATTTCTTTGCACGTCGTACCTGCGTCGTACTAAACGCAAATATATGTCGAAATTCATGCAGGGTACTTTGAACTACCGTACGCCTTGACTTGTCTCGAATTTATGGGTTGTCGTACTTGACTACAGATAGCTAAAGCGACAATACCCCTGTAATGTAGCAGGAGGTATGATGAGTAACCGTAAAGAATCACTTAAGTCAATGCCGCCACAGGAGTTACACAGTGTCAGGAACTGTCAGGAACACTGGCAGTTCGTAACCAATTCGGTGGCCGAGGTAGATAAAGCTAGGAACGCCGGCTAAGACCGTGCGATGGTTCGGACGTTCGGAAAACATCGGCATCTCAAAATCAGAATCTTAAAAATAGCTATGATGACCGAGTCACGCCTTAGCAACCACGCATCCCAAAAAAATCTTCTCTTCGACAATTCTTGGGGCTGAATCCTATGGGTCCCTTCTTGAGCTCTTCTCTCGCATCTTGACGCAAGAATCGCTCGGTGGCCCGCTAAGCGATGTCAGCGATGCGGTCAAAATAGTTGAGCCCGGAGAAAAGGCCAGGAACTATGAGGAACGAGCCGGTTTTCATTACAGTGTCCGTCTAGAGAGACTAGTCAGGAACGGGCCTGAAACTAGTTCTGAAGAGAAAGAAGAGAAGATAGAGCGTGTGCTGATTTAGCCCAAAGTTGGCGGTTCTACACGTTCAGGCGGCTGATCAGATTGTACATAACTTGGGTCACGTCTTGGTCTTCTCCCAGTCCTTCTGGTCGGAAGCCTCGCCCGCTATGTTATTAGTCGCGCTGCTCGTTTCATCTGCTTGTCTCGTCACTATCCGCGCCCAGGATCCCTTCAACGCCACAGTCAATGCAAACATCACTACTGCTGTGTCGCCGGGCCCACAATCCGCGGCGTCTGCCCCGCTGGCATGCGCCGCGATCCGGCTCGAGCTGGGATCTTCAATCGTGAAATTTTCAGGGCCACAATACACGGCGACAGCCGAAGGGACTTGGAGTCTCTTCAATGCTCAGGACCTGCCGACTTGCATCGTGTACCCACGCATCGCCTCGCATGTGCAGGTCGCGATGTTGAATATCTTCTTATTTGGTTCCCAATACGCCGTTCAAGCAGGGGCTCACAGTGCAATGGTCGGATGGAATAGGGAAGCTTCTACCTGACACATGTCATTTTTGCGGGTGCTGATGCTGAATTTCTGACAGTATCAACAACGGAGTCTTGATTTCGTTTGCCAATATGACGAACACATCGTACAATCCGGTGACGGACACGGTCACAGTGCAGCCCGGTGTGCACTGGGGCGACGCAATGGCCGCTATTGAGCCCTACGGTGTGTCTGTCATCGGGGGAAGAGCCAGGTATTTCTGTCTGCTATCACGTTTATTCCTTCTCTGACAATCATCAGTGATATCGGTACTGGCCTGCTCCTTGGAGGAGGTATCAGTTTCGTCTCCCCGCTTTATGGCTGGTCAGCGGATTCTATCAAAGAGATGGATGTCGTCCTCGTTACGGGCCAGTTGGTAACTGTATCTGCCAACAACATATATTCCGACCTTTTCCGCGCTCTCAAGGGTGGCGCCAACCGTTTTGGGATCGTCACTCGATATGAACTATATCCCGCCCATACTGGGACGGAGGAAGACAAGACTTGGTTCGGCGGTATCATCGTTGTGAGTTCGACTTTGAACATTCTTTGGTTATTGGTTTGACAAAACATTATTTCTAGTACCCGGGATCGTCGTCTGCGGCTCTCCTTAATGCCTCTGCACGTTACGTCGGGGAAGTTACGGATCCTAAAGCAGGTAAAAACAGATAGTAGTACTTCTTGGTTATCAGCCTGACCGCACCCAGGTCTTATCGTCATAATGAACACCGTGAATCTCACCGACGTGGACGCCAATACAATTTATCTCTTCTACAACGGCCCGAGCCTCCCGAGCAGCATCTTCAGCGACTTCCTCTCGATACCAAGCACGTCTCAGACCCTCTCGTCTCTCAGCTACTACGACATATCCAACCTCATATCCGGCGCCGCGCGCGGAAACGGGGAGCAGTTCGGTGCCTCTTCGTGGGTCGGAGACGAAGCGACTTTCCTCGACGGCTATAATCACCTCAGCAACTTCACGCAGACCTTTGAGGCGGACCTCCTAGCGTCGTACTTGATCATATCCCCCGTCCCGCGTTCACAATGGGCGGCAAGCAAATCGGGCCCAAACGCCATCGGCGACCCCGGCGTCGCATACGCCACGATAAACTTTAACCTGATATACCCCGCCGGCGTCACGACGATGCCTGAGGGTGTCGAGGCCGGCTTCCAGCTCTTGTTTTCGCAGTGCGTGTTCTCACATACACACTCTCCCTCATACAGGGAATGGGCCGTGACTGATCGTTGCTCTATCCCTCAGGACCCCTCCAAGCCCCGGCCTCCCGTTGTATGTCAACGAATGTGATGCGAGTCAGAGCGTATTCGAGACTTATCCAAGCTTCGCGGCCTTGCAAGAGACTTACGCAAAGTATGACCCTTTTCGGTTAGTTTTGGTGCCTCTTACCCTCAAACTGGTTGCTGAATGGACGGTTCGCAGATTCAATGTTGAGCACACGGCCGGCCCCATTGGCTTGTAATAATCAATTCTTGGCCCGCCTCGGATGACTGTTTGTTAAACTTTGGAAACTTCAGTGTAACTGTTATAGCTAAGTTGAGCATGTAATGTATCATGAGCGCAGAAAATATTCGTGCAGTATGGATTGTTTCGTATCGTATCCAAGGGGCGCAATCATGTAGGTAACTGTCGATGAAGTGAAAGGCAACGAGGGCGCACAAGAGACACGGTATTAATTTTGAGTATAAAATACGAACCCAAAAAGCAGGACAATCAATGCGAACAATCCGTAGTTCGGTACGGAATGTGTTCCGCTGTCGACCAGCGGAACCGCGAGCCCAATGGTCGCATTCAAACACTCAAGCAGGTTGGAGTCGATGCCCGTCGGCAGCGGAGTGTCTGCGGTGGAGTTCTCCGGGGCGAAGACGGCGCTGTTGTTGTACCCGTCGAGCGTCAGCGCGACAGAGCTCGCGCGGTAGTATTGCACCACTTGCTCGGGTTCCGCTGCAGCGGAGCTCGCATTATTCGGTGTGGGCAGGGCCGTCGTGGCGTTGGTGATGCTTTCTGGGACGAGCCACCGCGAGCAGTTCGCAGAAATGTCGGCCATAAGTTCTGCGACGGTGGCGTTGTCGGCGACGATGCGGAACATGGTGCCGGTGGAGTTGGACTGGAAGGAAGCGCTAGCCTGGGGCCCACCTGGGCGGGCCGCATTGTCTGGCTGACCGTACTGCCGGTGCGTTAGTTTAGTGCCGCTCGGGATTCGGTTGAAAAGGTTCAAACTCACTTCATCCGTGTGCATGTAAGCTGCTTCTGTGCGGTACGCTTCGCCAGTCCCCCACGCCAGTGGCCAAAAGTAGAACGGAAATCCACGACCTGAAACGCCGCGACTGTAGAACCCAGGATATCCGCTCCCGTAAGCCCTGAACTGGTGTTTAGTTTTTCTATAACGTAGCGTTGCCCGACTCACCGGCTACCCCAAATTTGATTCCTTGTGGCGCCCCCTGAAATCCAATTTCGTTGAGTGTGAGCCTGTCGAGAGTGGATTATTTCGCATACCTTCTGTCCTGCCGGCGAAGAGCTGTCCAGACGGGATGGCGATCAGCTTGCCACCCCCGTTGCTATACGCCGTAATTGTCTGCTTGGAGCCTCCGCTAGATATGGGAATGCTCTTGCTGGACGTCGAAGAGCTTCCTTTGCTGCTGGTGGAACTTGTACTCGATTTTCCGGTGCCAGATTTGCTACCACTAGAAGAACTGGCTTTGCCGCTACTCGAAGAGCTGCTCTTGCCACCACCTTTCCTCCGAGTGAGGCGCGAGGGAGTACTGAGATATGGTAGGAACATGGACGAGAAGAATGAGAAGTGCAACCTAATGCTGTGCCGCTTTTGTCCACCTTTATACCTACTATTATTATTATAGAAGCCGAAAGGGGGGTTGCACAGCTTTTAATAGTCTAATGGTGTGTGCACTGCAACATTGGCAGGCATGTATGTGATAAGACAGCTTCGAATGCAGTGTCTGGATAAAAATAATAATATCTGCATACCATCTCCGCGAGGATCATCGCATTTGGTTTTCGAACCTCGGTCGACTTCACTCGTTGTAAATATGTTCAGATCGCCTGGATATTCCGAAAACGTTGTCATCCTCGCAATATACAGGAGGCAAAGCTGTCCCTCAAGTTGCCCTCAAGAGTCAAAAACATTTGGGCGGCCAGATCATTCCGGAGCTCAGCGCTCAGCTTTCGAACGTGGTCGTGTCTTCCGTGCTGTAGCTGTGGATCAAATCA
This sequence comes from Mycena galericulata, assembly GCA_029289565.1. Classification (NCBI taxonomy): domain Eukaryota; kingdom Fungi; phylum Basidiomycota; class Agaricomycetes; order Agaricales; family Mycenaceae; genus Mycena; species Mycena galericulata. The sequence goes on along the minus strand of JARKIA010000133.1, from coordinate 165,709 downwards.
AATTTATTCGCGTCCTTCTTCTCTATGTGAATTAGAATCGGATATGATTTCCTACAGTCAACTTGGAGTTAAGTACAACGACGGCGGGCCGCGGAATGTATGTTTATGCCGCAAAAGTATTGAAATTTAGGTGGTCTCCAAAAACATCTGTATACTGTATACTCACAAACATCCGCGCACTCAAGATTCAATGACGGGACGTGAAGGTAGCGGGTCTTTTCTCCGTGCGTCGTGGCCCTTTAAAAAACCAACTTCAGTCTCCTTCCCGATCGAATCACTTCTGTGAACGGCTTGCGACGTGACGCAGATCACCTGCTCTCCTTCAAGTCATTGTCGTACCACAACTCACAAGATGCATCATTGCCTCGAAATTCAAGAAATCGTGTCCTTGATATGCTTCAATCTCGATCCGTTCGATGGGCCGTTCAGGGACCACTTTCCGATCTGGAAAACACCCGTGCTGCGGGACCTTGCGGTCGTGGCAAGAACCTGCAAAACATTGCGGGATCCAGCTCTCGACCAGCTGTGGTACTCAGCGGCGCTCGTGAACCTCGTACGCTGCATGCCCCCTGATTTGTGGGCTGTGGACGCCATCGGAAATTACTGGAGTGAAAGAATTCGCGTGGTGAGCGTATCTCGAGTACTTGCAGCACATGTCGCTGAAAGGAATTTAGCGCTTGCTTCGCCAAATTACGCCGGCGGATGGAGAGAGAGCTCATGCATACGCTCGTCGCGTCAAACACCTCTTCAACCCCCGTGAGGTTGACTTAACAGCCATTTTCCCAACGTTGGACGTTTGGCTTCCTGGCAATTTACTTGCGGATCTCCAGAGTCTTCGATGGGGGAATTACGAGGACAACTTCCACCACATCCATCGATTTATTGGTCCCGCGCTCACAACTATCGTTCTTGAGGATTTACCGGACGCCGCCCTGTCGCTGCTCTCGACTCTGGCAACGACGAGTCCCAACTTAAAGACCGTGTCCATCCCATATTTCTATTTGCGGATTTTGGCCGATACAACACAAACAATGTCTGCGTTCATATGCAGTTTGCAATGTGCGGAAGATGTGTCTGTGCCGTGCTTGGATCAGAGGGCCTTGGAGCATCTCGGGGGCCTTCCGAGCTTGAAAGCCCTCCGTGTGCTCGGTCTCCCCGCAATGCCGCTCGTCGATCGGAGAGAAAATCCGCGGACATTCCAAGCTCTTTGCACCCTAGAGATCGGCGATTCGGACATGGCGGCCATAACTCGATTCCTCGGGTTGTGCGAGCGAATTTCGCTGTCGTCTTTTTCTGTATTTTTCGACTATTATCTTACAGCATCGGAGACCCAAGATTTCTGCAGCAATCTCCTGCCTGCCTTATCGCACCTATCCCTGACCACCCTCACACTGAAAAACAGATACTACTCGGATGTCTCAGATGACCCTGCCACGCATCTCGTTCAAAGTCGCTCCATCCGTCTGCTTTTCGCCTTTATCAACATGACGTCCTTGACATTCACATCGCCGGTTGGAATCGACCTCGACGACGCTGCTGTATCGGATCTAGCGAGCGCATGGCCGCGACTCGAGTGTCTCGATTTATCATCCTACTTCTGTAGCCCCACTCCACCCCGCCTTACGCTCAATTGTCTGCACCACTTCGTCCGCCATTGTCCGCGCCTCGAGAAGCTCTCCCTGACGCTGGACGGCACCGTCTCTCCGACGATGGAGACACATACTGCGTCCCACTGTCAGCGGGCCCTCATAACGCTCGACGTACAGTATTCCCCCATCTCCAAACCCATCTCGCTCTCCGCTGCGCCCTTCCTCCTCGCACTGTTCCCCGACATCCAACACGTCTTGACCGCGCGCGAGAACGAAGACAACACGACTCCCGACCCGGACTATGACGCGGCGATCATGTTCCATGGGTTGTGGAAAGAGGTGGAGGCAATGTTTTTCGAGGATTCAGACGACTCGGAGGAAACGGGGGTGAATTCGGTTGACTCGGAGGAGACGTAGTATTAACTGGCGATCCCCCCTTGCATTTCCTTTCTTCCCATTCCATTTCGTGGTTCTCATGCGCACTCAACAGACCATCGACCTCGCTGTTCTGAACTTCACATCAGCATACATGCTTGGAGGTCTGAGTAGATGATCGAAGGCGCGGCAATTGCATTATGAGACAAGTTAGCTACTGTTGAGGTCGGGATCTTATGCTGATGTCCGATATGCGAATTCTCCCTTGATCAAGGTTTTTAACTGCTTGCGGGATTTTCGCGGCAACGGCATTCGAGTCCACGCCTTTTTCTCGCAACATCTTTCGTGAATGTCCCAGAACTCCTCGATGAGTGCGTAAGTCATTTGCACGAATCCACCGCAGATCTAGAGGCCTGTGCCGTGGTTAGCTGCTCCTGGACAAATGCCGCCTCTTTAATTTAACGATATCCTTACCGCCGGGCCATGGCCTCTCACCAAACACTTACCCTGCTTAACGACCTCACCGCATCTCATCCGGTTTGCTCTATCTTTCGAGCTCCATCCCGAAGCTCAACCCATTCACCGAATTACGCCGGCGGATGGAGCTAATCCCGCTTGATGCGCCATCTGGGCGCACTGCCACTGATCGGAACATGCCGGCGTCGGGTCGACCTGGTTTTGCGTTATGAGAGAATTCCCACTTCTGTGGGGACATAATATTTGTGGGATGCGCCTCAAAGACAGTCATTTTCTTTGACATGGAAAAAACTGATTTGAAGGACTTGTTGGAATTCTGAACCAAAATCCCAGGCGGGCGCTGAACGGCTCCGGGTTTTCAACAAAATAAAGTTGCAATATGCAGCATGCCCTTCGTGGTACCAGCAATCTTTCAGGCACAGCGGCTCGAGAGCATGACTTCCGGCTCAGAGCTGCGAGTTGACGCCTACAGAGTAACAGTGGAGAATTGCCCGTGTTAACAACAATGGGGGAGATTATACCTGTGGACCTCACATGTACACTTCCCGTCCAGACCTCGCGGTATCAGCCGTGAGCGCAATTACTTGAGATCTAGGAAGTCAAGTCCGACGCGGATCTCCACCCATACTGAGAAAAGACTTGCCCTCCCAAGGAGAAACAAATTCATGCTGCATTGGTGCAGGTTTGAGATTAGTTGAGTCGCAATCAGTCCCTACCTAGACTGTATGGGATAATATGATCGTCGATGTTATACCTATCCCTCGGCCGTACAAACACGAAAGGTATAACGGAAGGAAGATTGCCAGTGCCACGAATTTAGACAAGGATTCTCTTACAACGCATACTCAGGAAAACAAGTACGTTAAACGACAAAGCCTCGCCCTCGAAGTCAAAACAATACATTCATCTCGGGTACTGGGTAAGATTTCGAAGAAACGCGGATGAGTTGGGAAACCTGATGAGTTACTTGGCAGACAGAAGGGAAGTCTCCGGTCTACGGGCTCGGTGATCAATTGAGGCCGCAGGAAAAATATGAAGAGATAGAGAACATACCTACGTCGAATCAAGGAGAACATTCGTAGTTTGTTCTGTGCCTGCCACTGTAAATTTAATTTTCATCCCACCGGATGCGAGGGCCTGCAGCTGTTCCATCACCGTCGCTTCGGGCATGTGCGTGGCGCGGCGAGGGTGCCCGTACATCAAAGTATTGATGAACAACGTTAAATATTCCAGTGCGACTGTGCCTGGAGATGCCACCCGACGTGCGCGCAGCGCATCGATGAGGGCTGGGTACTGGAGAGTGGAAAGCCGGCCGCCCCGCAAGGAGAGACTTGTTAGGCGCGGAAGAATGTCCCTTGCTTGCAGGGCAGGGAATATGTCCCCTGAGTTTCGATGCCATGTCAGGGTGAGGTCCGAAACGGTGTCGGGGACGCAGCGCAGACACCGGATTAACGTTTCGGATTCGCTATCGCCAACCGAGAGGGAAAGGTTTCGGAGGGGGCAGGCAGAGCGACGGATGAAGGCCGTGAGTAGGGTGGCATGTTCGGGTGTGGGCATCCCCACTAGAACCAGGTGGTGCAAGCGCGGGAGTGTCAAATACTGGAGGATAGCGGCATCCACCAAGTTCGAGGTAAATGATTCCAAATATTCCAGAGTGAGGTGGGGAATGGTGGGCGTATACGTGCCCATCGTGAAAGCAGTGAGATGTAGGAGGAGAGGACACCTTTGAATCAACGAAATGCACTCCATCAAGTCAATGGTATGTTTCAAAGTGATCGAGGTCAGCTGCGGCCAGGCCAAGTTAAATTTCACGGTGGGAAGAGCCAAGATGTGTGCTTCGCGAAGCAACGGAGTATTGTGGATTCGGATGGGGTGCGAAACGAACTCGTCTGAAACTTGATGGTGGATACTAAAGGATATTTTTCGAAGGACAGGCAATGATTGGTTATCCAAATCGAGTTTCGGAAACGACATGAGCGGAATCCCGAGCGATACATCCTGCCACTGGTGTGCATACAGTATGCTGGTATCGAGTATGGCGTCTGCTTTGGAAGGTTCGTTGCAGTGGAGAGAATAATGCAAAGGGAGATTCCCAGCACGCGAGAGCCATATCTTTAGGATCTCGACGGAGGAACCGCCTTTGAAGGCCAAAGATCGCCATAGCCTAGGCGTATCAAGAGCAATCTGCCGCCACTGCTGACAGACCTGCGCCGGGAGTAGCGGAGCCGTCAACGGCGACGGACTTGGGAGTGTGCTAGTAGGTAGGCAATGCATGAAGATTTCTGCGGTGATTTCTGGAGGGAGGGTTAGAACGGGGTAGATTATTGCATCGGATTTTGCCCGAAGAATATCCCGCTCAGCGGTTAACGCTGCAATCAAGGAATCCAATTCCGATAAACGATCACGCAGCTGGAGACGAGAGTCTGCAGGGGCTCGTGGATTCCCCTGCACGAAGTCAAAGCCACACTTGGGGCAGGACTCGAAGGTCGTCGTTGGTGGCATGACGATGACGCGTCTGGCCCGGCCTTTATCGGGCCGCCTCGGCTAGCTTCTCGCAACGCCCACATCCCTCAGGGCTATCTTCGGCAGAGCAGGCAAATATCTGCAATACAATTGGGCGAGCGGGAATAAAATACTAGTCTGGAATCCGACAATTGACTGACTACCGTGCAAGTGACGCCCGGTTCTGCGCAATCGAAGGATTTGCACGCGGCCGAGGAGGTTTTGGATTATTGAACATCCCGATTATCGATATTTTACGGATCCGGACAACAAAAGACTGAGTGTGCTACATATGTTGTTGGACACCTCGAATTTCTCATATTGTTGACGGATGGCTCTTGTCGTTTCTTTTTTGTTGTATGTCGCTGGTTGGTTGGTTCAAGCTCAAGGTTCAGATTGAGTCGGAGGGAGATAGGCAGATGTAGGTGTGGATGGAGTTTGGAGATGCAGCCCGTGAGTGAGCGTGATTTCTCCATCGTGGCGATAGAAAAATCAAACCCCGCACCTGCGTATATTCTCGCGGCGCCGGCGGATTCGGCGACCGGCGGAGAAGGTCGGTTCTGTCGGTCCTCGAAAGTCAATATTTGTGCTGTATGTCCGCCGCGTGATAAGTATGAGTTTACGATATGGGGTCTGCTCCGAGTCGCGGCCACACGCGCGAAGGCGGGTTAATCTCAAATGCACTTATCAATCATTCAAGCCAAGTGCAACAAGATAGCTCAGGACGACGGCGGATGCGATCGTCGTCTCCGTAAGTACAAGGCCGAGCCCGGGCTCGATGGCCGGGTGTTCTGTTCAAAAATAACGATAGATTCGTGAACGCTCGCGGACCCGGCGATCGTCGCGCCCCAGGGCCATATCGAGCAATCCCGCTGTAACACTAGTACTGTATCGAATACGCGTATCACGCGCATCACGGAGACTTGGTGCCTCCGAGATCAGATGAGATGAACTGACACTGGACATTGGACCCACATTGGACAAGAGTTGAAGAGGGTCGACGTGATCCGATGTTGAGGACGGACGGGGCGGGGATGCCGCTTTCGGAGTTGTTTTATGGGTGCGGGGTAGGAGGCCGAGGGGCGGGGTAGGGAACAGCGGGGTGATCGGAGTAGTAAGGGCGGTGGGCCGGACGTCGGAGGAAAATAAATCAGCCTCACCGAGAAAGCCCGGCTAGGATTCAGGAACTCGACAACGACGGAATATCCTTGAGACGGAATGCGAGCTGCGGATCACCTCCCTTTTAAATACATCACTCAGGCTGGATGCCCATGCAGAGGCGAGCGAAGCTCGTGATAATATTCTTGACAATGACAACGTTGAGCTGAAACACTGAACGCTGTTACTTACATGCACGCGTGATCCTAGGCCTATTCCTTTTCGAGACTAGCATCAAGTCCGTGGCGCTTAGTCTGTTGCCAGTGCTGGGATTTCTGTTCAGACATTTTTTCCCCCTTACGATACTTGAGGCGTGCGGGGTCGGGACCCGTGATATCTTTCAGTCTGTTGGTGAGACCGTCTTCCTCCTCCTCCCTTGCGCGATTCCAAAATCCAACTTACCACCGCGGAACTCAATATAAATATTCTGTACAATACAAGATACTGTACCTCCACTTCAAATGCCAGGGAACCCAATTACACAGTGCTTCATGGTCTTGGTTATTTCACAAGAACGAGAGGAGAGAGGGTGAAGAAGGAGATGGTTTGATGGGGATGGACTCGTGGATTTTGTTATAAGAATGAGTGATTGAACACCCATCGATATTGGATTAGCGGGAGACACTATCCGGCGGAGTCCGCATATTCGGCTGCAGTGACGATGGAAGCAGGTGGATTCAACGACAGCTCCTGGCGTTGCAGACATTAGGGCGGAAGTTGGAGGGTGCTGGACGCTCCGCTGGTCCCCATATCCACACTTGGGTGTGCAGTTTAGTGCTTCTGTTCCATAACTCGAGCTGTTTAGATCGTGGTTCCGCTTGTGATTTGCTTCCAACATTTATCCAGAGTTTGTTGGCTTATATTGGTACGTCACTGGCACATTTGGCATCTCGAAACTGCGCAACAGATCTGCACACTTTGTCATCAAAGATTCTGCACTCTTACTCGGATACAAAACGTTATCCCCCTCGAATGCCACACTCTCTGTCCGGCTCAAAGCCATCCTTTGCCAGTCTCCGGGTTTTTCGCGACGTCCGCATTTCCCGTCATGAAGAGCACTGTGCCGAGCGTTCAATCAACGCAAGTAGATAATGACTTTCATACCATCCGCCTTCATAAACGAAATGCGCCAAGGATTCCCCGCCTTGTTGGACTTGATGAGCTTGAAACTCCAAGTGGCCTTGAACAGGGTAAGTATACCAAAGAACGAGGGGAGTAAAGATGCGCACGCCACTCTGAGTTATCGGGTCGCCATGCGCTGCATTGCGCCGAAGGGTTATGAGCGGGCTGCACGCCGCGGATGCTTCGGTGGGATGCGTTTGGCCGAGAGGCTGAGGGAGATCCACCAACACTCCACTTCCAAATTTCCACATTAAATCAGTCTGGAGTGCAAGGAAACAGAGATGCGCACGTAACGGCATGCAAGGACACGTCGATGTAATCCAACATTCCTCTCCACACTTGGGCCTGAGCGACAGGGGTAGTATCTAAATTCGACAAGCTGAAAACAAATGTTGATGCAGTGGCAGGCCTACTCACTGTATGGTTCTCCGCCCAACAGGCTGGCTTTAATGCCAACGAAATTAGATTTTTGTGTCTAATATACCTCAAGCCTACGCACTGTAATCCATCACGAGGTCATCTGAAAACACGGAAGGCACCTTGTCCCATTCCTTCCGGTCGACATACCACGCCTAAAAGGGGAGATAAAAATGAAGGCCTGGATTCAGCGTAAATTGTGAGTCTATACCATCCGAGTACTTCATGAAGAATTTCGTCAGTCTATGCGATTGAGTTTTCAAAAATTGCACCGACATCGTATCCTCAATATTGGCGCGGTCGAGGAGGTAGTCAGTTGCAGAATAGGAGGCCATTGTGTTATAATTTGTCTCGCACTTTCCTGATGCCGCCTTTATAGGTTCGCGCATCCTAGTATACTGTACTCACGACCCTGTAGGATCGGAAGCCTTCCGTACTCGATTTGAATCAGAAAATGACATCGTGCACAACGACTTAGCCGGTGAACCGGATAGCCGTATTGGATTAGTAACCGATTCACGAACCGGATAACCGTGTAAGATGATAAATATTTATAGAAGAGTGGATTGAAGTCGGACGGAGCACTGGTATAAGGGTGAAATTCTCAAGGATAGCTAGTGTTCGTCATCAACTTCGGCGGGATTCTCTTTATCAAGAATCAGCTGCCTGACGAATGGGCGGGAACTTCATCTTCACCTGACACTGGTAGAGTATTAAAGTCTGTGATATCTCATCATCTAGTCCTTCTCGGCTGCCTTCAATCTCGCTCCGGTCAGTCACCTGTGTAATAAAATCCAACCGTGGGAATGTCATTTGATGTATTGATCGCGGATCCGGACTAGCCACCGGCGGCAGATACTTGAAGACCTTATTTTTCTCGTTCGCCCCTGGGGAGGTTGAAATTCCAAGTCCGAACAGCGGAGAGACGCGGGAAGTGATTTGAGGTAACTTAACATTGGATGGAACTTGAGTCCTCATAATCATGCATTCCCGACGCCAATTATTGTCAAATTTTACCTTGGGCAAGCTTTGGGAATGGATGCTCCATATGTTCGCAAAATACATGCACGTCAGAATAGATAGGTAGGTAGGTAGGTAGGTAGGTAGCGGTACGCGGCACGGTCCGAATGACGAACGATGGTTTCCAGGGATTTATCCCGCCCCTGGACCTGCCATAAGTTTCAGTCGCAGATCCCACAGGTTTCCTCATGCCCCACGGTAGACCAATAGACAAATTACCGAAATACGCCGGGCCTTGGTTTTCGACGGACGGCCTCTATAAGTTCAACAGTTTATGATCATCGCCGATCCGCGCCCCTCCTCGTCGGCTCCGCACACCATATGGCTGGAGGCAAACATCCCTGATCCTCATCCTGAACGCCAGCTGCCTCGCGTTGCCATGTCGTTGAACTACTCACTGTTGTTTGATTGTTGTAATTTCCGCTGTCCAATTGTTGAATTCTTCCTGCCAATTCCGGCTCCGAGGAATTGTTCCATTGCGACGCGAATCACTTCTTTGCCTCCGTGCTTCTTTGCTCGGCGTTGCGCGAGGTTTTTCGCTGGGCTAGCTTCAAGGGATGGCCATGAGCTTCGTCAGCACGCGCTAGGACTCCCTGGCAATCGACCAACAATCAACTGAATCCCTGGAATACAGTATAGCCCTGTATAGCCCCTCGCTCGAGCACGGATCGTGGCGTTATACCACCGAGATCTCAATCAACCAACACTCAACTGATCCCCGAAATACAACACAATGTAAGCACCTATGCGTAACCTTCCGTGCTCGCACGCATCACGGCGTTTCTCTTTCCCATTAAAGCCCATCCAGCCATCCCTTCCCACCGCGTTAATTTAATTCCCTTCCCATCTGTTCCCACCCCTTCATGTAGATCTCCCGGCCCCACGCCACCCGAGTCCGTCCGCGCCCCATGACCCCCCAAAACCGGAAAACCCGCATGCCAACATCCCACGTATGATCCGTTCCCCCGCGTTTATGATCGCCGTTTCAGTGCCGTTCTCCAGTCGTTCTCCGCTTCCCGCCCGCCGTCCGCCGTTCTTCAGAGTCGCCGTACGCGTTTCCGCTTCAAGTTTTAGCGTTCGCCGTCGCGGCCCGGCGTTCCAAAAGTCTACTTCTGTGTGCTTCGTTTGCGTTCGCCGTTCATCTTGAACGGCGTCCGCATCTCTCCTGATTTACTCAACTTGCATCGCTCTGACATCTGATTCTGCATCGTTCGTTCCTACGTAGATACTTATCAGATACCTACCGGCGAACAACGCAGTGGCACCCGGGGGCCGGCACAGCGCACACACGCGTGTACGGTGTGGGCGCATGAGAATTTCCCTGCAGACGGGGATTTAGAATCAGCGAAGAAAGATAACGCCGTCTTACCTCGCGTGCCCAGGTTCCGGCGCCGGCGTCAATTACAATGTCATCAAGTACGACGACGAGAATAGCCTTGCGTGTGTTGGATTTTTGAGTTCCCGCTCCGTGGTTAGGTCGGCGGTGTACCTTCCTTCCTTGTACTTATGAATAATATTATGAATAGGTGGCAGGCACAGGGCGTCGTCAAGGAGGGGAGGCAGGTCTAGCCCATAGCCAGCACGCAATACGTGACGAAAAGTCGCGGGCTCCACCTCCATATGCATCATGTTGTTCATTAACACCTTTTCGTATGCATAGATATCATCGCGCGCCCCGGGGTAGGTAGGTAGGTACGCAGCATTAGGGGTTGGGGTACGTAGGTAAGATCACATTCACATTCATTCATTCATTCATTCATATCCACACCGCCAGGGTATCACAATCACATCCAGATTCCAGCAGTTGGTTACAAGTTCCACCGTCGACTAAACTAATTGCGTACAACACACTCTAAGGTTAGGTTACATACATCGTAGGTAGGTACAGTAGTACACGCTCACTCGACGCGTAAATCACTTCCAACTCCCACCGCCGTCCTAAGAACGCGTGCGTAGCAGCGTAAACTCCGCTGAGACAGAGACAAGTCGAAATCCCGTCCCGTCGCGAAAATAACATTCGACATTCGAGAATCTGACAAAGAGAAGAAGAGGATAGACGGATGGTTGCCAGGTGGGTGGTAGGTCGGCGCGGGCGCGGGCGGGCGGGCGCGGACGTCCGTGTGGGAGGTAGATAGATAGATAGAAATATAGATAGGATGGGAGGGGATGAGGGGAGATAGCGAGGCAGGGAGGGAGATACGGGTGGGCGGGGAAAAAAGGTGGGAGTAGAGCGGGGTGCAGGAGGGGTGGCGTGGCGGAGGTCGGGGGGGGCCGCCCCGTCGTTGTAGAATCGTAGTACTAGTCATGAATAGCCGAAGGACGTTCGCGCGGAGACTGGTAGCAGCGGAAAGAAAGACTCGCAACAGGAGGGATGAGACGATCCGATGCCTCCCTCGCCAGGGCGGCGTCCGTCGTGCTCTGTGCTCCGTCCGTCCGTCCGTCGGGAGGGTCGAAGTACAGCTGAGAAACGCGCCCGCATGCGAACGAGTGAGGAAGACGAGCGCGGGGGGTGGGGCGGCGTCAGTCATCATCCTACATCCATCCACCCATCCAGTCTGCACCCTCCCGCATCGTCGTCCGTCCGAACGCCCAACACCTAGCAAAGCAAAGCAAAGCAGGGATGGCAACAGCAGTAGTCAGCGTGCGTGCGCGCGCGCGCGTGCTTGGGAGAGGGCGAAGGATGCACGCGCCCCCGCCAGCGCAGAAAACGCGCGGGTGCACCTGGCAGGGTATCAAGGTAACGGGCAACGGGAGTACGAAGTGCGTCCCGTCCGCTCAGCGCGCGTCCCCGTCCCCGTCCCCGTCCCCGTTCGTCAAAGATGCGGCGCGGCACGTATCCCGAGGGGTATGAGGACGGCGGCGGGCGCGGGCGCAGAGAAATGGGTAGAAGGAGAAATGGGTAGAAGGAAGAAGGAAGAAGCCGCTGTACACAGGTGGGGTGGGGTGGGTGTGCGTGCTGACGCTCGCGTTCCGTTGCGTCGCATGTCAGTGTCAGCGGCGGGCGCGGGCACAGATCGCTTGCGGGCGCGGGCGCAGAGAGCTGCAGGTCGCCGCCGGGCGCGGGGCGGAAAAAGCGCTATGTGACGGTGTCGAGCAAGGCGAGAGAGAGAAGGAGAATGGGACGCAGAAGAGGCGGGAGGCGCATGTCGTCGGATCGCCTCCTCGGGACGAAGGCAGGTCGCGCGCAGGGGGGGAGTATTGCAGACATGCCTGCCGACTGCCAGGGCGATCGTCGCATGCCGACTGCCAGGGCGACGCTGTCGATAGCAAGGGTCGACGAGCTGAAACTGGATATTCCCCACCGCAACGTCCCCTACCCTGGTCCCCCCCGCCCCCGCAGAAGTGCCGGACGCTGAACGCCGGACGCCGACCATAGACCGGGAGCGCGAGAGGAGGAAGAAAGAGAACAAGAGAGAGACGCCCCTCACGGCGATCACCTCCCCCCCTCCCTTTCGCGTCCCAGTCCCAGTGCGTAGCCCTCCGGATGCGGATCCACGTCCATCCGCTCCCGCTCATACGCGTGCCCATACCCATACGCGGGCATATCTCGATCTCTGTCTCTGTCTCTATACCCCCCGTGCCCGTGCCCCTCCCTCTCTCTCGCACCCTCAGGCGCGCGCTGCGTCGGCGTCCCCGGTTGCGTCTCCCTCTGCCCTTGCATTTGCGTAGCCGACGCAGAAGAATTCGAAGCCGACGTAGAACCCCCACCCCCACCCCCCGGCGAACCCCCCGCCTTCCTCGCCGCGCTCTTAATCCGCGAATGCTGCCCGCGGTGCGAGACGGTGGGGTACGTGCAGGGAATCTTGCGGCGCGCGCATTGGCTGCGAGTATGCATGCGTCAGTTTGTGTTAGGGTGCGTTCGTTGGCGTTCGTTGGCAAGGAGGGGGAGGGGAAGGGGAGAGAGGAAGAAAGGGGAGCAAAAAGCGGAGACAGAAACGACGAATAAAGCGTTTGAGGGAGCGAAGCACGAAGCGCGAGGGAAGGCAGGAAGGGACGGAAACACGTGGGAGTGCAAGGTCGACGGACGACGACGAGGTGGGGGGGACGGGGACGGGGACGGGGAAGGGAAAGGGAAAGGGAAAGGGAAAGGAGATGGGAGGGAGGGTGGGGAAGGGAGGGGAGGGGAGGGGAGGGGAGGGGAAGGAGGAAAGAGCGATGGACGGCAGATTAGGGAGAGGGAGGAGAGGAGGACGCCGCCACGCCATGCGACGCGCGACGCAACGCGCGAGGCGCGGCGGGGAAGATGCACAGGCGGGACGGCGGCGGCGACGGGAGGCGTAGGACAAGGAGGGAGGAGGCGGGAGGCGGGAGGCGGCAAGTGCGACACAACACGAACGCAAAAAGGAAAGCAAGGGGGGGAGGGGGCTCCGGGCACCATGCGGGAAGGATGGGGAGGAAGGAACGGAGGTGGGAAGGAACGGAGGGAAGCGAGACGAGGAAAGCGCGACGCGACGCGATACAGGGACGGGGGCGGAGAGCGGGCGGCGCTCGAGGGCAGGTGCGACGCCGGCGGGTAGGCAGGCAGAGCAAGGATGGGTGGATTTGGATTCAAGCAGGCAGAGGAAGGAATGCGGGGAGGCGAAAGACGGGGTGGCACGGACGGGGACACACGGGGACGGGGACGGGGACGGGGACGGGGACGGGGACGGGGACACCAGGGAAAAGAAGGGAAAAAGTCTGTGGGGGTGGGATGCGATGCGATGCAATGAAAGCATGCAAAGAAGGAAAGGTAGCGGGTGATGCAATGAAGGAAAGGAAAGGAAAGGAAAGGAAAGGAAAGGAAGCGCGACACGGACACGGGCACGCACACGCACACGGCGCGAGGCGAGGCGAGGCGAGGGGGAAGATCGGCGCGTCGCGGGGAGGGGGGGGGGGGGGAGGTGCAGCGCGAAAGATCGCGGCGTAGGAAAGAAAGGAGGAAGAAAAGAGGAGAAAACGGGCCAGAGGAGAAGGAGGATAGAAAGATGAAAGCCAAGCGGGCCCGCTCCCCCCCAAAAAAAACCAAAACCAAGAAAGAAGAAAACGACTCACTTGCACGCCCCCGGGCCCTCCCCCCCACTTCCTTCTCCCCCTTGTCCTCCTCCCCCTCCTTGCCCGTCCCACCTATCTGCTCCTCCCCAACTCCCGTTCACATTCGAGCCCGCGCCCACGCCAAACGGCTCGCTCCGCTCGCCGCGCTCAGGCCTCCCACACGCAATCTTCCTCTCTCTACAAAAAAAGCAGCTGAGCGCCTGCTTCTTCGTGCGCCCGCCGGCTTTGGCGTGCGAGAATTTGAGGCGGGGGTGGGGTTGGGGTTGTCCCTGTCCTCCGTGTCCTTGACCTTGTCCTCCGTGTCCTCCGTGCCCTTGACCTTGACCTTGACCTTGGGGGTGGCCGTGGACCAAGCCGGATGGGTCCATATGCGCGGGGAGGGGCGGTGGCGGCGCAGAGGAGGGCGCGTACGAAGGCGACGGAAGAGGCAGAGGCAGGTGCGGAGACGCCAGAGGGGGCGCGAAGGCGGAGGGGGAGAGCCGCCCGGCGCCGCGCGCGGGGTCGTTGGTGTTGTTGCTGCTGCTGCTGCTGCTGTAAGAGGCAGACGTAGATGCGGATGCGGATGCGGATGTGGACATGGACGGGAGGGGCACGCGCGGCCACCCGTCGCGGCTGCCTCCTCCATTCACATTCACATTCATGCGATAGTCGTCCGCGAAGGACGTGGGCGTAGACGAGGAGAGGGAGGACGCGGAGGGCGAGGTGGATGCGCGTCTGTCTTGGTGCCCGTTTGCGTTTGCGTTTGCGGTCGAGGACGAGCCCGAGGACGATGCCGACGCCAAGGACCCGGCGGACGAAGGAGGAGGGGGCGCGGGCTGACAGTGCTGCGCGAGGTCGAGGAACCGCTCACGGTCATTCGCGGGATCAGCGTGGAAGAGCGAGTTCTTGCGGGGGGCGCTGGGCTGTACCGCGGTTAGCTGTGATTAGTGCAACGACGGAGGACGCACGACGCGCAATGGCGGCAAGGCCACACCCCCGTGCACGATGCCCGCCGTGAACAGACTCGAGCGCCCAGGCCCTCCTTGGGCCCTCGGGAAATCGTCGCACAGCGAGGCGGCGGTGAGCTCCTTGTAGCTCGGCAGGCGGATCGGCGGCCTACATCGCATTATTATTAACGAATAAAAGATGAAGGAAGGAGTGCGCACGGCGACGGCTGGGATACAGACATCCTTGTCGATTACAATGCGGAGATTCGATTCGTTCAAACGCTTCCAAAGCCGCCGCACCGCCCTTTATACCCCCGGCCGCCCCCGGTCCGCCGTCCGCCCCACACACCACAAAAGAATCAGGCACAATGTCGCCCGTTTAGGCAAGCGGGGCAACGCAATCCGGTACTCGGCCCGCCGCGCGGGTGATCGTCGTCGTCAATCAACGGATGATTTCCGTGTTGTTTTCTCGGCGGTAATTCCGCTACATTTAGAACACCTGCTGTTGGGCTTGGAACTCCGACAAAGTGGATGTGGATCAAGGTGGATCACCGCCCCCGCCCGAGGGCCGCCTTCCCTCTCTCGCCCCGTCCTCCTCCTCCGCCTTCCTTCCCTGCCTCGCCCCTCTTGCTGCCCTCCCTGTCCTCACACAATAACCGGAATCTCCCTTCCTTCTACAGTTCTACTTCCTTCCCAGGCCAAAACGCCGTCTTCCCCAATCCCGGCGTTTACCCCCATCTGACTAATCACAATTACCCCCTTCTTCGTGTCTCCGACACTCCGACGTAAATTGAATCCCCGCTCCGCTTCTCCGCTTCCCGCGTTTCCGTCAAATTCCGTCTGATCCCGTACCCACGCATAACGCCGTGATCCGATATGGTACGGATCCGGAGGCAGTCGGTGATAGGGAGTTGATGGGGGCGTCACGCGCCTCTCGTGCGTCGGCCTCGGCGGTCGTGGAGCAAGGTGGGGTGGTGCGCGATTCGGATTCGGATCCGCGCGAGCACCACCGGGTCTCAGAGAATCTGAAATCCGTTTAATTTACATAATTCGAATTCGTCGAATCCTCTTGTTGCATCGGTTTGATTGCCAATATTACAGTAATTCGAACTTGAAATCGATGCGGACCCGGATCACGCAATTAATTAATGCCAGGTTCAAGTTGCGTTTGCGTTTGCGTTTGCGTTTGCGTTTGCGGGGTGGGGGTGGGATGCATGTAAGTACAATTCTTTAAATCGGCAAAACTTCCGCGCAAGGGAAATCGTGAACGGTGAGCCTAGGCCTGAGGCATCGATATCGAGCGCACGTAGCACAATATCATTCCCCACTCCCACTTACCCCGAACCCCCCGAATGCGAACTTACTTAACTTCGAAGTACAGTACACACATATGTATGTACTATGTACTATGTTAACGCCCAGCCTGAGCCAGCCCAAGTTAAAGTTCAAGTTCAACTTGTTCAACTTGTTCAAGTTCAACTCCGCCCTTCGGATTACCAAGGCTTGAGCTTCAGCTCCACGTACAATTTTTTTTTTAAAAAACACCAGAGCAGAGCATCAACCGACTAACTAACCACCATAAGTAAGTACACAAGTACACAAGTACATAGGTATATATATTATAAATACACTAGTGGAAGCCCGTCAAAAAATTGACGGGGAAGTAGCGAGACAAATTATTTAGTACTTCACACAATATACACTTTTTTTGTTTCACCCCGGCATGCTTCCGAGTTCTAACCAGCATGCTGAGTCTTGCTGAACTCCCATGGAGATTTTGGCCTAAGTCGCGGCAGGCGCAAGTTCCCGTGTTTGAGTTCTGCTAAGCTCCCACATGGGTCAGCATGCATGCTGAGTCCTGCCGAACTCCCTTGGAGGTCTCAGCGTAATTCTCAGCTGGCGCAAGCACCTGTGTTTGAGTTCTGCTAAGTTCCTGTGGGTTAGTAGCACCCATGCTGAGTCCTGCCGTGCTTCTGTAGAGGTCTCGGTGTAAGTCGCGGCTGGCGCAAGCACCTGCATTTGAGTTCTGCTAAGTTCCTGTGGGTCAGCGCCCATGCCGAGTCCTGCCGTCCTTGGTCTCGGCATAAGTCTCAGCTGGTGCAAGTGCCTGCATTTGAGTTCTGCTAAGTTCACGTGGGTTAGCGCCCATGCTGAGTCTTGCCGTGCTTCCGTAGAGGTCTCGGTGTAAGTCTTGGCTGGTGCAAGCACCTGCGTTTCGGTTCTGCTAAGTTCCCATGGGTCAGCGCCCATGCTGAGTCCTGCTGTCCTTGGTCTCGGCTGGTGCAAGTGCCTGCATTTGAGTTCTGCTAAGCTCCCGTGGGTCAGCACGCATGCCTAGTCCTGCCGAGATCCCGTAGAGGTCTCGGTGTAAGTCTTGGCTGGCGCAAGCATCTGTGTTTCGGTTCTGCTAAGTTCCCGTCGATGAGTGTGCATGCCGAGCTCCCGTGGAGGTCTCGGCATGAATCTCGGCCGGCGCCAGCAACCGTGTTCTCGACCCGTTCTCGAAGTTCCCGCGGGTCGGGCCGGGTCCGATGCATGCCGTGCATGACCGTGAGACGTAAGTCTAGGTCTAAGTCTGGCCCATCATAGTTATACCCCCCCCTCATATTATAATAAAGAAGATACTAGGAGTGAGTGCAGTATACGTAGCCCATACATGCAAAAGAAAGACCCTCCCTCCCTACCTTCGGGGATCCCGATTTTCGAGCCCCGAGTACTGTACTATAATATTCAATGTTCGATGGTATATAATTTCAATGCGAAAAGTACTCAACCCGATCCCTGCCCTGCAATGGTTTGTTAACGTTTTCTCACACCCAGCACTTACTGTACCATTTCGACCGTAGGTTCACTATTTTTAGGAAAATCTCATCCGAGAAGACCAAAAAATTTACTTTCGATTTAAGGTGATTTTTGCACACATCAAAAAAAATCTAGGTGTCACCCGTCACTGAACCTACGGTCGTAATGGTACAGTACTTTATTTTCTCCCCGCTCCGAACGAGGTTGGTTCCACCGGCGCCGGCGCCGGCGCTTCTTGAAACTAGCCTAGGCAATAAATATCGATATCGATATCTATGTACATACATATCCGGGCAGGCGTGGCGTAGATTTACAGTACAGTACAGTAAATCTTCGTTCCTCGAGTGGTTGGGTTGAGTGAGTCCCATGTGCCTCGAATTTAGCTTAGCCAAAAAAAAAAAGGAAAAAGGAAAAAGGAAAAAGGAAAGAAAAGAGGGAACTTGAACGACGGGGCTCGAATTCTCTGTACCTCTATTACCGAAGTGGAGCAGGTACAGAATATTAACATTATACCGAGTTCCACGGCGGTACTTAAGTTGGACCTGGATTGGGACTCATCGCGCAAGGGAGCCCAAGCCTGAGGCCGCAGCGGGGGCGGAGGGGGGAAGGTTTATACACATATATATGTACATATACACAATAGCACACTGTGCGTTGCCTGCATATCCTAGATACACTGGTTGCGCGCGCGGTTATGGATAACTTGGCTTCGAGTGTTCATGCGCATGCGACAAGGTTGTCGTTTACATAAATTTAAGCATGGCAAATCAGGCCCGCGTGTATGCAGTGTGCACGGGGATACCGCCTGCGGCATGCTGGGAGCGCAAAAAAAAAAAAAAACGAGTTCGAGGACGCAAAAATGGTGTTTTAGTCCGAAATAGGCCAGGGTGGGCCACAGCCTGGTTTTATAGAGTGAAATGTTCTGGTGAAATGCGGACAGGGACAGGTATTATAAGTAGTATCCGGGGGAAAGCCTACTCCGGCCACAGCTCACGCGGCTTACATACAACCTTCAATTGAAACTTAAGATATCACGGATCCCGACCCCACACGGGCGTTGCATCTCCGAGCAACGTTGAACGCTGTCAAGAATATTATCACGAGCTACTAGTACTGACTTCGCAGCCTGAGTGATGCATTTAAAGGTGAGGTGCCGCTGATCCGGCGCGCATTCCGTCTCAAGGATATTCCGCCGTTGTTGAGTCCCTCAGGCTAATTTATTTTCCTCCGACGTCCGGCCCCATCCTATTCTTACCCTCCCAGAATCACTCCGATCACCCCGCAGCTCCCTACCTACCCCGTCCCCCGGCCTCCTACCGCGACCTACCCCGCACCCACAAAACAACTCCGAAGGCAAAAACAGCATCCCCGCCGCCCTCCAAATCGGATCACGTCGGCCCTCTTCAACTCCTGTCACTCCATCTCATCTGATCTCGGGGGCACCAAGTCTCCGTGATGCGCATGATACGCGTTTTTTACAGCAGTGTTACAGCGGGATTGCCCGATATGGCCCTGGGGCACGATCGCGACGATCGCCGGCTCCGCGAGCGTTCTAGTCCTGTGGTTACCGCGCCATCACAGTAGGCGTCCAGGGTTATTAGATAAGCAGGTGTCACGTGGACGATATCATGACGCGACTTGACGCGTCAAGGGTCGCAAAGAGTATGGGATTCATAAAATCTACCAGTTAAAGTGCATCTAGATGGCTGATTTACCATCCAGGGGTGTCCTTGGCCAATCTCGGGTGAAAACAAGGTGAACGAAATAAATCACGGGTTTGACGACCAAATTCGGCGAAAATACCCCCTGGTATGGAAATCGACCCGGGAAAGTTCCCCTCAGGTCCAAAATCCACTTCTAAGCTTTTGTGAGTTTTGGATATCCACTCTTCACGTCGAAATTCGCGTCCAAAGCCAGAAGACGCGTGAAATGAATAGGTTATTTGGTCGTGCATCACCCATCATTCTGTGATAAGATGGGACGCCGCTTATCGGACGCGGTAACTAACAGACTGTAATGGGCGAGGAACGAGCCGGTTTTCATTACAGCGTCTGTCTAGAGAGACTACGAGCGTTCACGATTCACGAATTTATTGTTATTTTTGAACAGTCTAACAGAACACCGAACATCGAACCCGGGCTCAGCCACGGAGACGACGATCGCGTCCGCCGCCGTCGTCCTGAGCTGTGTTGCTGTATGAAGAGTCCGTACTGGGGCCGGGAGCTGTTGTACTTGAATAATGATTGATTAGTTCATTTGAGATTAACCCGCCTTCGTGTGCGCGGCCGCCACAGGCCGCCACTCGGAGCCGACCCCATATCGTAAACCAATACTTTTCACACGGCGTACATACGATCCCTTTGAATGCTCCGCCGGACCCTGAATCCTTTTTTCATAGCAAGGATGAACATGGTGAGGATGCGTATAACGACCATAACACCACACCAAATCTCTACTGCACTTGCCGCAGCATACTACGTTTCACTAGGAAAAATGTAGTTGAAGGTACATAAGACCTAAATAATACCTGTTCCCACGACGTTCAATCGGTAGAATATATGCCCAAGGCTGCAGTATCAGCATATGAATCCGGTAAGTACGTTTTTAGTCAGTAGAACTCTACAGCAACGCAGGATATTCTGTGCTCCCAAAGCAATACCCAAACCGTCGCCTTCGCGACCACATCGCTTCCAGCCGCTCATGTACCTCCGCGTCGAGGCGGCCGTCCGCCTCGGTTAACGGTCGTACCTCGAGCAGGAACGGGGAGAAGGTTGGTACGAGCTCAAGTCGAGAGGACACGAATTCCAGCAAAGGATTATGCGTGAATTGGAGCCGGGATGCACAGCGGAGGACACGCAACTGTGGGATGAGCGATGTGGTGTCGGTCGCGTCTAAACCCGGCGCCGCGCATGTGATGGCGCGAAGCAGGGTATCCGTTATGAGGACCACATCGGCGCCCTCGCTATTGATATTGCGTTTGTCGGCGATCTGAAGCTCCTCCAAAGAGGTGAGCACAGACAGGACCTGCAGGAGTGCAGGCTCGGCCATGCGCACATGGGCCACGTTCAATATCTTGATGGTATGCGTGAATCCCGACCGCTCGGACAGCGCGACGAATTGCATGTGTGGCCATTCCAGAATCCCTCGCGGATAGCGCACACAGACGAAGTGTATCTCTCGCAGCGCCGGCAAGGTCAAGCTGGCGAGAATTTGGGCCAGAATCTCCAGCGAATGTTGGCGAGGACCATTTCCCAACACGAAAGTGAACAAGGATATTGTCGACGTCTGCGGCGGAATGTGGAGGTCGATTACCTGATTCGGATCTGTCGATGCTTTATTGCAATCCAATGCAAGCTCGAAGGCGGAGGTTGTTGTTGGCAATTGCGAAAGAAGGGAAATAGACCGGGTAATGTGTGGGAGGCATGTCGCTTCGCATCCACATGCAACGAGGTTTTGTAGGGTTTTACTCGATATGCCATCAAGAAGCGGCGAAGTGACGTGCAACCGTCGCAAGGCAGGCGCGCCTTTCAAATAATTGAATGGATTCGGAGGGGATACCCGGAGCGGGTCGAACTGCAGTTTCTCCAGTATCGGAAGTCGTCCCTCCAATCCTGAGAAATAAATGCCGTCGATGTTGCAGAAAATGGTGAGTGATACCCACCGGCGCGAGTGACTAGCAAGCAGATGGAAGACGCGGGGATGAAGGGGGATGTTTCCATAGGGTGTGATTTGTAGTATCAAGGGCAGGTCGCGGCCGCGCCTCAGGGTGGAAGCTAGTAGCGCCACGGTTCTGTCGAGACATGAAGAGGTTCGCCACAAGACGCAACTGAGATCGATCTTCGTCCAAAATGTTGGAGTCTCAAGAACGGTGGTATGCCATCGTGAGCAGACTTGTGATAACGTCAATAAACCGAGGTTCGCAAGGTTTTCGAGCTCGTTACGGAAGTTGGGCGCCCTAAACATAGATTTATAGGCAAATGGGTCGGCGTGGAACAGAAAAATGAGGATGAGGGTTTCCGTGGGAAGACGGTGGATAGACGTGTCGAATTTCGAGTAAGGCGGCATTTTGAGGGGCACATTCATGTCTTACGGACGAAACGCAGATTATATAGGGTGATCAAAGCAGTGCAATGGTTTCAAATGTGACAGTACTCCGACTCGGACACGGCAGATGCCGCCGTCGTGGCACCCGTGGGCGATGTCAGATTAGACGAGCTAGATGTGGAGGCAGCAGTACAATAACAGGGCATAGGTTATTAGGACGCGCGAATCTACGAAGGGGGCGTCAGGAAAGTGCGAAACAAATTATAACACAATGACCTCCTATTTTGTAACTGACTACCCCCTGGACCGCGTCAATATTGATGATACATGTCGGTTCAACCCTGAGAACTCAATGGCATAAACTGAAGAAATCCTCTATGAAACACTCGAATGGGATGGGCTCACAAGTTGCGTTGCATTCAACCCATCCATTCATTTCTTTCTGTCGCCTTTCAGGCGTGATACGTCGACTGGAAGGAGTGGGACAAGGTACCCTCCGCGGTTGCAGATGCCTCGTGATTGATTACAATGCGTGGGTTTGAGTTCCATTAGACACAAGTCGTAATTCCGTTTCTTATTACAGCTGTTTCGGAAAAGCTTGACAGTGCGTGAAATTTTTGTGCGATGTCTGACTTTTGATGTGAGGTTACTAAGGATTACCGATTTTGGAAGTAGTAAAGCCATCGTGTTGGGCGGAGAACCATACAGTGAGTAGGCCTACCACTGCATTATCATTTTTCAGCTTATGGAGTTTAGATACTACCCCTGTCCCTCAGGCCCAAGTGTGGAGAGGAATGTTGGAGTACATCTACTACGTGTCTTTGCATGCCGTTACGTTCGCATCTTTGTGTCCTTGCACTGCAGACTGATTTGATGTGTAAATTTGGAAGTGGGGTGTCGGTGGATCTCCCTCAGCCGAACACATCCGCGACATGCAACCCGCTCATAACCCTTCGGCGCATTGCAGTGCATGGCGACCTGATAACTCAGCGTAGCGTGCGCATCTTTACTCCCCTCGTTCTTTGGTATACTTACCCTGTTCAATGCCACTTGAAGTTTCAAACTCATCAAGTCCAATAAGGCAGGGAATCCTTGGCCCATTTCGTTTATGAAGGCGTATGGTATGAAAGTCATAATCTACTTGCGTAGACTGAATGCTCGGCACGGGGCTCTATGCGGATCTCGCGAAAAACCCGGAGAGCGTAGCATTCGAGGAGGATAACGCGGCATTACTGGTCATGTATACGAGTAAGAGACCAGAACCTTTAATGTCAAAGTGTGCAGATATATTGCGCCGTTTCGAGTACCAAATGTGCCAGTGACGTACCAATATTACTCTGGATAAATTTTGAAAGCAAATTACGGGTAGAAGCACGATCTCAACAGCTCGAATCGTGCAGGAGAAGGGCTAAACTGCACACCAAAGTGTCGATATGGGGGCGAGCGGACTGTCCAGCACTCCCGGCGCTTCCAAGTTCTGCCCTAATGTCTGCAACGCGGGGAACTGTTTTTTTATCCACCTGCTCCCATCGTCACTGCAGCCGAATATGCGGACTTTTTTGATACGATTCCCGCGTGGAATGGTACGGAGGGTTTCCAACGCCTTCGGCAGATGTTCATCTGAGTCACAGTATATGTCAAGAAATTCGAGGCGAGCGTATGGAGAAAGGTCAACAGCGTACGTGCCCTGTCAATATAAGATGAGGAATATTATTAGGTGCTTTCGCTCGGCTGCAATTGCAAGTGGGCACACGCACGAGCCGTGCCTCGATTGTGAGCATTTCAAGTGTCTTCGCCGCCGCGATGAGTGCCGGGGAATGCAGAATGCTGGGGTTGGTTCCTAGGTGTAGGGCTCTGAGGTGGGAGAAGTCAAAGGGGCAGCGGTCTGATGCTAGCCAGCGGACGATACCCCTTGAGCCCCTGACCTTTAAAGATCCGATCTTGAGGAGAGCTCCCGTATGAGCCAGCGTCGGATCCGGGAGACTCGAATCAAGCCCGGGGACTTTGAGCTCAATGTCCTTGATACCCGGCGACAGGTTTTTCCAAATGTGTTGGAATATGCTCGGATCGCCGTACCGGCAACGGACCTGGACACATTTAAGGCTCGTCAGGGAAAGCAGATGTTGCATCCCCGCCGCCAGAATGAGAGTGAGGGGCCGCAGACCGAGAAGGCGGAGTGTCCGCAGCTTCGGGAACGGGAGCTTTAAAAAGGCCGCAAAGTTCTCCGGGGTTATAGCTTCCGGATGGAGTTCGAGTTCGAGAGCGAACCGGAGGAGATGCGGTGAGGTCGAGGTCATCTCCAGAAACCGGGAGCAGCGTTGGTTTAAGCAGGGTAAGGGTTTGGTGAGAGGCCATGGTAAGGATATGAAGATATCTCTGAAGAGGCGGGATTGTGCGGCATATGTCCAGGAGCGGCTAACCACGGCACAGGCCGCTAGATCTGCGGTGGATTCGTGCAAATGACTTATGCACTCATCGAGGAGTTCTGGGACATTCAGGAAAGACATTCACGCCGTCACATTGCGAGAAAAAGGGGTGGGTGCACAGATCCAAACAGGAGTACCGGGTACGTTTCGGACATCAACATAACATCCCGACCTCAACAGTAGCCAACTTGTCTCATAATGCAATTGCCGCGCCTTCGATCATATCTACTCAGACCTCCAAGCATGTATGCTGATGTGAAGTTCAGAACAGCGAGGTCGATGGTCTGTTGAGTGGCATGAGAACCGCGAAATGGAATGGGAAGAAAGGACTTGCAAGGGGAAAATCAGTTTCCGACCGAATCCTACGTCTCCTCCGGGTCGATCGAATTTACCCCCGTTTCCACCGACTCGTCTGAATCCTCGAAAAGCATCGCCTCCACCTCTTTCCATAACCCATGGAACATGATCGCCGCGCCCTGGTCCGGGTCGTTGGTCGTGTTGTTGTAGCTCTCACGCGCGGTCAAGATGTGTTGGATCTCGGGGAACAGTGCGAGGAGGAAGGGCGCAGCGGAGAGCGAAATGGATTTGGAGATGGGGGAATGCTGTACGTCGAGCGTTGTGAGGGCCCGCTGACCCTGGGACGCAGTATGTGTCTCTACCGTCGGAGAGACGGTGCCGTCCAGCGTCAGAGAGAGCTTCTCGAGGCGCGGACAATGGCGGGCGAAGTGGTGCAGACAATTGAGCGTAACGCGGGGTGGGGCGGGGCCCCAGAAGTGGGATGATAACTCGAGACACTCGAGTCGCGGCCACGCGCGCACTAGATCCGATACAGCAGCATCGTCGAGGTCGATTCCAACCGGCGATGTGAATGTCAATGACGTCAGGTTGATAAAGGCGAAAAGTAGTCGGACGGTCTGACTTTGAACGAGATACGTGGCAGGGTCTGAGACACCGTAATCGAAATTGTTTTCCAGAGTGAGGGCCGTCAGGGACGGGTGCGATAAGGCTGACAGGAAACTGCCGCAGAGATCTTGCATCTCCGCTGCTGTAAGATAATGGTAGAAAGATACAGAAAAAGACGACAGTGAGATCCGTTCGCACAACCCGAGGAATCGAGTTGTGGGCGCCATGTCCGAACCGCTGATCTCTAGCGTGCTAAGAGCTGAGAATGTCAGCGGATTTTCTCTCCGATCGACGAGCGGCACTGCGGGGAGATCGTGTAGAAGGAGGGTTTTCAAGTTCGGAAGGCGCCCCAGATGCTCCAAGGCCCTCTGGTCCAAGCACGGCACAAACACATTTTCCGCACATTGCAAACTGCATATGAACGCAGACATGCTTCGTGTTGTAGTATCCAAAATCGGTGAGTCGCAATCTGGGATAGTCACGGTCTTTAGTTTGGGACTCGTCGTTGCCAAAGTCGATCATGACAACGTCCGGTAAATCCTCAAGAACGATAGTTGTGAGCGCGGGACCAATAAAACGATGGATGTGGTGGAAGTTGTCCTCGTAGTTAGCCCATCGAAGACTCTGGAGACCCGCAAGTAAATTGGCAGGAAGCCAAACGTCCAACGATGGGAAAATGGCCGATAAGTCAACGTCATTGTGGTGGAAGAGGTGTTTGACGCGAGTAGCGTATGCGTGAACTCTCTCTCCATCAGCCGGGGTAATTTGGCGAAGTAAGCGCTAAATTCCTTTCAGCGACATGCTGCAAGCACTCGAGGTACGCTCACCACGTGGATTTTTTCATACCAGTAATTTCCGACGATGGTGTCCACAGTCCACAAATCAGGGGGCATGCAGCATACGAGGTTCACGAGCGCCGCTGAGCGCCACAGCTGGTCGAGAGCTGGATCCCGCAATGTTTTGCAGGTTCTTGCCACGACCGCAAGGTCCCGCAGATTGGATGTTTCCCAGCTCGGATAGTGGTACCTGAACGCCCCATCGAACGGATTGAGATGGAAGCATATCATGGACACTATTTCCTGGATTTCGAGACAATGGTGCATCTTGGAAGTTGCGGGACGAGTGGAGGACACGAAGACTAAGGACTTTGACAGAGGTGATCTGCGTCACGTGGCGGCTGTTCAGAAATGATCCGATCGCGGAGGAAACCGAACTGGAAGTTGGGTTTTTCTAGAGTAGAAGTGTCCAGGAATATAATCGCACGGAGAACGTTCCCGCATGTCCCGCCATTGAATCTTGATCAAATTTTTTTGAAGAACACCAAAAGTTCAATGCTTTTGTGAATGTGCCATCATGTGGTAAAACTGCATTCCGCGGCCCGCCGTTCAAGTTGTTGTCACTTGACTGTAGAATATGATATCCTATTCTAATTCATAGTGAGAAGAGAGACGCGAGTAAATTTGATCTGATCCACCGCTGCGACAAGGAAGATACGAGCACATTCGAAAGCTGAGCTCCGGAATGATCCGGCCGCTGCAAATGTTTTTTACTCTTAAGGGCAACTTGAGGGGCTTCGGAAGGCTTGCCTCCTAAATACTACGAGGATGTCAACGTATTCCAAATATTTACGCGATCTGAATTTATTTACAATGAGTGAAGTCGACCGAGGTTCGAAAACCACATGCGTGAGACTCTTGGACATGATATGAAAGATATTATGATCCTTCTCCAGCCAGTGCATTCGAAGCTGTCATATCCCATGCAGACCATCTGAGCTGACTAGAATTGAAATCCCAGACAAATGGTCGGCAGTGCACAAGGTGTGGCCATTAGACTATTCAAAGCTGTGCAACCCCCTTTCGGCTTCTATAAGAGGTATAAAGGTCGACAAAAGTGGTACAGCATTCGGTTGCACATCTCATTCTTCTCATACATGTTCCTACCATTCCTCAGTACACCCTCGCGCCTCTCTCGGAGGAAAGGTGGTGGCAAGAGCAGCTCATCGAGTAGTGGCAAGGCCAGTTCTTCGAGTGGTAGCAAATCCGGCACTGGAAAATCGAGTACAAGTTCCAACAACGGCAAAGGAACTTCCTCGACATCCGGCAAGAGTATCCCCATATCAAGCGGAGGTACCAAGCAGACGGTTACGGCGTACAGCAACGGGGGTGGCAAGCTGATCACCATCCCGTCTGGACAGCTCTTCGCCGGCAGGACAGAAGGTATGGGAAATGATCCACTCTAGACAAGCTCACACTCAAGGAAATTGAATTTCAGGGGGTGCCACACGGAATCAGATTTGGGGTAGCCGGTGAGTTGGGCATCGCCGCATTATGAAAAGATAAAACTAAACACCAGTCAGGGCTTACGGGAGCGGATATCCTGGGTTCTACAGTCGCGGCGTTTCAGGTCGTGGATTTCCGTTCTACTTTTGGCCACTGGCGTGGGGGACTGGAGAAGCGTACGGTAAAGAAGCAGCTTACATGCACACAGAAGAAGTGAGTTTGAACCTTTTCAACCCAATCCCGAGCGGCGCGAATCTAACGCACCGGAAGTACGATCAGCCAGACAATGCGACCCGCCCAGGCGGGCCCCAGGCCAGCACCTCATTCCAGTCCAACTCCACCGGCACCATGTTCCGCATCGTCGCCGACAACGCCACCGTCGCGGAACTGATGGCCGACATCTCTGCAAACTGTTCGCAGTGGCTCGTCCCAGAAAGCATCACCAACGCCACCACCGCCGTACCCACACCCAACAACGCGAGCTCCGCCGCGGCGGAACCGGAGCAGGTGGTGCAATACTACCGCGCGAGCTCTGTCGCGCTGACGCTCGACGGGTACAACAACAGCGCTGTCTTCGCCCCAGAGAACTTCACCGCAGACACTCCGCTGCCAACGGGCACTGACTCCAACCTGCTCGAGTGTCTAAATGCGACCATTGGGCTCGCGGTGCCGCTGGTCGACAGCGGAACGCATTCCGCGCCGAACTACGGGTACTTCGCATTGGTTGTCTTGCTTTTCGGATTCGCATTTTTGACTCAAAATTAATACCGTGTCTCTTGTGCGCCCCCTGGTTACCTTTCATTTCATTACCAGCTACATACCTGCATCATTATGCTCCTTGTATTTTACCATATGAAACAATCCATATCGCACGGATATTTTCCGCGCCTACAATACATTACATGCTCAATGTAGCTGACCAACTTGCTTGAGTGAGCATTAGGCTAGCAGTACCGCTGGTTGACAGCGGAGTTGAAACAGGACTACGAATTCTTCGCGCTGGTTTTCCCGTTTTTCGGATTCTCCCTTTTCACTCGAAATTAATGATGGATCCCGAGTACAACATTCTTAGTGTCTTGCATGACAGAAGTTACCAGATACGCTCATGATCATGGCATGTATGTCTTCTATACGTAGATACGAATTGAACAATCAACTTGCACCACTATTTTCCGCGCTGATGATACATTACATGTTCAATGTAGCTACATGACATTAACACTGGAAGAGCCATCCGAGGGGTTCCAACAAACTTATCACAAACCAATGGGACTGGCCGTGTGCCCAATATTGAATCTTCAGCCACCAGTTTGACCGGGGTAGATCGGTACAAGAACTGGCCGAGAAGGTCGTACTTCGCGTACGTCTCCTTCAGCACGGAGAAGCTCCGATAAGTCTTGAATACACTTGAGCGGTTACATATAAGTAGCGGGAGGCCGAGGCTCGGTGAGGTCCTGAATCAAAAACAACCACCAATCACGGGCAACTTTGCCACATTCGATGAGAAATATGGGTGGGAAGAAGACGTATTGCGTGAACAGGGTCCGAAAGCCTTGTTATAAGTCTAGCGCTCGCGCAGTTGGTTAGCGCAAGTCTGTTGCGAATTGGTTGCGAAGCAATTCAGTGAAGTGGCCCATTCCCTGACTCAGCATGTTCCCATCAGTAAATGATCGCCGAATTCGTGCCGAAGCTTCGTCATCGCCCCACCGCACCGTTCTTTCCCGCTCAAGTTCCGCTACCTCCTCTCATCGCGGAGCTTTTGGAAACAGAGGAACGACATTTAGCCCCCCCGATCTTATCATTCAAAATTATTGCTGATATATCCTCTCAGGATTGAAAGAGATTGAAGTTGGATTGAAGTGCCTTTCTATGGGGAGGCTGGAGCCTCTGAGGTCCGACCTTGGCTCCGACATTCACTGCCAACTGCAACTGCCTCAAACTTGTTTCTTTTTTGAGCTGGACCCTCGCAGTTCGGTGCCGAATTCCCCTCGACTCAAATGCCTGTTGTGTCGGACAGCAGACTAAAAATGCTCAAATCCAGTGTCTGACTACTTGGCCGTCCTTCCCTGTACATGTACTGCTATTTATCCCGAACCTGCAAGAGCCATTTTCATATTCGCCTTTCGATCAATGCGGCAATCGAATTTAAAGCGATGTCATGTCGAAAGGGACTTCACAGCAGCGGTTGGGAGAAGCCGAAGGACAAGTCATGGCGTATAACTATAGCTTCAACCCCGCCAACTGGAGGACCTGGCCAACAAAACCGACAGGAAATCAATCGGCAGCAAATTTCCAACTTCCTCTTCATCTTCCTATCATCCTCCTTTTCAACTTGCCCTTCATAGAAAAAACTGGAGCCTGTTCATTCGGATCTTATCTGCACCGCCTCCGATACCTGTGTGATTTGCAATGCAGAAAATACAAAAAGCTGTGCCCCTACAAAGACGTCGACTTTTTAATCGCGGTCCCCCCACTCCTCCTCCCTCCCCACGCCATTGACCCTCATGTTCTTGCCATTCTTCACTACTCCCTTGCGCCTCTCGCGAAGAGCAGGTTCCTCAAGTAGCAGCTCTAGCGGTGGAAGATCGGGTTCCAGTTCCAGCTCGTCGGGTAGTAAAGGCGGGTCTTCCTCCAGCACCGGAAAAGGCACAAGTTCCAGCTCATCTAGCAGTAAAGGGGGCTCCTCCTCGTCCAGTGGAAAATCAGGTTCCACTGGCAGCTCGTCTGGAACCAAGGGTGGTTCCTCATCGTCTGGCAAGAGCACCTCGATCTCCAGCGGAGGAACGACGCGGACGATAACGAGTTACAATAATGGCGGTGGCAAGACGATCACCATTCCGTCTGGAAATCTGTTCGCCGGCAGGACGGAAGGTATGCGAATACGTTCAATCTCAAATGGCCTTTCTGCTGAACAAGGGAATTTAAGGTGGCGCTACACGAAGTCAGGTTTGGGGAAACAGGGGAGTCATCATTATGGTATTCTGACCCACTGAATAACTAAACTTGAGTGCAGGGCGTACGGCAGCGGATATCCTGGGTACTACAGTCGAGGGGTATCAAATCGCGGATTTCCGTTCTACTTTTGGCCGATGGTGTGGGCGACCGACGATTCGGACGATTCGGACGCTTCATACATGTACACGAACGAAGTGAGTTCCCTCATTTTCGTCGAATCACGAAACCAGGGTCTCAGTAATCGCGCCTACCAGTATGGCCAACCAGACAACACCACTCGCCCAGGCGGACCCCAGGCCATGGCCGCCTTCCAGTCAAACTCCACCGGGACGACCTTCCGGGTCGTCTCTGACAACTCCACCGTCGCCGCGCTCATGTCCGACATCTCCGCAAACTGCTCCTCATGGCTCATCCCCTCGAGCATCACCAACTCCACCACTGCCCTGCCCACGCCCTTCAACGCCAGCGCCGCTCCAGCGGAGCCGGAGCAGGTCGTGCAGTACTACCGCGCGAGCTCTGTCGCGCTGACGCTCGACGGGTACAATAACAGTGCCGTCTACGCGCTGGAGAATTCCACCACAGACACCCCATTGCCGGCGGGTATCGACACGAATCTACTCGAGTGCCTGAATGTGACTATTGGACTGGCGGTGCCGCTCGTGGACGGCGCACAGGGACGACCCGCGCTGTCCGCCCCGGGTGTTGGGGTCCTCGTGTTGGTTGTCTTGCTTCGCGCGCTCCTGTAACCTGATGACTCTACTTTATTCTTATCCGTACCTACCCATTACCATTACTGTACGTTTACATTGCTTATACCCCACGCCTCATATTTTACGATACAAGAAACGAATAATGTAACATAGCCCTTGAGTTTTTTCTCCACTTGGTAGAAATTTTGCCTTGATTTTGGAGCGAATATTTGCGGCATCCAACTCCCACTCGCCTAACATTGAAACGATGCGTTCAAAAAGTAAGGCCAACTTCTTCGCCCTGTTTATCCGCCGTTCGTTGGGGTTTCGAATGTTCAGTCCGACGGGCCGGATGGGCAACCAGCTAGAGTGATTTTTAAGGCGAGGGCAGGTAACCCTGTAGGTCATCCTTCTAGCAAACCAAAATCTATCGACGGTTCAACACCAGTCCAACACCGATTCCGTAACTATTGCTGGCTATATGTTATCTAGGAGCATCCAATGCCAGCGACGAGCACTGTTATACTGGACGTTCGAATTTTTGGAACTCAACCAAAATATTCAACCTGTCCTGTTTCGAAAGGGGCTTTTCTCAATTTCCTAATTTTCATTGTGAATCTTGAATAGGCCATCCAAGATAGGGAACGGGCACTTTGTGCATACATAGATATTCACGAACGTCATCGATGCCGCCCATCAGGATTCAAACCAGCGGCTGATAATCGATGCCCCAAGTCCGCCGTCCGCCGTTCAAGGTACATACAGCTCAGCACAGTATGAGCACCGCAGTAATGGCGCCGATGGCAACGCTAGAGCAGCGCCAACGATTGATTAGATTCGCTGCCCTTGGAGCACATCGGGATTGTGATCGGGAGGCTTGGTCGGTCCGATGTTTGGATGAGCAGTAGGATAATACCATGTTCATCGGGTGTGTCAGTGGGCCGGGGATGAAGAGGTTTATCGGTCGCCCGCCCGTGATTGTCGCGACCTGTCTCCGCCTTGTGCGGAGACCGAGCTGTCATCTCGCGGGGTGCTCGTGTGAAGTTGAAGTGACGATGGCTGGCTGGACTGCCGCGCGTGTCGTCGTATAAATTGTTTTGGGCCTCACAGATTAACATAATCCCTGCGCAATATCATTTGCGGCACTAACAGAACCTCCGGGATTGTTGGGGGGGTATAGTACCAATTTTGTCCGGGAGTCAGCGAGACCTTTTCTACAGCCAACACCAAAAAATTAACTTGATTTATACTCACATATCGTTTATAGACAGTTGGTTACTTGTAGGGAAGTACTGTAAATAAGAGCGAAATCGAGGCAAGAAATTGTGTTGTGCTGCATATTATCATCAGCAAATAGTAAGGTATGGATTGTATCCTGGATTCGGTTAGGTATGCAATGACGGAGATATTCAATAATGGAGGGGAAGACGTTGAGATCATAACCAATAATCGAGGTAAATTATGCAGAGTGTGAAGAGAGCGGGGTGGGTTGGGGATCTGAGACGCGTTTTTTTTCACTCTGAGGCGTTAGCGACGATAGGAGCGCTAGACGGCGCAGGGGTCGGCGACGCTGGGAGCGCCAGAGGGAGAAGGGGGCGCGCGTCTCCACGGCGGCGGAGTGGACTGCGCACCGTTGACGCGGGTTGAAACCGGCTGCGGGGCGTCGGCGACGCTGGGAGTGCCAGAGGGTGCAGTGGGTGCGCGTCTCCACGGCGGCGGAGTGGACTGCACACCGCTGACGCGCATTGAAACAGGCTGCGGGCCGTCGGCGACGATGAGAGCGCCAGAGTGTGCAGTGGGTGCGCGTCTCCACGGCGGCGGAGTGGATTGCACACCGTTGACGCGCGTTGAACCCGGCTGCGGGGCGTCGGCGACGATGACAGCGCCAGAGGGCGCAGGAAGTGCGCGTCTCCACGGCGGCGGAGTGGACTGCGCTGAAACCGGCTGCGTAACCGGAGGTTCCGGCGCGGAGTCAGCTTTCTTCCACGGCGGCCCAGTCGATTCCTGCAAGATTCCAGCAGAAAGGTCAACGACGTGCAAATATAGGTGGAGGTTAAAACTTACTGCGTCGCCCAGAACGGGGGCCTCTTCTCCGATGGGGTGGATGACGGAGACGGAGCCGGGCTCACGCTAGGTATAGAAGTGTCCGTGGTCAATGCAAAGACGTCGAGTGCACGCTCGGAAGACTCACAAGCGGGGCGCCGGTGACAGACATAACGACTGCAGCAAAGACGCAAGCAAGGGAAGTGGGGCGCATTGTGTAGATAGGTTGGTGAGTGAGATGAGTGGGGATTTCAAGTTGGTTGGGGAAGATGAGGTCTTAGACAGAGGCGTATTTATACGTGCATATCGATGTCAATGTACAGCGGTGCCTAAGATCCCACCGTCGTGTCGCGTCTCCCGACTTTCAAGCGATGGGGATCCTCGTCATTGTTAGTGGAGCCCTAGCCCCGACCGGTAATCGACGGTTTTGTGCATCGAGGCACTCCGTGAGCAAGATGGGGAAGCGAAAAAGGGCATAGAAAGCCATTCCAAATCTGCGTTCGGTCGCAAAAAGGTTATTTCGCCACGTTGGTCTCAGGTACTACCACCCGCTGTCGGTACGCGACAGGTGGACTGCTGAGCCCGGTGACGCTCTGATGCTATAGGCTGGGCGAAGCAGGCGGGCATCGGCACGAGCAACGGGAAAAGATACCGCCGGGTGAGTGGGATTCCCAGATGGAGAAAGCTGAAGGCTTGAGTACCCGCAACTTCCTGCAAGCCAAATAGATGTCGGTAAAAGTTATCCTAATCGCCCCTTGAGAAGCACAGATCCGCGATATTGGGGATCAGATCACAAAATTCAAGCCGCCAGTAGAGCAGGGTTTCCAGGTTCAAAGAGATAACGAGAGGCGAGGGTGATTCAGCGACGAGTGTAGCAGTCCTAACCTAAAGGACAAGACAAAGAGAGTCAAGTCAGGTCGAAACCCCTTTCTCGCAACAGAGTTGGCGTGGACGAACCCCAGAGTGAGAAAGAGACGAACAGATGCATCCCCTCTGCTCGAATCTCCTGATCCGTGAAGTTTGCAGGGCAAAGGAAGGACCAGGTCATCATGTTTGGCTCAATATTTGGTTGATTGCCGCCGATTGACCTTGTGGTCGCCCTTCATCATCCTCAGGTTCGCGATCGGCTCTGCCATCTTAAAAGTTGGTCCTATCCTCCTGTTTCACGCTCCATTCGGAAGCCAAGATGACACTGAGCTCGGGGATATTTTTTCCTAGCAAGAGCAGATGTATCCTACTAAGTAGTCCACTGACATCCCACAGTGGAACTTCAACTCGTCCGAATTTTTCGCAGGGAGAGGAAAATACTCGATCTATTCCCTATCCTCAACATTTTCGTTTCCTTGATACTCCATCCTCTAGGTCTGAAACACTGGGCTTTCTTCTCCGCTCACAAGTGGCATGCTTTGCATGATGTAACTCCCGCGCGTCAGACTGGGCAGCTCATTGGAGATTTTCACGGACCTCTGTCTCTTTCTGGCCGGCATGTTGACACCGAAGTTCGTATCTTCGCACTTCGAGGGAGCATCTAGGCTATCTGCACGAACGTCGAACCATATTGTCGTACGTCCCCGTTTTCCTTCGCTTTCCTTACTCCATACTTACCCACTATCTTTGCCTTGCTCGTCCCCTCTAAAGTATGGACACCCGCTGCTATTTCACAAGGGAGCTGATGACCACGATTGCTCGACGAACAGGCAGGAGATCGCCGTTCCATTCGCTGGGCTGCTCGTCCCACTTTGTCGGCAGAGTATAATCTGGCAGCCCAACCCGCTGTCTCTTATACTCGCGATTCCCACTACCGTTCTTGATCGGAATTCTGGGCCCAGCATATGCGTTCCGACCAGGTGATCCTCACGTATTGCGCATGCGATTGCGAGCCTTCCGGAACCATAATGTGGTGCATCGTGGTACCGGCGCTCTTTCAGCGCGCACCCCTGCTGACGCCAACTGAGTCTGGCCAACCTCATCTACACACGAGCTGCATTTTCACAAGAGGGAGGGGCTGCGTCTGTAGGCGGCACATAATTTGCCACCGACTACGTGTCAAGACTCAGAAAGATTCAGAATGCGCGTTCTCAGAGGGAAAATATCTATTGTACGTCGGTAAGATCCCACGGAGTACATACTCGCCTATCATTGACAGGTAGAGCAAGTCTCCTACTACCGATGAATCATGGCCACACCAATGCAGCATCTACTCACGGGGAGCCCGTCTTGAGCCAAATTTTCCGCCTTCATAGTAAGTCGTCCCGTACGCGCCGAACTTCCAACGTCTATTAGAATTCGCTCCGGCTGAAGGCATCAATTCAAGGTTCGGTGCCTGCATTCCGTGACCCGTCTCCCTTCTGAACTGTGCGAGAAGGCACAAACACGGGCTTAATAACGTTTCTCTCGATTCGACTCGACGATACATCGCGAAATTATAATTGACCACGGAGAGAGAGGCTGACTAGACGGTTTTTGATCTCGTCAGTCATTGTTTCTCTTTCCCTTTATTTTCGAGAAATTATGTCTGAGCTCAGCACATGCTGACAAGTTGCCACATCTCCCTTAAATCAAGGTGGCCAAAGCCTTCCACCTCCGCTGACAAAGAGTCGGCCGAAGTGACGGTGCGCCTGTTTCAGAAGTCGACACATCTCACTGAGCATCGTCAAGCATCACGCCCGCCGCGCTCTTCTGTTTCACAAATTGTTATTTTGTGAAAACAAAAACGTACGACAACACGAAAATCTCCTTCACAGCGGCGCTGATAGCAGACCTCCATCGCGACGGACTCTGGGCCGTATACCCCGCTTTCATTCTAATTTCTCTGATTCTCAAACCTTCTCCTTATCGCCCTCTTTTTTTTTTCGCCCCGATCCTCTCCCTGGCGGCGTACGTCGTCTGCGGAACGGTGACTGGCATATTTAACGGCGACTACCATCTTGGCCTTGCGTGGCTCACAAATTTCTTCTCCACCTCGGACTACATCCTCTTCACAGACATCCAGCTGCACCAAGTTTCCTTGAGCCCCGTATCCGCGCCCTTGGATAAAACCCTCATCGAGGAGGCGCCACTGTGGTGCCGCACGCGCTGGGCTGCATCGCTACTTGCCAGCTCGCGCCGCGTTGGCTGGGTTTATGAGGCTGCTTTCGCGCTCCCTCCCCATCGGTCGGTGGACACCCGGAATTATGGCGTTTCTCCTCTCTGCTGCCGTACATCACGGCGCGGACGCGATGGCGCTACACCACATACGCGACGGTGGCGCGTTTGCTCTTCTTTTTATGCTCCAGGCTCGTGCGATCACGCTGGAGGATTTCCTGGTCTTCTTCAGGAAGCGGGCCGGCAAAAAAGATGACTGTGCGGACACTCGGGTGGACATGGGTGTGGTTCGCCGTGGTACTGCCGGTGTGGCAGATGCCGCTGCTTCATTGGGGGATGATGGAGGAGGGGCTGCCTGTGAGTGTATTGCCCTACTTTGGCGGGGGGAGTGGGCTCTCAAGCCGCTGTATTTGAGTATCGTTATAGAACTCCTGGACTCAGATCTCTCGGAGTCCCTCTCCGCCCTTTTTCTATCCTAGCACCGCTAACCGGCAAAAAAGAACCGTCGACGGTCCTGGAAATTTTTCCCTTTTTCTACCACGTAGCTCCAACCCGAACTCTTACAACCTCTTCGATCGTCAAGTCGAATTTAAACTTCTCTTCCGGTGTGCGTCAAGAACATTTTCACATTGCAGTTTCTTTCGTGTACACAGTTTCACATTAATGCACAACGCCCCGTTATCTTCGTCGACGGAAAGCTCTCTTAGTCTCTCTACGCGTCAATAATCGGTCTCAAACCCATCCTTTCCCGGTCTTCGGGTTTTTCGTTACATCTGAATTTCCTATCGTGAAGAGCACTATTCCGAACAACTTAGCCAAGGTACGTCAGGATAAATGAATTCGCTTACGGTCTGCTTTCATAAACGAGATGCGCCAAGGATTCCCAGTCGCGTCCGGGGCGGACTTGGTAAACTTAAACTTCCAGGCCCCCTGAGCAGAAAAAGTCAGGAACGGACACCGCACAAAGAGGGAGGCAAGGAGGCGCACTCCATTTTGAAGTATCGCACCCCCCTGTGCCGCATCGCGGCGCAGAAAAACCAGCGGGCTGCAGGTCGCGGATGCT
The DNA here is from genome assembly GCA_029289565.1 of Mycena galericulata. Taxonomy (NCBI): domain Eukaryota; kingdom Fungi; phylum Basidiomycota; class Agaricomycetes; order Agaricales; family Mycenaceae; genus Mycena; species Mycena galericulata. Next base: position 128,801 of record JARKIA010000133.1, on the reverse strand, counting down.
TCGGTAGGCGGCTCAATCAACGTATCGGCGAAAGGCTGCGGGAGCTCCACCAAGATCCCGCTTACAATTGTGGTGCATTAAATCAGCATGAACGCGACGTGCCGCAAAAACTGGAACACGCACTTAACGCCATGCAAGGTCGCGTCAATGTACTCAAGCATCCCTTTCCAAGCTTGTGCCTGAGCAACCGGTGTCGTCTCTAAACTCGACAAGTTGAAGGGTCTGTTGAGCCAACGAGAATTACTCACCATATGGTTCTCCGCCCAACATACTGGCTATATAATTAGGGAGTGATCAGAGGTTTTTGAGCAACAGCCCTGAAGCCGACGCACTATAATCCATGGCCACCTTATCGGAGAACACAGTTGCCACTTTGTCCCAGTCCTTCCGGTCGATGTACCACGCCTGAAAGACAAAAATTTGAACTTGTGGGATGGAACGCCACAGTGTTAACGCATACCATCCGATTACTTCAAGAAGTGAGCGGTTAGTGTGTGCCATTGGGTTCCGAAAATGCCACTGACATCGTGTCCTGAATATTGGCTCGGTCGAGGAGGTAGTCAGTTGCAGAGTAGGAGGGCATTTTGTTCTTTGTTCGACGGGTTAGATAATTCGAGTAGCAATATTGACGCCGTCTTTATATCTTTGCGTTTCCTGTGGTAATGATACGTTGTCCCAGGATCGGAAGGCTTCCGATGTCTCCAAAATGCGAACTACCGACTAGCCGGCGAACCGGATAGCCGTGTTGGGTAATTATTTCAACACCGCGGCGATCGACGGGTCTTCCCTCTTAACTTCGAAATGATGAATCCTATGACAATGGTAACGTTACCCCGCCATAGTGGAGGGAACCAGAGAAAAAATGAAATGCAATAACCCTGGAAAGTCTATGCATACAGTATCAAAATATCAACTATCGACCCCATAAAATAGGTTCAATTTTGAACTCGACCCTCCTGAATTCCCTCCCGTTCGCGATCACACCAGCAGTTCCACATCTATGTAAGAAAAGACGTGGGTTTTATGTGAGTCAGTCAACATAATTTGACCCAGGGATAACCGTATTGGCTCCCCGAACACTGCATGTCGTTGCTTTGCTCCATGGTTCCACCTTGCTGTTGAATCTATATAAGAAAAGAGGTGCGTTTTATGTGAGTCAGGTAACATAATTTGACCCAGGGACAACCGTATTGGCTCCCTGAACACTGCATGACGTTGCTTTGCCCCATGGTTCCACCTTGCTGTTGAATCTATATAAGAAAAGAGGTGCGTTTTATGTGAGTCAGACGACATAATTTAACCCAGGGATAACCGTATTGGCTCCCTGGATACTGCAGACGTCGCTTTGCTCCACGGTTCCACCTTGCTGTTGAGTCAGGTTGAATCTATATAAGAAAAGAGGTGCGTTTTGTGTGAGTCAGGCAACATAATTTGACCCAGGGACAACCCCCGAACGCTGCATGACGTTGAATTGCTCCATGTTTCCACCGTGCTGTAAAATTATCGATAGTCGCTCCATTCGACTGCTGAGTTGATATTTTTAACCGTGACCAGAAAGCAGCGGTCGCAATCTTCGAGGTTCAATACTCATGGTGTGGGGAAGAACAGAGTCAAAAGCGGATATATGCAGACCAGGCTAAACCAAAGCACTTCATATTGTGAAGGTGAGTGAACTGACGTCTAGACTCCGGAGCGCAAATTCAACCAAATAACAAGGCCGATGCAAATTGGTCAATGTCCGTTTCCGAGCCATCCAAAAAGCCGTCTTCTCCCGAAAACAAGATCCGTAACTGCTAGTTGACCTCCATATTGCGTACGGATCTCTGCGATGATGTTGTGATAAAAACTATCAAGGCCGCTTCCACGGGCACACATCCCAGAAGAAATAACGACATTACAACCCAAAAAATCTATAAATATCCATTCGTAAATATGGAGAGCAGCGAGCGTGGTGCGAAGCGAGCAGTAAAGGTTCAGAAATAGTTGAGATACCTCAGTGCAAGGAAACAATAGCAGCGACGCCCGCAACGAGGCTGACAAGTGCAATCGTTGCGTATTCCCCACCGCCCCAAATAGACGCAGAGCGTAGGGCACCGCTTGTGCCGCTTGCCCCGGTGGTGGGAGCGGAAGTGTCTGCGCTGCCAGTGCCGGCGGTGGGAGCAGGGGTGGTGGCCCGGGGGGTGGAGTTCGGAACGATAGTGGGGGTTATTGAGGTGGAGGCGCTCGTCGGGGCGCTGGTGCTCGGCGCCGACGCGCTACCGCTGGCAGTATTACTTGATACGGGCGGGGAGCTGGCCGCGGATGAAATATCGGTGCTTGAGGAGAACCCTGGCGGTGGCGCGGTTCCTTGCGCGCCCGCAGTCAAAGACGCGAGCGCGATCCCATTCGAGACCGTCGCCTGAGTCACGCAGTTGGACGAGCTGGGTGTACTGAACGGTGCTGATGGAGTCACTGTGTCGCCGACGGTATACGACGTCGGGAGGCCGTCGTTTCCGGTGTACACCCCCGTGAAGTATTGGGCGAATGTGGAGAATGTGGTCGTGCCGCCGCTGACTTCCGGATACCAGCCGGGCGGGTATGCGACGTCCGCCTCGCACGTCTCGCTAATCATGCCAAGTCAGAAGCGGGACGTGAACAGCGGTGTGAGAAAACAAACTAAATACCGCCCTGATAGTTGTAGGTCCCGGGCATAACGAACTCGCACCCCATCTCGTCCAACTCGTGCCAGCACATAAAGGCGGCACTGTACGTCGAATTGGCGTTGGTGCATGCACGGAGACAGAACTGGTTGTTGTCGATGTAGAGCATCCACTCCGCGATGGGCTCGTCTAATCCATCCGCAACAGTGGTGGACACGTTGCCACCGACAGGGTTTCCAGCGCCACTGGCTCCGTGGGGATCAAGCTCGCCCCCGCCATCGTTTGCAGCGACGTTAATTTTTGTGAAGTCGCCAAAGCCGTATATTTGCACATAAAAATCGGTTTTGAGGAAGGAGACACCGGTGAGCGTCCCGTCAGGGATCACCCGCGCGTTGTTGCGTGGCAAGGTACACCAGGCAACTTCGACCGTCTGGGCACCGTCAATCGGAGTGATTTCGGAGATTAACAACATTGTATACCTCTGTGTCAGGGATTGTAGCAAGGTCCGGAGGTGCAAATATGCAGAAATCGTCGATCGAGTTGACGCTCAGAAGGCGGGCCATGGACGACTGGTTTATAACGGTCGGCATGGTCGGGACCGGCGGGTTTGTGACGCCCTGTGTCCCTGTCGCGATGACTCCGGCGGGGAACGAGAAAGAGTGCACTACGGCAAGCTGGCTGGCCAAGAAGAGTGAGGTATAGAGGAACATGAGGGGCGAGAGAAAGGATCATCAGACTTTTGACATTTTGATTGTGGGGTTGTGCAACGCCAAACAACGCCAAAAAACGCGTGAAAACGCCCCACAACGCGACAACGGACAACGCCAACAATTTTTGATGAAATTCTGACAACGCCTGAACATAATTGGCAGATAACGTCAAAACGGCTAATAATCACATAGGCCTTGGAGCTCCCTCCGAACATCTAGTACGATCCGCCCAAGTACGCCCCATTTCAGGCAGGTACCTCATCCCCAACCCGGTGGGGAACCCTTTCAATTTTGGTGAACAACGCCGAAACGCCAAACAACGCGTCAAACGCCACAATCAAAATGTCAAAAGGCTGATGATGAAGGTGGCAGCTGAGCGCTCGCGCTTATCCTTGATCCTGAAATCTTGATGCTTCAATCAGTGTACGGTCAAGTATGACCGACGGTGAGATATGCTGTCTTCATTTCGTTGGGCGTATGCTGGGCATTCAATCTGGGCGTTCAATTACCAGAAAGTGAGAATATGCGTTGCATGGACCCGGAATTCGTGGGCTTGATGTTTGGTGGGATCGGATGGGCCGGGCCGGATTGAGAACACGTGTCTTGCTGAGATAGGAGATGCTTTTGCATGGTACGCGTACAATATTATTGAAACGATGGGTCGCCATGGAAGAAATTTCAGCAGCTTGAGCTCGAGCAATAAAGCTTGAAAATTGGACAGAAAAAATTACGCAGAGAGTACTTGATGGGATCTGCGGTCTAAGACTCTATTCACCCATCTACAGCGGCTTGAGAGCCCACTCTCCCCGCCAAAGTCCCGCAATTACGCTCACAGGTAGCCCCTCTTCCATCAGCCCTTGGCGAATAAGCGGCATCTGCCACACGGGTAATACCAACGCGAACCACGCCCATGTCCATGTATAACCGAGCCATCGCATAATCCTGCCCTCTTTTACGCCCGCCTGCCTCAAAAGGAAGAAGAAGAAATCCTCAACAGTGATCGCAACAGCCTGGAGCATGAAAAAAGTAAACGCGCCGCCGCGCGGGTGGCGCAGCGCCATCGTCTCCGCGCCGTAGTGCACGGCTGCGGAGAGGAGGAACGCGGTGTAGAGCTGGACATACGCGGATGCGTTCCCGCCGGGGCTGAGGCGCAGCACCTTGTGCGCGAGGTACTTTCCGTGCACGGAGACGAACTGCATTGGTTGTTAGTTCCAGAACAGCCCAAGGGCAAGGAGAAGCGTACCCTGCGGATGAGTTGATGCCACGCGCGGCTACGGCGGACCAAAGAAAGTAATGAGGAACGAGCTGAAGAAATTTTAGAGTGCATACCCCCAAAAGCGGCGGATTGACCATGCCTCGGACGGGCCCCCGAACAGTGATGGCCATTCTTCTGGCGCAGACATACCCAGTGCGACACTGATTGCGCTCAGCAGCGATGTCCCAATCATGAGCGCGCTATACGCCGATAGACCCCACCCCGCAACCACGATAAACTGCCAGAGCCATCCGTACGCCGTCCATCCCAGTCCGTCGGGACGATACATATCGTTCCAACGCACATGCAAATTGCATGCGTCATGTAGAATGAAGAAGCCGAGTGTGCGCGCGAGGCGCTGGGCGACGAAGACGAGTCTCGGGGTATCCACTGACGGATGGGGAGGGAGGGCGGAGGTCGGCTCATGAGCCCAGCCGACGCCGCGCGGGCTGAAGAGCAGTGATGCAGCCCAGCGTGTGCGGCGCCACAGTGGTGCGTGCTCGATGGGAGTTTCATCTGGGGGCGCGGAGGCGGGGTTCAAGGAAACTTGGCGCAGCTCGCGCTGAACGTCCGTGAAGACGATGTAGTCCGAGGCAAAGAAGAAAATCGTGAACCAACCAAGGCCAAGGTAGTAGTCATCGTTGAATGTGCCAGTTGTCGTTCCACAGAGGACGTACGCCGTCAGAGCGAGAATCGGCGCGAACAAGAGAGGGCGATAAGGGGAAGGTTTGACGACTAGGGAAATAATAATGAAGGCGAGGTATACGCCCCAGAGGCCGCCGCTGAATCGGTGGAGGTCTGACATCGGTGCGCAGGGAGAAGAGGGAGAGTTTCATAATTTTTTGCTGTCGTATGTTTTTTGTTATGAGATTGATAACGGATCAGCGCTCAGCTGCAGCGGCACATCAATATATAAAACAAATTATATAATTGCTCGAAAAAACATCCAAAGGATTTGAACGCTAACTAAATAATGGGGTCCATAGAGACCAAGTCTGTTTCTCCTTTGCTAATTTTCTGGCGCATTACCAAGCCGAATCAAGAGAAATGTGTCTGGGGTCTTGGTTGTGTCTTCTAGGGCATCAACCCGTCCCGTAAAATTACGCGATGACGGGCCGTAAATACGGTTACGGCCCCGTACCGTTTGGTGGATTTCAGGAAGGAAATACGGCCGTTTTCCGACGGGTTAATTACGGGTTGGCCCTATTCTGTCTTGAGGCCTTTCTTTCACCTACTGATGCAGTCCTAGTAGTAATTTGACCAATTGTGAGCTGAAAAAATATAGCAGAGAATTCAGCAGTCCCTCGCAAACACCCACTTACGGGCGTAAACGGACTGTTACGGTACGGTTACGGGTCCAAACTTACCGTAACGTATCCGGGGTATTTTATTACGGTTACGGGCGTATTTGTTACGCCCGTCAGCGTATTACGCACGGTTTGAAGCCCTAGTGTCTTCTCGCGCCGTCTAGAAGCAAGACAGACTCTGACAGAGGGCACTTTGAATGGATGTCTTTGACCGAACTTAGCGACTTCATACAGAAGTTCATGCAGATGAGATGGGCTAACATCGCACATTATCACGCATCGGGGTAAAGTGGAACCAATAACATTCTTTTGACACAAGGGAGTAAAAGCTAAATTATCCATTCAAACAAACGGAAATATTAGTCCATGCGCTTTCAGGATGAGGCCCACAAAAATCAGACGCCCGGGATGGTAAAGTCGGGTAAGTCGGGCCAATTACCCATCCCTGCTGGATCGCCGCCGATACGGACCCACGCGGAATGAGACGGTGTCGGTCCATCCAGAATGAACAGTTGATGCCATCCTGGAGGAGAAATAAATGCGTTCGGCGGTGCAGTGATCGTGCAAGTGTTCCCGGCACAAGTGAAATCGGGGAAGAGCGTGCGGCTGCCCATGGTGTTTCCGTGGGTGGACGAAGTCGCTACAGTAAAACTTCAGGATGATGGAATTCGATATGGACAATGGGACGCACCCGCAATGAGTGAGACCCTCATCGTATCTGTTGTCCCTGAGGGGAGAGCCACAGTGATTGGGTGTTGGCTGCCGTATGCCCAGTCTGTTTCACTGATAGTGAAGGATGGTTGCACCTGGCCTTGCGCTAGATATGGTGGGATGTAAACCTGGTACAGTGTGAGTCAGTTTTTTATGCGCCTTGGTGAGCGCTGACCTCGATTCTGAACTCTTCTGGCTGGACGGGGCTCTCTGGATCGGATCCAGATACTAAGACACGTCCGTCCGGAAGGAGAATAGCCTGGTCATTTCGGCGTTAGATTTACAAGGAGGCAAGAATATGAAAACGTACCTCAGAGTGGTATAGACGGGCAACGATAGTGGTATTCAGGATAGATATCCGCTGGTTGAATGGCTGTGTGGGGTCATATAAGAGAGCACCAAGATTGGGATCGTTTGCCAGGCCGAAACCTGCCATCCCTTGAACGGCCCCATTCAGTATAAGGAATGTTCCGTCCGGAAGCCCGACCATGCATGGCATTACGCGTGGCGACGGCTGTTCAAATATCAATTTGTAGAACTGGGACGAAGTCGAGCTCGAAGCAACTTACCATCCGTTCCAATGCCCAGGTCGCATTTTCCACCTCAGGCTGAATTGAAACACAATTGTCGAGGGCTATTCCCGCCCCGGGAGAACTCCCTCCACAGACCAAGACCTCCAACGGATCTGTGTACGGCGCGTGTTGCGGGAACATAACCGCAGCACCCTCCAATGGGTAGGTTCGTCCACCCAAGACTAAACGTCGCATGAAATTCATCTTCCGGAACAGCAAAAAGAACAAGCAGCTTACAATCATTTACTGAGGCGGGAATGTTGGGCATAGTAGTTATCGTGTCGAAAGTCCCCGCATCGATGATTCGAGCCTCGTTGTAGTAAACTGTGCATCATTGAGTTGATGTCTAATCGGGTGAGGGGAAATGCAGACGCACCGACGAAGATGTTACCACTGGGGAGGACGAAGACGAAAGGGTATAGATTGTTCGGGTCCGTTCGGTTGAGCCAATCCAAGAAGATGGTCGTATCGCCTCCTTCTGGAGTGGGCAGGATTTCTACGTTGGGTTGTGGCCACGCGTTACTCCCTGTTTCTCCTCCGATGACCATGACCGTTCCGTTCGGAAGCACAGCAGCGGCTGTACGACCGTGCTTCATCAACAAAGGATATCCCTCCTCACATTTGTAAGGGACGTACTTGGGTACCAACGTTGCTTCTGCAGGTGAAGTTCTTCGAAATTTTCCTCCCAATCATTCGTTCCATTGACACCGGCAGATCCGTCGGGCCAATAGAGCCGGACACCTTTGGGGGGATTTATTATACTTGCGTGGTGCACAACATGAAAAACGAATTTACCTTGTGTCGAATCAAGACTCCAACCTTTTTTTCAATCAATGAAGTGCAGAAGAAAATAACGAATCTGATGAACGCACCGCCGACATCGAGTTGTCGGCCCACCTTGTCCGGCAGGGTGATTGCCCCAGAACAGAAGACGTCCGACTGGACATGCATCGTTCGCCAGGTCGCCGAGAAGTTGCTGACCAGGGTAAGATCTAGTTCATACGCGCCGGTGGAGTTGGGGAATCTAGTAGTATGTTTCAGCGAAGAGGCAGGAGAAAGTGGATGGTAAGATCATACGGGGATGTTCCACTCTTCTCAAGGAAGGTGACCTTGTTGTTGATACCCAGCGTTGCGATCAGAGGTACGACGACGCTACACAGATGTGATTAATGTTCGGTTCGAGAGAAATCCAACCGATCTCACCCTGGTACTAGAGGAGAACAGACGCCTTAATTCGGAACATGCACGGTAGCGCGGATCTCAAACGTACCGAAAAACTGGAGAGGACAGTCTTCAGTAGAAGAATCACAAAAGCAAACATGATTCCTTACCTCGTAACGGCCAGTAACCTCCGGCGTATGCCAGACATGAGTAGGTTCCGTTTGTATATAGTATGAAAGGCGATCCCCACCACCACAGAGGTGGATGGGATCACCGCTGCAAGGCAAATCGCAATCACTCTGAGGTGTCAGTGCTACACCAGCGGCGGTGACATCCGACACATCTCCGCAGACTACATGAAGACATTGAGATTAAACTCTTGACGCTGAAATTAATTCAACGACTCACAGCATTGGAAGCCTGTGACAGAAACTTCAGCGCTGATCACAGGAGAAGATCGAAGCATCTACCAAATTCCATGCCGGCAGCGCCGTAGCCAAAGGCCGCACACGCGCCAAGGCACGCAGTGGCGGAGTTGTTATTGATATTGTCGATTTCCCAAGGGAAGACTCGGCCGCCGGCGACCTCGCTGTATCGTTACCAAAATCACGGCGATGTGATTAGTTTGCACTGAAGTACCACCTTGAGTCCACGCACGATAAACAACCCTGGTAGGACCAGGGGCCCGGGAGACTAGAGTTTTGCGTGACAGGGACAGGGAGGATCGTCACATTCTTCGAGGTTGAGTACAAGGACAACCGATTTCCGGCGCCGCACTGTTTCTCTGATTTTCAGCTTCCGGGGTTCAACACCGATTGAACACATACAGCCTGACTGTATCACGGGCCCGTTAGCGGAGTTTGGTATATTAACGATTCAGTGACATACGTGGAGTTTCCTCCGCAAGCCATGTTGCAGTCGGATGCCGCCGCCGGAGTCGCGCCGTCTATGAGCTCGTTACCGCAGACTAAACCGAAGAGTGTCAGTAATTGTAGAGTTTTCAATCGCCTCGGCGGGGAGCTACGCACAGCACTGGACCTTAATGTAAATGCATTGGTCAATTTTTTTTTCCCAGGCAGTTAGGCTAGGCGGACTGACCCCAAATTCTCCAGCGGCAATCGTAAAGTTCTGTGCGGAACAGGTGGAAACACATAATTCCATCGTCATGTTCACATTGTCGACCTCAGTTGTGAGAACTCGGCCAAAAGCGTTATCGCTGATGAGTGGTTAGAAATGGGGTTCAATTTCTTGCTAAATGTGACTCACACAAAACATCCCACATAGGCCCAAGGACTAGGAAGATCAGTCGCGATGGCTGTTACCCCTCCTGTGGCACCACCACCGCCCCCGCCGCCCCCGCCCACGGGGGGAGCAGGGAGATCAGTCCCAGTGAAATTATACACTGTCAAGGCGTTTGGACCGCCGCAGCTATCGGGTTTCTGTGAGAGATCGAAGCCAGTGGTCAATTGATAAACGGACGTACAACTCCGAGATGTTGCCCTGGCATGCCATATTACAAGCAGAGACGGCTTGAGGAGCGCCTCCGTTGCCGATGGCCGTCCCGCAGACTGTCGAAAAAATGTTTCAACTTGCGTAGATCATGATGTTATGAGATATTACTGACAACATTGATCTGCGAATTCGGCGCCTAAAAGTGGGTTTAACACGTCAGAGGGTATATTGGGTTCAAGATGGAAATAAATACCGGCCAAGGGCATGCCAGCGCTGAAGCATGCGGCAGTGCAGCTTTCAAGAGTGACCTCGCCGACCACATTTACTCCATTGGGAAGCGCCCGCCCGTCTACATTGTCACTGGACAGAGATGTTAGATTATCATCCCGCGCAGTCGCCAGACTAATTATACCTATAACATCCGAGGGATTCCCACTGTCCTACGGAATCCGGAATAGAGGGCGGAGACGGTCGTGGGGCACCCGACCAAAACACGTTCAAGCGCAGAGGACCCCCGCAAGACTCTGCGGGATTTCCTGTGCAGGCCGAATCGCAATCTGTGATGGGGGCGGGGACGCCGGAGTTTTCGATGAAGTCATCGCAATCTAGGAATATTTTAGAAATGCAGATAACCGGCGATCTAGAGGACGTACAGCATTCTTGCTTCGGGTCAAGGGAAGATCAGCGGCCGTTTATTAGCAGGGGCAAGAGGACGAACCATAAATTCAACTCCAGCCAAGATGAAGTTGTTGGAGGAACAGAAATTGATACAATTCTACGAGCGGGGTGAATCTATGCAATAGGAGAAGAGGGTGACCTGTACCTCCACTGTCATATTGGCGACATCTGTGGTCGCGTCTCCTGTCAGTGTACGCGGATTGCCATCGCTGAGAAACGGAGTTAAGGTCTCGGCGCCAACATTTCAAAAATATTTCACTGACGTGTAGCACCCTAGTGAGGACCAATTGCCGGGAAGCGTTGTGGGAACGGATTGTCGTCGGTGGGACGCGGAGTAAGCACGACCGGTGGTCAACTATCTCGCAAAGTTATAATCTACGGGGCAGGTTGAAACTTCCAGACTGACGCAGAGTAGTAACAGAGCATAGCGCCCAAGATGGGCCCGGGGGTGCGCCATTGAGGTGCTTGCCAATGTTCTGAGAGTGTCGGATTTTATAGACAGTCAAAAGAAGGCAGGTCCGTTCCTGGACCCTGTGGTCATCGTGTGCACCAGGGCACCGTTTTCTATAAATTTCTTTCGCCGGAGAAAAAGGAACGACATGCCATTGCGGCGTGTCACTAATAAAAGATATGTGCCAGCGCGGGCAAGACAGACCGGCTACTCGACAGAGGGCCAGAAGTTGATGTCTGTGATCATGATGTAATAGAATAACATGATCGGTCCTTGAAGTTAGTCAATGTTCCGAGAGACTGTAGCCCACCAACATTGCAACAACTTGAACAAGTCAAAGAAGGAGAATGCTGTACAACAAGTTCTGGATCACGTGTCGCATTGTCGCGAGCACGTTTACGATGCAAGACCAAACAACGCAATGACAATATTAGTCCTCCGGTCTCTTATCGTGTATAAATAACATCATTCAACGTGTCCATCTTTGACGAGATTTATGCTTTCCGAATTCAACAACATTACCCCGTATCTGGCGGCTGATTACCCAGGAACGCCAACTGTCAACGCGTTAACGCTATTGTCTCCAACGCCAGGGGATAGAACCCAGTCCGACCCAGCCCGGAGTTCCAGTCCTAGAGTACCGAAATCCAGCCGCTCATCTACACTGATAGACACAAGCTCGAAGTCGATTCTATGTTGTTTGTACAGAAAATGCATATAGCCTCGGCCGTCCTGCCGATGACATCTGTCTGTCGTCGGAAATTTTTGGCATCTACATAGAACAGATCCGGCACATACCAAACCCGTATCATACCATACGCCGCAACTGCTTTCGAGGTTGACTCGGAGTGCGGAAGTAACGGCATACTGGATATGTTTATCTGATTACTCCCGTTCTTCTGGAATAGCTCCGTTCCCGACGCACGGCCCATCTAGTTATAAGGACTGAACGAAGCGTTCTAGAACCAAAGTTAAACATACGCACCGCCCCCCTCGAGGGATTTGAGCTCTGCGAGAACCTCAAGCCGCTGCTTAGCGCTCCAACGCCACGTATCATCTTCCAGGAACTTCCGCACGATCACAAGCTCGCTGATCATCTCCGAATTCGTCCCTTTCCCCTTCCGCCCCATGTGCCGCAAAGCGGCGACCACTGTACCCACCAGTGATGGAAGTTGCGGATGGAACTGGTGCAAGTGCGCGATCTTCAGAAGCGATGCAATGCAAAGCTCCACAAGCGCCCTGTGGTCTTGAAACCCGTCGGAGACGAGGCACACCTTGCCTGTGATGGACACGACGAAGAAGAGGATGGTCGGCCACACATCGTGAATTGTGATGGCGGCTACGTGTACTTTCGCGGCGCGGATTACGCTAAGCGGGGATGTCGTGCGCACGAGCCAGCGGATAAGAAGCGTTAGAACTGGGACGTTCTGAGGAAGGGGAAGATACAGCAGGGCTGCTACGATCTTCCCCGGATTAATAGCACCCGCGGCGGAGGTGGTTGCGGGGTTGTTGAATTTGTTCTCGTGCGACAATGACAGGTTGCGATCGACGAATTCGTCCTCCGATATTGATTTAGGACACTCGAGGAGGGAGGTGTTCATTTTCGTAAAAAGAACCTCGACGACAGAAGAAATGGTCTTGGTGCGGATGGCATACTCGGCAGAGGGGTCGCTGTCCGAAGGTAGATGCATGCTGTCGATATATTCGGAGCTCAGGAAAGCTACAATGGGCGGATAATGATTAGAGATCGCGCCTGCATTCGCGACAATCGCCATAGCTCGGATAAAAGAGGATTCCCAAAGAGCATTTGTGGAGTCGCCACCGGGGACTCGTTTCGCAGCCTGCAAAAGCGCAGGAACAAGTTCACACATGTCCGTCGGAGAGTAGCGAATACGATTCGCTGCAGTAAGCGGTCAGCGAACTCCCGTGCAGTACGTACTCAGGAAAAAGGCACCGACATCCCTGAATTCGAGAAATGACCTGAACCGCAGTTAGATTACTTCGCACGCTGGCTTCCGGCGAGAGGAGATGTAGAAATGTTGCGCGTTCCTGATCCAGAAGGCCCGGATTGGAGCCACCGTATCGTGGCCAAACAGCGAGTGACTGGATGATATTATACAACGCAGCGGAGGCCTGATTGAGTGCATCGTCATCATGGGTCTCTTGGACGACCTCATGATAAACGGAAGACGCCTTTCCGGAGAGGTTGTCAGGAAACACGTCGTCGTGTTCGTGGGCTACGCTGCGCAGGAGACGGCTGATAGTCGCCCGGAAAGGAGGGCCCGAGGGGTTGAGGCTCCGATGTGTAAGAGTGTAACAAAGAAGAACAACTACTGCGGAGACGAAGAGCAGCGAGACACCCGAGGTGAAAAGGATTGACTTGGGCGGGGGCGAAAGTTGCAGAACACTTGAGAAGAGGGTGTCGAGAAGACCTGCAATGAATAAAAGAACAGGGATCACGAGAAGCTGGGGCAGGGCCTGAATTGTGGGACCCAAAAATCGTTCAGAAGAAGCCCAGCGCGTGCGAATGTCGATAAGTTTCTCAGAGGCCTTGGTGAATCGAGACCACCCGACTACGTTGAGGAAACCGCGGCATGCGACAGCGAGAGCAGCGATGGACAACTGATCAAGTTAGTGACGCGTCCCTTGGATGAGCAAAGTACACGTACGCTGAGGATGAGAGAAAGAGACCACAGTGAGTTAAGTCTCACGTCTGTGGGATCTGGATGGAAGGTGAGGGGTTGAGATACATGGAGGCTCGCAGGCGGTACACCGCTGATAACAATGATGATGTCCGTCAAATTCGCCAATAACTCGTTCGTTCGCACCGTCTGGTCTTCTGACAGTGCTGTCAGCGATTGGACAAAGAAAGATGTCACAATCGCTGAGAAAAGACCCAACTTGAGGGTTGCAATGAGGTGCTTTGCTGGGGAAAATATTACTAGGGTATGCGCACAAACACTAAAAGCGCGTCGAGCCCGCTGCGCCATCGTTCCACTTTCGGCTCTATTGTGTCCGTGAGAGCGGATCTCAGCAAGGCATTCCAGGCACTACTATTTGTGGCTGGAACTTCAGGGATTGGTTGTTTGGACAGGTCTGAGAATCTTCAGTCGTGTTACTCAGCTGCAACAAGCTCGGCAGAAACATTACCTCTCGCGTTTTGCCTTTCATCTATCCGTCGCAGGAATGAGACCTGCTCCTCCATGAGGTTCGCAAGCTTGGCCAGATATGCCCTAAGCACGGCATCAAACACCCTGAAAATCAGTCAAGTACTTCAGGACGACTTGCGCTTGTAAAACTGCTATTGGAGGAGATGAGAGCTCTCCCCTACCAACATTTTCATGAGCGCATCTCAAACGAAAACCTCAGCTCAAACCCACCCTATGGTCTCATCCATCGCGAGAGTTGTGGGAGGAAAGCTGAATTGCACCCGAGAATGATCACATGATCGAAGCCTGTGTCCTGGGCACAGCCACCTTCAACTTCTTCGAGATTTATCGCCTATGAGATGCCTATGAGGATACTTGCGCCTGGCAATAAAAAGGAAGGGTAATCCGACCAAATATGTACTGAGACCCTACCCCTCGACTTCAAAAAGTTCGGGAGTTCGAAAAAATAAAGGCCGTCCCGATTGCCGAGACGGTCCGGCGAGGACCGGACACGTTATCATGACACCAACGACGACCTTCAATTTCCTGCCCCAAGTGTGGCTTGGACTTCGTGCAGGGGAATCCACGAAACCCTGAAGACGCTCGTCTCCAGCTACGTGGTCGTTTATCGGAATTGGATTCCTTGATTGCGGCTTTAACCGCTGAGCGGGATATTCTTCGGGCAAAATCCGACTCGATAATCTACCCCGTTCCAACCCTCCCTCCAGAAATCACCACAGGAATTTTCATGCATTGCCTACCTACTGGAACACTTCCAAGTCCATCGCCGTCGACGGCTCCGCTACTCCTGGCGCAGGTCTGTCAGCAGTGGCGGCAGCTTGCTCTGGATACGCCTTGGTTGTGGCGATCATTGGCCTTCAAAGACAGTTCCTCCGTCGAGATCCTCAAGATATGGCTGTCGCGGGCCGGAAGTCTCCCTTTACATTATTCTCTCCACTGCAGTGACCCTTCCAGAGCAGACGCCATACTCGATACCAGCATATTATATGCACACCAATGGCAGGATGTATCGCTCGCGATTCCGCTCATGTCATTTCCAAAACTCGATTTGGGTGACCGATCGTTGCACTGCCTTCGAAAAATATCCCTCGCCATCAGCCACCCAACCCGAGACCAGTCCTTCTCGCACCTCATCCAAATCCACAACGCTCCGTTGCTTCGCGAAGCACACATCTCGACCCTTCCCAAAATTGAATTTGACTTGACCCGGTCGCAGCTGACCTCGGTCACTCTTCAACGTAGCATGGAGTTGATGGAGTGTATTTCCTTAATTCAAGGGTGTCCGGGCCTCCACTATCTCGCCGTTTCCACGACCGGCTCGATTGTCACTCCGACTATTCCCTACCTCACACTGGAATATCTGGAATCCTTCACCTCGAATTTGGGAGATGTCGCCATCCTCCAGTATCTGACACTTCCGCGCCTGCACCACCTCACTGTCGTAGGCGCTCCCACACCCCAGCATGCCACCGTATTCGCGGCCTTCATCCGTCGCTCTGCATGCCCCATCCGAAGTCTTTCCCTCTGGGTTAGCGAAATGCTAATGCCGTGTCTGCGCTGCGTCCCCGACACCGTTTCGGCCCTCACGCTGACATGGCAGCATCACGAAACCGTAGGGGAACTATTCCCTGCCCTGCAAGCAAAGGTCATTCTCCCGCGTCTACAAAGTCTCTCTTTGCGAGGCACTCAGCTTTCCGCCGTCCAATACCCCGCCCTCGTCGATGCGCTGCGCGCTCGTCGGGTGGCGTCTCCAGGCACAGTCTCTCTAGATTATTTGATGCTGACCATAGATTTACGAGGTGGCCTGCCCATGCCCGGTGCGGCGGTTGTGGCTCAACTGCGCGCGCTCGCATCGGTGGGATGAAAATCAAGTTCGCAGTTAGCGAAATACAGTATACCACCAATGTTATCCTTAAGGTATGTTATATTATTCCCTTCCGTCTGCCAAATGCCTCATCAAGCCTCCACTTATCCGCGTCTCTTCTATTTTTCGCTGACTGAAATAAATGTAGCCTTCGGACTTCGACGGCGAGGCTGTGTCCCCGGCATGATTAGCAGCGTACACACCCTAGTTCTAGGCGTGAACGATCGATATTCGACACCAAATCTTTCGCGGTGCAGGTCGTACCGGATTTATAATACCGCCGGTGGTCCTCCTTCCGATCTGGAATCAAGAAGGGAGTGTTTGCGTGTCTGTTTTTACGGAGGGCTTTTTCATCCCGTGTATCTGATTTACGGTTGGCGCGCCGTAGATGTGTACTACAACTGACATTCCCCTACCACTTTTCTCTACATTTTCCATTTCTCTTTGTACATAAATCCGCAGCTCGCATTTAATCGAAGAAGGAAAAGGAATGCGGTCTGCTCTGAGACGACCCCAGCTTGAATATATTGTGATCTGCACAAACGGCGACGCAGGAATCAGATCAGAGACAACTCAGCCTCGAAGGCGGATGATGGTGCGCACCCAAGACACCAACGACGTCGTCATCCTTACTATACAGCGGCCACGCGTAATTCGGCGCTGTGATGTGTATGTTCGTACCGCGCGCCACAAGCGCCTCCAACTCGCGCAAGACGTCCCGCGCGGGCGGCGTGAAGCGCAAATGGACGTGCTTGGTGCGCATGTGCAGCTCGGCGTGCGTGAGCGCGGG
The DNA here is from genome assembly GCA_029289565.1 of Mycena galericulata. NCBI lineage: Eukaryota > Fungi > Basidiomycota > Agaricomycetes > Agaricales > Mycenaceae > Mycena > Mycena galericulata. The sequence goes on along the minus strand of JARKIA010000133.1, from coordinate 112,041 downwards.
GCGCGCGCGCACCACGGCTAAGAACGGCGTAGAGGTGTCCCGGTGCAAGCTATCTGTGATGGCCAGCCGCCGAAGGCGCGGAACTATGTCTGCGGATTGGAGGAATGTGTACCGTTCTTGGGTGCGGGCACGTGCGTCGGGGAAGATGAGCTCCAGTGTCGCGAGGGTGGGCACCGCCGCGAGGCATTCCGCGAGCCCGACGCCGCCGATGTGCGTTCTGGAGACGTCGAGGGAGAGATGAGTGAGCTGACCCCACGCCCGCGAGCGCGACAGGAAGGCGGCGATGGGTGTGCTGTTTGGGGAACGGTAATCCTGTGCCAGTTCGACGCCGAGATATTCCAAGGCGGGGGTGTCGATGAGGTCGAGGAACAACGGGGAGCCTCTGACTAAGAGCGACCGCAAGGAGGGAATAACTGTAGGAGGGTTGCCCGTACCATGCATGAGGTCCCAGGTGCCGTAGTTGAGGGTACTCAGATGGCGGAGATTCGGCATGCGTTCGAACATCGGGAAATGATTACTATTTGCAGACCAGTATACGCTCTGCAGCGCCGTCAGAGACGTCGGAAGCACGTCAAGATCCGCAGGATTCATTATTAAAGTCGACGAAAGTTGTAAAGCCAAGAGATTCGGGCACCCGTGCAATAATACAGTGAGTGCCTGAACCTCCAAAGTTTGGTCCGTCCTCCGGATTGCCAGGCTGTGAAGTAAAGGGAATGGACCAGAAATTGCGTTGAAGGCCTGAAAATCCCCATCTGCAACCTGGAGCTCAATTCGTCCCCAATGGGCGGAGTGAGCAGCAATCAGGTCCATTATATTGCGTGGGACACCAACACCCAGTTCAGCACATATTATTGTGATGGATAACGGATGGCCTGCGGCGCGAGTGAACCACAATTCTAGGACGTCGTGGGTGTGATCGAGGACCGATTCTGGGTCTATTCCGTCGAATAGGGTGGAGATACCGTCGTATTGCGGACCTGGGGCGAGTTTCAGGTATACAGAGCTCCAGAGTTGAGGAGTAGCAAGTGCTACGTCGCGCCACTGTCCGCAAATTTGGGACAGCCGCATCGGAACGCATCCTCGGCGGGGACGGATGCGGCGGTGAAGTGGGAGGCAGTGGATGAAGATTTGAGAAATGAGCTCATACGGAAGTGCCAGAGCTGGGCTGTGGACTGGCTTACACGCTTGCATGATGGTGGTTGTGGATCCGGACAGAAACGGATTTGGAGATGACTCGTGACATTGTTTACATCAGTAAAACAACACATTCGTCTTTGATGTCTTAGGTCTTTGACAAGAGTCTTTCGCCATCTTAATCTTGGGAGGGGCATCTTAAGTCTTTGGGGCTACATCTTTGAGTGTCTTGGTCTTGTGGTTGAGATCTTTGTCTTTGGCAAGTGTCTTGTCATTGTCGGTACTTTTTTGTTTGAAAACATATCCACAAGTGGAATTGAAGTTCAAAATCTTCAGGAATGGTCAAGGAATGTGTAATGAAACATGCGAACAGGGAGGGACTCGGAGGGTGTTTGCTGAAACCAATCGGACAAAACCCGGCGGCGGCCTCTTAGCGAAGGTCAATCAATCTGAGGCAGTTTTGACTTGAAGTTTTGGAAAACCTGTAGAGTTCAGCAAGAGATTTCGTCGACTTCATCCATTCCGATTCGACTTAACAAATAAATCGGAGACGTCGCCAAGTGCTTGATCAAATTGATGGTAACTAGATTGCGTGCTTTGATGGCATCAAATGGTTGGTTGCTCTCTCCCTCCATCGTCTCCCTTCGTCCCTCCCTCTCCCTCCTCCAGCCTAGTGCCGCAAAGTCCTCTCAATATCTAGGATTTCAAGTCACGACTCAAGACGCTCAAGTTTCCGATTCAAGACCTACGCTCTTGTTGCCTGCTGCCTCTCCGTGCTTATGGCTTCGCATGCTACTGCTCAACGTCCATCCGCGCTGTGTCGCGTTGTTTCTGCCGCTTGTGGCTTCCCTCCCGCGCTGCGCCGCATCGTCTGCCGCCTGTGGCTTTCCTTCCCGCGCTGCGTCGCATATTGCCGCTTGTGGCATCTGACTTGTCTTTCGCTAATGTTCTCCTTTTTTCTCCTATAAGCGTCGCTCCTCACCACTTCTCCCATGATACACGGCACAGAGACCGTTATGTTTATAGCTGGTGCGTCTAGTTGGTTATCTCACTTAACCTTGATAGTAACTGCCTCGTATCTTTACCTCTTCCGTCCAACCTGTGGCCACTTTCCTGAATTGTTGATCAACTCTACGACCTTCCCGCACCTCGACCTTCCAAGTTATTGCACCCGTGCCACGCCCGGCACTTCCAACACCGCCCCGTCTTCGCCGATGATGTCTGAGTCCGCCGCGGGCGATGCGGCATCGGGCACTTTCTCAGTGTTGTGTCATATCTTTTTCTACATACCTGTACTTCTCGAGGGTCCCAATATAATATTTTACCTCTACATTGTGTGTCTTTAAAACTCTTGGGCTATCTTTGGGGGTAATCTTTAGCAAGATCAATCATATCTTTGAGGTCCCACGAAAGATGCGCGCGTCTTTGAAAGACTTTTGAACCTGCTTGCCAAAGACGCACCGTCTTTTGCAATATTGTGTCTTTCACGTCTTTCACGTCTTGCCCAAGACGTCAAAGACGTCAAAGACAAACATGTTGTTTTACTGATGTATCTCCGTGCCATCAGCATTGTCTCAACAGACCTCAACCACTGCCACTGTTGAACCAGATAATATTGTGGAGGCCCGGTACAAAATTGACGGCCATGGTGCGCATCACCTTGCTGCCGCCACCAAAATTCAGTGGCTAAATTGGCTGGAGAAAAAAGCTCAATCAAGTGCATCTCTGAGTGGGTCCCGAAGCCTGTTTCGGACTACTTTGTGGACTATATTCACCCTCGGCGGTCCGAAACAACGAACGATAATCGATTCGGTCAATTTGGCGTACTATCCCTCAATCATTTAAGCAGATATGCCAAATATCTTTTCAGTCATAAGTCCTGGGTAAAAACCGGTCATACCATTAGATTCCAATCCATCTTTTCATCAGGTCTACGATTTTACTTTGTAAGAAACAGTCCATTGGTCCTCGAACGGCGTTGTTCTTTCCCGTGTCCGGGTTCTACATAAAATGTTGCCCCCCTCACGCCGGGCTTGTTCTGGTCGGAGCACCTCTAAAACTCATGGACAAGCCGTCTTGCATCTAATATACCTCCTGTAACTGGCATTAGCCTATGATGATCCTTGGATGTTGAACGCGAGAAATTTCTTTCTGGCTTTGAACTCTTTGGTTTTGGCGGTGGGAGGGTGTATTTTTGTATACTGAAGTAGCTACAAACTACCTACTGGCCTGAAATTCTGCAGGGACACTTTTATGATGTGGAACTATCTCCTCAGTATGTTCTTGTGGTAGTATGTCCTTCCAATAGCTATGGTGACATGAAAAATGGGTAAAAAAAGCAACATTTTGAGGTATGAGCTTGATTATCATGCCAAATAAGGCGACGATCATGGGGTACTCCGGGAAACTTTGATTCTATGTTACGAAGGATGTCTCAATGAGTCCTCGAAAACAAAGATCTTCGAAACTGGTGCAGAAATGACCGAGAAATCCTTGTTTGTCCGAGTTCTACATTCGTCCGGAGCGGTGATAAAGGATAGTACTGACTAAACACGCGTTTGGTGCGTTTCTTGAATGCGTTTATCGCGTGTCAGCTCGGATAGTTCAATCTGCCTTCACTTCATGCCCCTTGCAAATAGCCCAATTGTGCTGCGCATGCCCGAGATGGGAAGGCAACAATTGACCTCAGTGCTGACTCGAGCTCTGAATCTGATGATTGTCACTAGGACGGCACGGAAGGTCCCATTGAAGGTCCCTCAATTCGTTCCGTCTGCCAGTGTATCCCACCACGAAGATCCACGGGAGCGCATCTAAATGGGATTGTGAAATCTTGTTGCTCGCAAACAAGTGAATCTGACAGATTGCAGTATAAAAGCTTTTTTCGTTGAATATTATTTGCTCGGGATCCGCGAATCTGCAAACCGCGGTTGCAGTTCTGATTTGTGTTTCATACTCCGTGGTTGTGGTTTACCGACGCTAGCCGAATAGCCGAATTCAGCCGAACTCTCACGGTTCGGTGCCGTTCCGAGTACTGCTCCAATTCACCTTAAAATGAGTATATCCACAGCCAGATAAGTTTACATTTCATTGTGATGGGTGTTATATAATGTGGAAAGGAGCCCAGTCCACTATTCTGGGGAAAATTTTATGTCCAATGAAATATAGTGCTAACTGTGGATTTCAGGTCACAATAGGTGCTAGAGCAGGTGATGTTAGTATCAGAGCTGTGTATGTCCCATCACTCTCCCTCCGTCATCCCACTTGAACGGATGGTACGCTTACAAGTCGAAAAAGGTGACCCAGCCGAGTCCCGGATCAACCTCAACTGATCCGGCTTCGGTACAGTCCAGTTTTGCTCGTTGAAACTTTGTGCAACCTTGAGTGTAGCTCACCAGAAACACTTTCAGCATATTCAGGCCACAGTAAACATCCAAAACCATGCACAGGAAGTAAAGAAATGTCCAGAAAGCCCGTTTTCAAACCACGGACTTGGCACAAAACCACGCTTGTCAACCACGAACTTTATCAAATCCATGGATTTCAACCTCAGCTCCAGACCGAATGATAAACAATGAAAAAAAATGTCATATTGCAGCCTGACTTTCTCAAGCAACGGTCAATTGTGGCAGAAAAAAACGAAGCAGCAGGTCATCTATTCATCAGACTTCTGACTCAAATATCACTGCGAGCCGAACTTTATCGAGTTCTTCTGGGGCGCCGTTAAGAAATACATACCTCCATGACCAGGGTGACTCCAGTTACGACCAGGGGTTGAAATTTGAAAATATGCCCGCTACGCTTGCATCCGTTCAACTCTTCGTGATTTGCGAATGAGTCCAGGAGCATCGCATGGTTCGTTGGATGGAAGCTTATCGCAATAATGGGCCAAAAGAGGCTCAACGGGTGGTTCATGCCTTCAGTTCGATGAAGTACACCTCCCACCGTCGTCTTTTCGAGCGCGTTGCACGGCAGTTCGACCAATAGAACTCCCCTGTAAGTTAATTTACCATCATTTTACACAGCCTACTTACGACTCCGCCGACCGATTTTTTTGAATAGTTGGGTCTGGAAGACATTTCAATTTTCGAGCTCATTCAGTTTTTTTTTGATCCAGTTGAAAATCGCTTTAGCAGTTAGCTTCCTACACGAAAGGAGCACTTATACTAGGCGAATAAGAAATATATGTTTTTTTGAGCCTGGAAATTTTCAAGTAGTGGTGGCAGCTATGTAGGTGATACGCACTACAGGAGGAGGATTCCCCTTTTGAGCTACGCATACCTGGATCCCTTCCGTCCTTCCTTAGACTCTCATCGTTATTGTTATTTGGCTTAACCCAGGCCGTCCCTCCTACTTTCCTTTAAATCCTGACCCCGCCGCATTATAGTACGGTAGGCGGGATGGTCGAGGTTGATCTTTGAATTCAAGTTTGACATCTTGATCTGGTCATTCCCGAACTGATTTCCGCTCTTTGGGTGGACTCCCTGCAAGTCTGTTGATTCTCTATACGCAGGTTTCACTGTCAGTAGCCATGGTTTGAGTTAAATTTGTGTCAACCAGGCCCAGGTGCCGTCGGCGGGCAAGTTTGACCGAGGATCACGACATGTCACATCTGTGACTGTTCGCGTCTGCGTCCTCGACGCGTCGCTGCCAGTGCCAAGTACAGCTCAGATCCTTACGAAAAAAAAGATTTACATTCATTGTATGGTGTGCACCACTATGCATCAGGCCACGAAGGGATTCAATTATGCGGTCGAAGACGGTTAGTACGAATGCATGGAAGAGGAAAGGGACGCACGCTCGACCCTGTTTTCGAGGCCAATCCAGCGGGAGACGAGACCTTTCAATTGGGCGTGGGCATTGGCCAATTGGTGTATTGGCCCGTGACTGCGCGCCGGGCGGTGCCGATGTGAATTTCGAGCGCAGATGGCGCGTCGAGGAGGATGGTGTCTTCGGACACTTAGAGCGGCGTAGATTGATAGCTGCAACGACGTTGTACGAGTATCTCAATAAGGAAAAGATGAGAACGAACCTTTTGTCGCGAGGAAGACATCGCGGACGACGAGATGGGAGGAAGGAGAAAGCCGTTGTTTGGCCGTGTCGTGAATTATTAACATCGGCCGGCGGAGTTCTCCGTTCTCTTCTCTCTCATGCCCAACCTGCGGCCCGCCTTTGCATTTGAGCCGCTCATGCGCCCCACCTTGTCTGACATCGAATCTGATGGAAGCCTTCAATGACTCATTGCGGCCATGGGGCGGCGCCTCTCTCTGAATCCGACAGCCATGAGCGACGAGCAATTGGACTTACACTCTCTAGCCGTCTTGATCAACTACGAACGCTCGACGACCGATCCCCGGTTCAAGGGAACAGCCCTTTTAGAAGTCGGAAATGAGACGTCCACACTGCCATTCACCACCCTAGGACTCCCAGACGCCCGTATCATGGCCCCTTGGCATAATCATCGTGGATCCAAGACATCCATCGCCGTGGAGGCCGCTGATAAGCCCCCCGACTATCCTCATTCTCTGCACCAACCTCAGGTGTCCCCTGGACACGACCTGAGCGCCCGTCAATTGGAAACCCTGTATTGGCAGACACGCAGCCATGACGGTACACCTTTCAAGTGCTCAATTTGTACCTTCCTACTAAATCAAAGCCTTGCAGCGTGCTACCCGTCCGCCCGGATTTTACAACTGATTTTGGACCTCCAGCCTGACGATCATCCTCTCCGTGTTCGCGCCGCGGACGGCGTCGATTTCACGTCGACTGTCTCCAGCCGAAGAATCCGGAAGTATGATCTCCGCGATCCTACGCATCTTACTTTCATTGCCACTGTGCCGAAAAGCTCCGTGTATACCACGGGGAATTACAACCCCTCGAAGCATGGGGTAGTAACATTCGTCGAGGCGCACCCCGTTGGGGCACCCAAGACCGCTGTCTTGGACATGACGTCGATGCAGTTCGGTGATGCAGGCAGGGGTTTAGGAAACAAGGGCATTTTTGTCCTGGAATTGCTTGAGGCGTACGAGCTGCGCCTCAAGAAATTTGCCAAGTCCTTCCAGATGTACGAGAATATCGCCACCGGCCTCCTTGCGTGGACAGAGGACGGCAAGGAGGAGTGGTTCGAGGACATTGCAAGACGTGTCATGGCACGATGGGAAGCTCGGACGACAAGTCCGTGGTGTGCGCACTGCGGCACCCCCGCGGAGAAGAGATGTTGCGGCACGACTTTTTACTGTGATCGTCCGCATCAGGTGGCTTCCCGGCCTTTCCACAAACACTTTTGCGAGAGGAAAGCTTCCGCGGAAACAAAGTAATTCACTCTGTGCTCTCGTTTACGACTTTATCGATGGGCCGATATGCGAAGATTAAATGAGCGTCTTGGGTTCTATTGCAGAGAACACAACTTCCCGAAAGCAGGCGACGAGATGGCGGGAAGGAGGTCCTGGCTGGAACCTGGTCTTGCTTGGCTGTAGCCTCAAGCGGTAACATCGGCCGGCAGGCCAGAGTTCTCCATTCTCTTCTTTGCGTTGACGCTCGTTCCTTTCCACCCTCGATTCTGGCTCGATCAACCGCCTTCAAACCGTCGTAACCGGCCTCCCTCTCATCGCTCAACAAACCAAGTCCAACACTCTCAGTTCATGGAGGATAATAAACTCAAAACGAGCTAATATCCATCACACCTGGACTCCTCACTATAAACACGATCCGCAACCAGGAAGAGCCAAGCAGGTCCAGGCGGGTAGATATTTTTATTCGGAGGGGCCGTGACTTCCAAATTATTGCCAAGAAGAGTGTGCTCGAGGAAAACGAGACGAGTGTTGCGCATGTGCCAATAACGTAGCCCAAATCCATCAGCGAAACTAGAAGGGAGGCTCAGTTGGAAAAATCATGAGTCGATTGCAAGATGTACCCTTATTCTCCCCGGTGAGCAAGCTCGGCGGAATGACGACCTTGAAAGTCGCCTTCTGGTTGAAGGAAATTTGCGTCGGCGAACTCTGAGTAACCGGACGCGGATCGGTATCGGGATTGAGGTATTGCACCCGGAATTCGGTGGGGAACTGTAACGTAGTGGGGGTTCAACGACTGCGGGGTGGGGATCGGGGATGATTCTAATCAGCAACCCCCGTACTTTCTTGTACGGGGGTTGCCGCTAATCAGCAACCCCCACGTAACTTTACTATTCAGCAACCCCCCATCAGGAAGCCGTCGGATCACACTCAAATCACAATTGCCGGTCTTTCCAGTTGCAGCCAACGGCAAAAATACTAAGCCGCCTTGAAGCCGCCCATGGCAGAAGCATGTGTCGATAACTAGACAAACTTGAACTTCGGCCCTTGACTTAGACTACTACTAGTACGGGCCCGCCATTACATGATTAGTGTTTTCCGGGTCGGGCCGGGCCTGAAAGCCCGGGGCTTGGGCCGGGGAAAACCTCAGGCCCGACCCAACCATCGGGCTTGAGGCCGGGTCGGGTCGGGCTTGGGCCCAGGCCCGGGGCTTAGCAGTAAATAATTAAATTTATATATTAAATAGTGGATTTTGCTCAGGAGACTTCCAAATAACAGAAGCATGAATATAGGATCTAACCTGTTGCTATCTATTGAAATTTGGCCTTGAAGTGAGAGGAACGAGCCTGAAAGCCCAATTGGGAACGTGAGAAAGTCACTTTTAGTCCGTTGGCGATCACGGAAATCTGACTTGCGGTTTTCGGGGTCAATGGAATCAGACTCTACAAATAGTTTAATTGACTATCATTGAAACTTTTTGTGTAGGATTTGACTACGGGAGACTAGGAAAAGCCTGGGCCTAGGCCCCGGGCTTCGGGCCTGAGCAAATCTCAGGCCCGACCTTAGGCCCAGTTGAAAACCGGGTCGGGCTTGGGCCGGGCTCGGGCCTGAGCCCGAGCCCGGCAAATCACTATACATGATTCTTTCTTTGTACAATGCTATACCTGTCTTATTCATACCGTAGTCTTTTTATCCAGCCAAGTGGGTGAAGTCAATGTGGTCTAATATGAGCTCTGGAATTTATCTAACAAAACTATGCTGCTCCCAGAAAAGGGGTCGCTCTGGCTCGGGCTTGGGTCAGAAAGTAATTGAGTTAGTCCCGACCTTACCTCAGGCCAAACTTAGTTGGTATGTTTTTTGAATTGGGCTGAGACATTCCTCATGTTGTAAATCTCCTGTTCAATCCATTACGCACTCCGAGGAATTTAGAAATCAACTTTTGAACCTGTGTTTCCTGATTCGAAAGGAATGGTGTTTTCCGTACAACTGCAAACTGCTGCTGTAAAAAAGAGTTGATTCCAGTTCCTGGTGTACCAACAGAGAGCACCACCGCCGATCGGTTGGCGGAACACGGCATCACTGCAGAGCGGGCCATCAATTCCTGTCGGCACCACTAGCCGAGAGTATTACGTGGGGGTTGCTGAATAGAATAATCTATTCAGCAACCCCCCGTACCGCGACTACGGGGGTTGCTGATTAGAATAATCCGGGGATCGGATCCAATGACCATAACATTTCTATCAAAATATCAAATACTATTCTGCGAGCAGAGAAATCTAGAACCTACCCTTTTGCTGTCAGCGATGCAGCCGAATGATGTGTACATCCTTGCAATATCGCTAGTGGGAAGGCCTTCTTGAGTAATCCTCTGACCCGCCGGAAACTCGGTCCTGTAGAGGATGCCTCGGAACGCAGGGTTAGCGGCGTTCGACCCGGTGGCGTTGGAGCCGCCGACACTTGGATAGCCCGAATATCTGGGAGAAGTAATGAGAGTTGTCTTTGGTCCTTGAATTACAACACCCAGCCCGTGTGAGCACCGTTGATCAGCGGTTGGAAGCATAACGCTCTCCATCAATACTCTCACCTCGGGCATGCGCTCAAGCATTTTTTGACAATGGGAAAAAGTATCTGCGGAAAGGCATCAGCAATCACTTGAACAAGCAACGGGCGCTGTCGTTGGATATGGATTGAGGGAAAAACGGGCACGACCCATGTTTGAGCAATGACTGTGGTCACCAATGATGGGATCAGAAATAGCGGTCGGCAAGATGTTTACGAGCGCGTGTCGCATCAATTTACCCTGGGCCGAAAGTGATCCGTGTCGCTTTTCCCGGCTGCCGTATATACGGGATCGTACGGCACATGCGGCCGTCAGACACTCCAGATCACCGCTTTACGAATACGGTTCCGCCCTGACGGTTCGCCATAATCCAGCATTGGCCCATTGCTCTCGAATCTCTGGCATCAAGAACTCGAAGATGATGCGTATGCGCGGACAAATGCGCGCCGCCGATGACTCAGAGAGGTAGCGGACGGATGCGGTAGATAGACGTGGCCCACCGGCACCAGGAAAAACCAGCGCGGCCATTAAAATCGCTGGTCAGCCGCGTAAAGGCGTCTGCACGCAGCAAGCTATTAAAGCCGTGCGTATTTGAGAGTCCTCCACACGAGAAACCTTCCGAAAACATGCCGTCTCTCGCTACCGTCCGCGCCGCAAACGCCTCCTTCGCGCCCTCCTACCTCCCCGTCGCCCTCTTCGTGGGCGGCACATCCGGAATCGGCCGCGCCACAGCCGAAGCCTTCGCGCGCTCCACCAACGGCAATGCGCACATTGTCCTCGTCGGTCGCAACGCCCCCGCCGCCGCCCAAATCCTCGCATCCTTCCCCAAGCCCCCCGTTTCCTCTGGATGGAAACACGAGTTTATAGAATGCGACGCGTCCCTGCTCCGCAACGTACACGCCACCACCGCCGCGCTCCGCGCGCGCCTCCCGCGGGTCAACTTCCTCGTCCTGAGCGCGGGGTACTTCAGCCTCGCGGGGCGCGCCGACACCGCCGAGGGCCTCGACCGCAAGCTCGTGCTGAGCTACTACGCGCGCGCGGCGTTCGTCGCCGGGCTCCTCCCCGCATTATCTGCGGCGCGCAGCGCCGGCGAGCCCGCAAGCGTGCTCAGCGTGCTCGCCGCGGGGCGCGGGCCTGCTGTGGATTTAGAGGATTTGGGTTTGGAAAGGGGGTACAGCGGGAAGAAGGCGATGGACGCGAGCGCGACGTACACGGATCTCATGGTCGAGGTGCGGTTTCTCTTCTCTTTTCTTCCTTCTTTTTTTTCTTTTGCTGCTACCAGCTGCGCTGACACGCACGTAAGGAACTCGCGTTCCTCAACCCAACCATCGCATTCACGCACACCTACCCCGGCTTCGTCGACACCCCGCTCTTCCACCCCCCGCACGCGCACTGGGCCGCGCCGCTCATCAACGCGGCGCTGTATTTCGTGGCGAAGAGCGCGGGGGACGCGGGGGAGTATACGCTGTACGGGCTGCTCTCCGCCGGGCAAGGCTCAAACGCGCCGAATGCACATCATCGGGGCGAGCACGGCGACGCGCTGCAGACGGCGCCGGCGTACGGGCGCGGGTCGAGCGCGGCGTCGCGCGCGCTGTGGGCGCATACGGAGGCGGTTGTTGGTGCGTGGGCGTGATGTTCACCACATGTAAGGGAGGGCGTAAGGGCGCCGTTGTGATGATGGAAGGCGGGCCGTGAGGACGTGATGATGGAAGCGGGGCGTGTATTCGAAGAGGTGAAGGGTGCGGAGACGTAAATCAAGCCAGGGTGTATATACACTATAATCCGTCCCACCTCTCGAGCTGTAATAATTTCTTGTATAGTACTTGTAGTTATATAGGACCCGCTTTCATAAGAGGCTTGTGCGCGCTCATTTACCCCCCGCGCCACGCCCCTTGGACGCCTTCCTCCTCATTCCACGGCCCACGGATGGATAAGGTCGATCTCACGCTCTTAGGTGAACATTTAAACACTGGTCTCGGGGCACCCCCTCGTGCGTCGCGGTGCCGCGCTATTTATTTTCTTGGATTCTGTAAAAGTATACACAGGGCGAACTCGAACTTTACCTCGAACACTCGAACTCGAACTTGTCTTGCCGACGCTGTATTTATGAACCGCTGAACCTTAGCATCTCATCGCATATTCCAGTACTAAATACTTGGATTCTGCAGCTGTAAAAGGGCGAAATCAAACTCGAACTCTAACTTGTCTTGTCTTGTCGACGCTGTCCGGGCCCCGCTGGCCTGAGCGTTGAACCTCACATAATCGCTTACCATGCCCGATTTCTTCACATCCGACCGAAAATCGAGGCCGTAGGTATCTGAGCGCAGACGTTTTCCAAAGTCTTCCAAAGTTGCCGTGCTCTGCATGCCGCTCCGATGTACAAATCCTAGGCACACTGGCAGCGAAGCAGACTTGGGGGAATTAAAGGAAGGAGTGCGTGTCCGACCACTAACAGCCCTTGGGTGCTCGAGGGAAACTCCGTTGGACTGCGTTTAAGGAAGGTCCTGTTACGAGATATTGAACCACAAATTTGCAGCGAGTGTCGCGAACTCGTTAGAGACAAGAAGATTGCTGGAGCCTATTCCTTTAATTTATAACAGCTCAATGGTGGTCCGTGGAGGGTAGTGAGTCTTTGATTTGCAATTGAAGGCCGACCAAAACTCTGATATCGTGAATAGCGGAGCTCGGGCAGATATGGCAAAGCTCGGAGCGCTCCGAGCCGTGGAAAATGTTGACCCCAGCCTGAGGCCGAGGTTCATCTTGACATATCGCCCGAGGGCCAGAGTCTCGGTACTTACATATTCAACCAGAAACCAAATTTCGGCTCCGTCTTGTCCACGGGCACAAGCACGCGCATCCTTGTAGGCAACTCATAGGCGACAAGAAGTTCAACTCGAACAAAGGCTGTGCATGGTGTGTTCTCGCCGCGCAGCCCGGAGCAAATGGTAAGACATGTACAAGCTAAGAGCTTGTGGAACTGCCATTGGAGGAGATGAGAGCTCCCCCCTACCAGAAATCTAGTAACCGCATCTCAAACGAAAGCTTCAGCTCAAAACCTACCCTTGAATGGCCTTATCCATGGCGAGAGGTGTGGTGGAAGGGTGGAAAGCTTAATTGCACCCGAGAATGATCACAGAGCAACTCGGAAAAGGCCTGAAGTTAAGTAAACTCTCGATCGGCCACTCTATGGCGTAGATGCTGGCTTTGCACCGAATCAACTCCATCATTTTTGTTTCCTCGAGTTTCTGTATGGCTGGGTTTCATTTTTGTGTCATGAGTTTGACGATCAGTAAGCGGTTCCATTTTGAACCATACCTGACCGCAGGTATTGACATCGGGCAAAAGTTCATGCATGCATAAGTCGATGTTCGATTATCAAAGAGGTATTCAAATGAAAAATGCGTCATTGCTATCATCTTGAATGATCCAAAACACTGTCCGAAGTCCAATCGACCTTGTCTTTCACGACCGGCGCCCTGGTCATCGCAACTGCAGTGGTACGCCCGTCCAACGTTTCGAGGCGGTATGTCTCCGGATCGGGATGAACATCCCATTTAATATAACGTAGACTCGACGGGACGCTGCCAAGATTTGCGAGGAGCGGTTCCGGTAATACTGAACCTGATTTGAAAAGGTCAAAAAACCGAAGAGCCTGCGGATGGGAGCCATGGTCAAGGACAGCGAGAAGATCGGTCTGTACAACTCATTAATGTGCCATCATGAAAGGAGACGTCGGATTCACACTTACTAGATCCTTCCCATCGAAAGATGGAGCAACCGGGATAGGCATCGGTGATCTCGCAATCATCCCGAATTCGAGCAGGTTGGGAACTAGATGAAGGAGTTTGGAGATATCCCGGATCCAATATCGAAAATCGTCAATCTCGAGAAAATCCATTTCCAAGCAGGTGAGCGACGATGCCATTGCGCTCACGATATTGCGGACCATACTATCTGTCTGGTTCGGATATGTGAATAAGGGCATTCCGACGAGAGCAAGATGCTTGACGCTGCGCTTGGCCGACGGGGACACAAAAGCACTGCAGTACAAGACTGTGCTCTGCTCAACGCTCAGAGCCCTGAGGTTCGGCAGACACGAGTCATCGCAATAAAATAATTGGTCGATTTCCAATTTGAGGATTTCAATGGTTTGATGCCGTGCTATGAAATCCAGATCCGGAGGCAGCCCGCAGGGGGAGAGCGTCATGGATAAGGAACGGAGGTGCGGGTGGTCTGATGCGAATGTGATGCTCCCGGAAGGGAGGGAGCGAGGGTCCACTTCAATGCGGAGATCCAGATGCTGAATCTGCTTCAGCCGGCTAAGAAATGTTTGGAAATGCGGGCTGAGGTGGTTGTCCCGCAAATTCAGGCGAAATATCTTCAAATTCGGAAAATCGCCGTCGCGAGTAAGCAACGCCTAAGTGGGTGATTAGAACGATAAGATAGAGATCTTGGTACCCACAAATCCCTCTCTGTCAGCTGGGAAAATCGCCAAGTCAAGTTCATGCAGATAATCCCCGGTACGTAAAAGTGCTGTCCAGAATCCGGTTTCAAGGGGGAAAGATCCGTAACCGTAGTCCCTCGAATGATAAGTATTCCAGGAGAATCGCTGTAAACGACCATATTGGCATACTTCGCGCAGAATCGAGGCCGCGGACTGCGAGAGGACCTGGTGGGAAGGCATGGAATCCATGTCGTATCCGTGGAACACTTCAGGCTGTTCTATGAGACGATCGGTGCCCAGCTGAGGACCATGGATGACAAGGGATCTGCACTGCTGGGCAAATTCTGTATTGCTGGCGAATCGTTCCCAGAGTCCTGGGAGGGATCTCGAAGCCACATATATGTCTTTGAACAGAAGGGGGGCCACCGCTGCGTTGGTGAAGCGGTCGCACTGGGTTAGATGAGAAAGATCGACGATATTGTCGAGTTGAGTCGCAATCTCTCTAAGAAGCTCGGGAATCCTGGCGGCCGACATGGTCGTTGCAGCAAGATATAGTTGGCGACGCCCACGAGCGCCCACAAAGCGCCCACGTCTTATTACGTTATTGCGGAGTTTGAACTCACATCACAATATCCCTTCCGGCCTGATCCGTACGCAAACCAAGTTGGAATTGGCGAGAGTTGGACTCGTCACTACGTTGAGCAACAAGACAGGAGAAAATAAATTGATCCAATAAGATAAGAGTTGAGAGATCAACAGTGGCAGAAATGTTTTGTACTGTACTGAGAATTTCACGGGATATGTGCATTGTGCAGGCTTTGGTAAGAGGTGGTTTGCGATGTGATTTTTGCGGGCTAGGTCCAGGGCATTTTTTTTATGCAAAAAAAAGCATTCGCTCAAGAGTCAAGATTGCACACGAGACAATATGACCGGACCGTTCAGGTTGCCGTGCTCATAGCGCTCAAGCCATTCCCGACTCCCACTGGATTTCCGGTCGCATGTGAAAAGGAATTGACCATGGTAGGCGATGAAACTTCCAACGGCTCATCAATACGGCCATGCGTCGACGAGAAAAGTTCAAGTTCAAGCTTGATTGAATCAGTCTGATTCAGTCAACATTTTACACTATGTGCTGTATTGTATAATCATACAGAATCCAAACAGTACTTATATTATTATTATTGGAAAAACAAACAGCACGGCGCCGTGACGCACGAGGGTGCTCGCCAGTGTTTAAATGTCCACCTGGGACATTGGGATGAGCGTGAGATATCCTTCCTTGGAGGATCATCCGGCTTCGCGCACACAAGCCTCTACGTAGTTTCACGCTTCGAAAATCCTTACGAGAGTGGGCCCTACATAATTACAAGTACAAGAGATTATTGTTACAACATCACAACTGCGCTTTGGCAGCGATAACCGCCTCCGTATGCGCCCAAAGCGCGCGCGACGCCTCGCTCGACCCACGCCCGTACGTCGGTGCCTTCTGCAGCTCGTCCCCGTGCTCGCCTCGATGATGTGCATTCGGCGCGTTCTCGCCCTGCCCGGCGTAGAGCAAACTGTACAGCGTATACTCCCCCGCGTCCTGCGTGCTTTTCGCCAACAAATACACCCCCGCCTTGATGAGTGGCGCCGCGAGCCGCGCGGCCCAGTGCTTGAAGTTGAAGAGCGGGGTGTCGACGAAGCCGGGGTAGACGTGCGTGAATGCGATGGTGGGGTGGCGTGACGCCAGTTCCTGGTACGTGATCATGCGCGTGTCAGCGCAGCTGGTGGCAGCAAAGAGAAGAGAAGAAAACCGCAGCAAGCAAACGCACCTCGACCATAAGCTCCGTATATGTCGCGCTCGCGTCCATCGCCGCCTTCCCGCTGTACCCCCGCTCCAGGCCCAAATTCTGCAGATCCACAGCAGGCCCGAGCCCCGCGGCGAGCACGCTGAGTGCGTTCGCCGGCTCACAGGCCGTGCGCGCGGCCAAAAGCGCGGGGAGGAGCCCGGCGATGAACGCCGCGCGCGCGTAGTAGCTCAGCACGAGCTTGCGGTCGAGGCCCTCGGCGGTGTCGGCGCGTCCCGCGAGGCTGAAGTACCCCGCGCTCAGGACGAGGAAGTTGATCCGCGGGAGACGCGCGAGGAGCGCGGCGGCGGTTGTGTGCACGTTGCGGAGGAGGGACGCGTCGCATTCTACGAACTCGTGTTTCCATCCGGAGCCGGTCCCGGAGGAAGGGGCTGGGGGCTTGGGGAAGGATGCAAGGATCTCGGCGGCGGCGGTGGCGTTGCGACCGACGAGGATAATGTGGGCATTGCCGTTGGTGTAGCGCGCGAAGGCCTCGGCTGTGGCTCGGCCGATTCCGGATGTGCCGCCCACGAAGACGGCGACGGGGAGGTAAGAGGGTGCGAAGGAGGCATTTGCGGCGCGGACGGTAGCAAGAGACGGCATGTTTTGTGAAGGTTTCTCTTGTGAAGGATTCTCAGATACACATTGCTTTAAAAGCGCCAATTAGGAGCGTGCAGATTTTTGCTTACCAGCGATTGGAATCGTCGTTGTCGCGGTCTAGACCTTCCGTTGCCTTTGTCGGTGCGCCGTATATCCGTGCCGCATCTGTCAGCTCTCTGGGTCATCGGCGGCGCGCATTACTCCGCAGTCCCGGGGACAACGATTGACCAGAAATGAATGGATAGATTCCAGACTGCTAGAAATGGCATTCATTCCCTAGAGATGATGATTTACACAGAAACACGAATGGAGGAGACAAGGAGTTGGTCGAGAACAAGACATTGAGAAGACGAGTAGGCGAAGCTGCGTTCCGGCCCCCCTAGACAGCTGGAGTCTAGGTCTCCTAGGAATACCTACCTCGCACATGACTATCATTAGGTGACTATAGTACTAGACAGTCTTTTTGGCTCATCATCAATCTTCGGGGCTTTCCCACCAGTTTTGGCGGCCAATATGAAGGAAGACGTAGGGAGTCGGAGACGGTCTATGGATGTTGGTGAAAGTCTGGCTACAGTGGCTAGAGGTTGTGATGAGGGAGGTCTCGCATCACTGTTGCGATCACTCTCATCAGCTCAACAACCATACATACGAAAATGACACGCCAGCTACAGTTTTTCCGTATAAAGAGCTGTGGCATCTTTACAAATTCAGACGACTTCCAGACCGACATAATCTCAGTGGGGAAGGGGTTTGGCATCTCATGGATCAACCTCGGTAGCAGGCTGCATGCCGAGATGCCCTGACTAGTGTCACAGACGGGCCGGAAGCCGCTGCTTTGCCGCCGCAGATACCGAGTGGAGTTTGATTTTCCGACACTGAAATCGAAATCCCCGCTTTGGACTTTTGGCCGGCATTCCAACGTTACATAACCCTCCTCAATTCTCAGGTCGGATGTGAAGAAATTGGTCGCCATATGAGATTTTCAACAGTCCCTTCATAGCGCTTGGCCATGCCCTGACAAGTTAATGTCTGGTTGACCCAGTCTGATTTCCCCTTGACTTATGTATGCTGTTACAGAATCCAAGCAGTATTTAGTACTGGGAATCAGTGGCAGTGGAAAGATAAACAGCACGGTAACGTGACGCTTAAAAGGAGGGTGCTCCGAGACCAGTGTTTGTCCACCTGGGACATTGGGATGAGCGTGATATATCCGTTCTTGGAGGATCATCCGCCGTGCAAAGGTGCTTGGCACAGGAGGTAAATTGAATCCCCGCGCACAGGCCTCTACGCAGTTTCGCGCCTTCGAAAAAATCCTTATGATAGTGGGCCTACATAATTACAAGTACAAGAAATTATTATTACAACATCACAACCGCGCACTGGCAGCGATAACCGCCTTCGTATGCGCCCAAAGCGTGTGCGACGCCTCGCTCGACCCGCGTCCGTACGTCGGTGCCTTCTGCAGCTCGTCCCCGTGCTCGCCTCGATGATGTGCATTCGGCGCGTTCTTGCCCTGCCCGGCGTAGAGCAAACTGTACAGCGTATACTCCGCCGCGTCCTGCGTGCTTTTCGCCAACAAATACACCCCCGCCTTGATGAGTGGCGCCGCGAGCCGCGCGGCCCAGTGCGTGAAGTTGAAGAGCGGGGTATCGACGAGGCCCCGGTGGATGTGCGTGAATGCGATGGTGGGGTGGAGGGACGCGAGTTCCTGTTGCAGTGCTCGTGTCAGCCGATGACAGTAAAAAATAAGAAAACTATAGCAAACGCACCTCGAACATGAGATCCGTATACGTCGCGCTCGCGTCTGTCGCCACCTTACCGCTATACCCACTCTCAAGTCCCAAATCCTGTAAATCCGCAGTGGGCCCGCGTCCCGCGGCGAGCACGCTGAGTGCGTTCGCAGGCTCACCGGCGGCGCGCGCCGCCGATAACGCGGGAAGGAGACCGACAACAAACGCAGCGCGCGCATAGTAGTACAGCACGAGCTTGCGGTCGAGGCCCTCGGCAGTCTCGTCGCGTCCCGCGAGGCTGAAGTATCCCGCACTCAGAACGAGGAAGTTGATCCGTGCGAGACGCGCGAGGAGCGCGGCGACGGTCGCGTGCACGTTTCGGAGCAGGGACGCGTCGCATTCTATGAACTCGTGTTTCCAACCGGACGCGGAGGAAGGAGCGGGTTGGGGCTTGGGGAAGGATGCGAGAATTTCAGCGGCGGCGGTGGCGTTGCGGCCGATGAGGATGATGTGCGCGTTGCCGTTGGTGTAACGCGCGAAGGCTTCGGCTGGGGCGCGGCCGATTCCGGATGTGCCGCCCACGAAGAGGGCGACGGGGAGGTAGGAGGGTGCGAAGGAGGCATTTGCGGCGCGGACGGTAATAAGAGAGGGCATGTTTTGTGAAGGTCTGTTTCTTTTTTCTTCAAGAATTGTGGAAGCTTCTCAAATACGCATTGCTCTAATAGTGTCCATTACGGCGCCACGGTTGCCCTTACTTCGCACACATTTCGAAGATGACTTTACGCTGGCTTACCAGCGATTGTAATCATCTGCGTCAGCCGCAATTGAATCGCTCCCCGTGATCGCGTGTGTTGGTTTTGCCGATGCCGTGCTCAATTCACATCATGCTGCGATATTGACCTCTCTGAGTCATCGCTGGCGATCCGGAGTCCTAGGTGCGGCAAACATACGGTGATTACTCGTCTCTTTTAACGAGATGGACGTACGGCGTTCATTTGCATGGCTTTGGTTCAAGTTTTTACCCCATGCAGGTACTCTTACCTTCCTCTCCCCTCTCCTCAAGTGAAATTATTTACTTCTATGTTGCGCAGTCCGCGCTGCATTGGATTTTTTATCCCAATCCTGCGATGTCATTTACACTGTGCGCTATTCCCGTTCATTAACAGCAGCAAACGAACTACCCTCCATCTAAAACTGTGCAGCTTCTTCCCATGCTGATTTGGGACGTCAACTCACAAGATTGCGGACTCGCAGTAATTTTATGTGTTGAATTGACTGTCCGGAAATGGAGATGAACCCTGCACTATGAAATACCAAGAGTGATATCCTTTCATTCCAGAATTGTCTCCTATCTTTATCGTGATTCAGAGTCCTCCAAATTTCACCGCGCAGTCGCAGTCAATTTATCTGGGAACTGGTTGCTCGGGAGTCGGAATCTCACATTCTTGAATGTGCAATGGTCATTATGGTCTCTTTGCATAACTCAACCTGATCTCGGCCGGCAATGCGTGAACAATTTCACGAGTCCTCATGTTTGAACTCTCTTCAGCCCCAACGGCCACCCAACCTCGTCCTTCAACCAGGCTATCATCTCTCTGGGCAAGTGTATGGTTTACATCGCCATTATTTGGTTTTCCACGGTACGCACTTGAATTTTCTCATTCTTCCGGCACGAGTTCTCTCTGCCGAAGCGGAGCGGAGGTATGTTTTGTGTGCACTGAACCTCCCAATATCATGCCTCAAGTCCCCGAGTTGTTCACGGCAAAAATTCAAAGGCAATAGATAGAGATTATGGTGAACCGGATAGGACGATCGACCGCAAATTGACTGGGAAGACGCGGGGCGAGAATGGCAAGATTCCAAACTGCTAGAAATGGTAGTCATTCCCTAGAAATGATGATTTAAGGCACAGAAAAACGAATGGAGGAGACCAAGAGGAGACAAGGAGCTGGAGGAGAAGATGTTGACTCGGAGAAGATGAGTGCTTGGGCGAAGCTGAGGTAAGTAGACCACGTTCTGTTGGTTGAACTGAGTATGCTCTCCCCGCGGAGCCCGGGAATAATGCTCAGACATGTACAATCAACGAGCAAAAACTCGCCTTTCTTTTGACGAGAACAACCCCTCTTATATCGGCGGAGGTCTCGCATCACTGTTGCGATCACAGTACAATAACCATGCCTAACGAAAATGATACGCCGAAATTGAGGGTTCTACTCTAGCTACAGGTTTTCTGTATGAGGAACTGCGGCCTGTCTACAGACCGATATAATATCAGTGGGGAAGACGTTTGACATCTCACGGATCCTACGAGCTGGAAGCATGCCGAGATGCCCTGACTGGTGCCGCGGAAGAGCCGGAAGCCGTTGCCTGGCCGCCCCACATGCCGAGCAATATTTGAGGCCCGGCACTTCCGCCTTTTGACACTGAAACCCCCGCTTTGAATCGGCCGGCATAATTTCGGAAGGACGGAAGGATCGCATATTGCTTCTCAGCTTGCTATGGATGTGCTGTCAGACGGGATGAGGTCAGGACAAAAGAAAGCAAAGAGGGACGGCCCGGGTTAAGATCAGCAGTGTCCCAACAAGTCACGAGTCATCTCCGAGTCCGTTTTTGTCCGCAACCACCACCATGCAATCGTGTAAGCCAGTCTACAGCCCAGCTCTGGCACTTCCATATGAGCTCACTTCTCAAATCTTCGTCCACTGCCTCCCACTTCACCGCCGCATCCGTCCCTGTCGAGGAAGTGTTCCGATGCGGCTGTCCCAAATCTGCGGACAGTGGCGCGATGTAGCACTTTCGACTTTTCAACTCTGGAGCTCTGTACATCTGAACCTCGCCCCACGTCCGCAATACGACGGTATCTCCACCCTGTTCGACGGAATAGATCCAGAACTTGTCTTCGATCACACCCACGACGTCCTGGAATTGTGGTTCACTCGCGCCGCAGGTCATCCGCTATCCATTACAATTATATGTGCTGAACTGGGTGCTGGTGTCCCACCGGAGATAATGGACCTGATTGCTGCACACTCTGCCAATTGGGGACGAGTTGAACTCCAGGTTGCAGATGCTGATTTTCAGACCTTCAGCGCAATTCCTGGTCCATTCCCTCTACTTCGCAGCCTGGCAATCCAGAGGACGGAATCTTATCTCGAGATTCATGAACTCGATGTATTATTGCACGGGTCCCCGAATCTCTCCGCTTTCAAAAATTCGCCGACTTTAACGATGAATCCTGCGCATCTTGACCTGCTTCCGACGTCTCTGGTGGCGTTGCAGAGCATACGCTGGTCTGCAGGCGACGCGGGCATTCATCTCCCAATGTTCGAACGCATGCCGATTCTGCGCCATCTGGGTGCCTTCAACCACGGCAGCTGGGACGTCATGGACGGGGGCAAACCTCCTACGGTTGTTCCCTCCTTGCTGTCGCTCTTAGTCAGAGGCTCCCCATACTTCCTGGACCTCATCGACACCCCCGCCCTGGAATATCTCGGCGTCGAACTGCAAGATGAATACTATTCCCCCAGCATCAGGCCCATCGCCGCCTTCCTCTCGCGCTCGCGGGCGTGGGGTCAGCTCACTCAGCTCTCCCTCGACGTCTCCAGCACACACATCGGCGGCGTCGGGCTCGTCGAATGCCTCGCGGCGGTGCCCACCCTCACGACCCTGGAGCTCGTCTTCCCCGATGCACGTGTCCGCACCCAAGAACGGTACACATTCCTCCAATCCGCAGATATAGTCCCGCGCCTTCGGCGGCTGGCTATCACAGATGGCCTGCACCGGGACACCTTTACGCCGTTCTTAGCCGTAGTGCGCGCGCGCCCCGGGCTCACGCACGCCGAGCTGCACATGCACACCAAGCACGTTCATTTGCGCCTCACGCCCGCGCGGGACGTCTTGCGCGAATTGGAGGCGCTTGTGGCGCGCGGTACCGAAATCCGCATCAAAACCCCCAATTACGCGTGGCCGCTGTACAGTGAGGATGACGACGTCGTTGGTGTCTTGGGTACGCATCATCATCCGCCTTCGAGGCTGACTTGAATCTGATCCGGTTTTTGTTTCGCCGTTTATGCAGATCACAGTGTGTTCGAGCTGGGGTCGTATCAGAGCAGACCGCATTCTTTTTCTTCATTCTGCTAAATACAAGTAGCAGATTTACGAAAGAGATAGAAATGAAATTACGTAGAGAAAGTGGTACTGTAGGGGAATGTGAGTTGTAGTTCATCCCAGCCGTAAATTGCATGCACGGGACGGAAAGTCCTCCGTAAAACAGACACGCAAATTCATCCTTACTGATTCCAGGTCGGAAGGAGGGATCACTGGCGTTATTATAACTCCGGTACGATCTGCACTGCGAAAGACTTTATGATCGAATATCGATCCTTCATGCGCAAAACTACGGGTGTGTACCCTGCTAATCATGCCGGGGACCCAGCCTCGCCGTCGAAGTCCAATAACTACAATTATTTCAGGTACTGGGGGAAATTTAGAGAAGACGTTGGATGAGTGGAGGCTTAATGAGGCATTTGACAGACGGAAGGGAAGAATAGAACATACCTTGGTAGAATCAAAGACAACACTGGTGGTACGCTCACTGCGAACTTGATTTTCATCCCACCCGATGCGAGCGCGCGCAGCTGAGCCATAGCCGCGGCATCGGGCATGTGCAGGGTACGTTGAGAGCCTAAGTACATCAACAGATTTATGCTCAGCGTCAAATAATCCAGCGAGGCTGTGCCTGGAGACGCCACCCGACGTGCGCGCAGCGCATCGACAAGGGCAGGGTACTGGACAGTGGAAAGCCGGCCGCCTCGCAAGGAGAGACTTTTTAGGCGCGGGAGAATGACCACTGATTGCAGGGCAGAGAATAGTTCCCCTACGTTTCCGTCTTGCTGCCATGTCGGCAAGAGCGTCGAAACGGTGTCGGGGAGGCAGCGCAGACACGGCATTAGCGTTTCGTCAACCGAGAGGGAAAAACTTCGGATGGGGCATGCAGAGCGACGGATGAAGGACGCCAATATGGTGATATGCTGGGGTGTGGGAAGCCCCATCACCGCGAGGTGGTCCGGGCGCGGAAGTGTCAGATACTGGAGGATGGCCCCGAGGTGAAGAATTCCAAATATTCCAAAGTGAGGGGAAGAATCGTGGGCGTGACAATCGGTACGATCGTGGAAACGTCGAGATAGAGGAGGAGAGGACACTGCTGAATCAAGGAAATGCACTCCATCAGCTCTATCTTGAGCTCTATTCTGCTTTTCAGAGTGATGGAAGTCAGCTGCGACCAGGGTAGGTCGAGTTTCACGTGGGGAAGAGTCCATATGTGTGCTTCGCGAAGCATCGGAGTGTTGTAGATTCCGATGGATTGCGAGACGGACTGGTCTGGAAGGTGGTGGCTGTTGTGTAGGGATATTTTTCGAAGGCAGGGCAACGATCGGTCACCGAAATCGAGTTTTGGAAATGACATGAGCGGAATCGCGCCGAGCGATACATCCTGCCATTGGTGTACGTATAGTATGCTGGTATCGAGTATGGCGTCTGCTCTGGAAGGGTCGCTCTAGTGGAGAGAATATTGCAAAGGGAGACTCCCGGCCCGCGACAGCCATATCTTTAGGATCTCAACGGAGGAACCCCTGAAGTCCAAAGATCGCCATAGCCTAGGCGTGTCTAGAGCAATCTGCCGCCACTGCTGACAGACCTGCGCCAGGAGTAGCGGAGCCGTCAACGACGATGGAATTGGGAGTGTTCCAGTAGGTAGGCAATGCATGAAAATTCCTGTGGTGATTTCTGGAGGGAGGGTTAGAACGGGGTAGATTATCGAGTCGGATTTTGCCCGAAGAATATCCCGCTCAGCGGTTAACGCCGCAATCAAGGAATCCAATTCCGATATACGACCATGTAGCTGGAGCCGAGCGTCTGCAAGGGCTCGTGGATTCCCCTGCACGAAGTCAAAGCCGCACATGGGGCAGGAATTGAAGGTCGTCGTTGGTGTCATGATAACGTGTCCGGCACCCGGGGCCGGTCCGCCTCGGCAATCTCAATCGAGATGCTGGCTTGAGTGTGCGCATTTCGTTTTCTCTTGCTTTCTTATTTTTGGACAAGATCCAGCCAGCAAAGAAGAGTGTTGGACACAAATCTCATGATATTGGTAAATCAAGCTCTCGACATAAATAAATCAACATGGGTTACACCGAAATACCCACATCACTCTCTGGTACTTTTTGTCGAGCCCGCAAACGCCATATCTGGGAAAATTGCAAGAGCATCAGTGAACCACATGGATATGGAGAAAGGTAATATTTTTACGAGATTGCAAGTCTCTTATTTCTCTCTGGGTCGCAGACAACTCTAAAGTCGGGATTAATAGACGAGAAAATAAGCAGGAGCGTAGATGCTTTCCTGCTTCAGAACGGCGAACTTGTTCAACTGCGTCGGACAATCAATATCTGATTTTGAGGAACTTGCCGATCGGTCCTCACCTGCACTCCGAGTCTGTTCCTGAGCTGCTTCTGCCTGCCTTTGCAATGCGTGTACGGCTATCCGAGTGATTTATAGGGAGCGCCAAGAAGATGACAACGAGGCCCTTACTTGCTCGCATCTGTTCAAGTTCCGCCGACGATCGCTGTTCTGCGGCTGCAAGGGCTAAAAGATACGGTTGCGAATCAGCCTAAACAAATGGGGAGTGGACGCACCAGCCACGAGTTCCTGTTCCCGTTTCTGGTACAAATATGACACTGATAGTAGTGAACAACGAATTCCGACTATTCAAACCCGACGCACTTCCGATGACGTCCTTCTCCTGCTTCCGGACTGTAAACTTATAGATGAATGCCAGTTGAGTGTCTCCTATTGGTTAATGAACATACCTTTGGCAAGCTCCCGATTTTTCAGTTTCAATTCTGGATATATCATAATCCGACCGTCTTTTTTACGTTGGCCTCCTTACCTTGCTTTGATTTCAACTCGGCGCGCTGAGCTCTTTGCATTCCTTCCAGTGCTGAATGACGATGAGAATTAATCTGCGAAACTTTCTGTTGACAAGATTTTACATACCTATCTGGGCATCACGAATTCTTTCCTGTTCACTAAGTTCTGAACATAAGATCAGATATCGTTCACTTTCAGCGGAATCGCATGGCTCACGCTGCCTAGATGTCGGTGGAAAGTAGGGATTAATGGGTGGGCCGTGACTTGAGTGAGACGGGCCTAAGGATCTAGAGCTGCCGGGACCGTATTCGGCTGGGAATGAGGATGTGTGTTGGCGGCTGGAACGGAACGGGTCGTGCGGAGTCTGCACTGGATGAAATGAAGAAGGCGGCTGTGGCTGTGTCGAAGAGCGCCGGAAATGCTGGGATTCCCGTGTAAAGGCAGGATTCGGCGTGGCGGATCTGTCGGTCTGCGGTTGGTTGCCACTGCCACGAGAAACACTGGTGGGCTGTTCCCTCTCAAGCATTCTGTGCAGGATTTCGGAAACCAAGGCCTCGACATTGGGTACCGTGCCGGGCACAACAGGCGCAATATTCCGCCGAATCATTTGAACCTGCAGTTTCATCAGCTTCGAGCTGATTGAGAAGTGAAGAGAGCCGCACGCGACTGGCGCATAGTTCATCCTTGGAAGTCCATGTCACTCCTCCGGGGTCAACCCACAAGTATAAGTCGGATGATTCCGCACTGCGCGCCCACGGGTGCGAGACGAGGAATTTATAGAGAGGCACTTTGTCGAGGAGGAGGGCGGTCCACCGCTTCCAATGGCCTGCCCCGACTCCGCGTACGATGTCCCGGTCGCGCCAATAGAGTGCATGCAGCCGGGGGTTGAGGTCAATATAGACGTCCCCGGCGTGCCCGAAATCGGTCGAAGGCGGCCCCATCCCGCGGAACTCGAAGAAGTGGATGGTGCATGACGTGCTGGATGGGTTATATGCGTATGGATGGCCAGGAGCGAGCGCTGCAGGACTGACGGAAAATGAGCGCTGGAAAGAAAGCATATTGGTAGACTGTTGCTGGCCGTTTCTCTATAAGACCATTCGACAATATACGAGGCTGAGGCAGTTCCGAACGCTGATGGACCGGGATTTTCATGGAGTCAGGTTCACCGTCGACATGTGAGATCCAGCCTCGTAGCGCGGGCGCCCCGCCCCGATGGGAAATACCTTTAAACCAGTCAGGAAATGGTACCTACTTACCTACCTACCTACAGATGGAGGGCTTGGTACTGAGCACGTCTCCTGACCATCAGGTGCTCGACGTCGGAGTAGCTGCATCAGCTCAACTCCCGAAATACACGTCATTTTATGCACACTTACCGACTGAAGGCTGGAGAGAACAGACACATGGAGGCATGCTCGGCACCTGCAGCGTCGGTCCGTCAAATTGATGATGTCTTCGTTCGTTGAATTTTTACAGATCGCGGAGGAAGATGATCTGATCCGTCGAGTTATCCAGTCTGGAGAGCGCGACTGAGCTGCTGGCGCCTTTCGTTGATCTGTCCTATCCGGTGTGTCCTTGTATAAAGTGGAGGCTGTAAGTGGTGAGCGCACGCCAGTTTGCATATGGTCATGCCATCCTGAAATTAGCTCGATGTGACGTTGTGGCAGAGCGAGAACACTCAACATGTACGCGTCAATACTACTAATGGGGGACATCGCATTCGTATGGATGTCTGCCTCAACGGGAACCAGTAAGCGAAGGGCCCGATTAATGGCCAGGTTACTGGGATACAACGATGTTCGGGGATCGCTAGGAAGAATATATATCTTCGCAGAAAATCTCCATCCTGTTGGATGATCGGATCATGGAAACAAAACTGGCCCGCGTTGGCCGTCTTTCGATGTATGTGACAGATAATTGAGTAGTTGACCCTTCCGGCAAACGCAGCCCGGTATAAGAATGATGACCAGATGGCAAAAGCGAGGCGGGACCTAGTGGGACCAACACGGCGTGGGCGGGCAGCATGTCAACGAATACGAACCCCTCACGAGAGCCCTGCAGTGCCACCGCCTGAGTGTTGCAAAGCATCTATTTCTGCGGTGAGAGAACTCGTTTTGAAGAAACGCGTCCACCCGCTGCTCCAGAGGTGCTTTCCCTTAGTTGCATCCGGCGATCACATTAGCTCATTTTAGTGCCCAGCGCGTAGAATCACCGGAAAAGTCTTGAACGAACAAAGATCTTCAACATGCGAGAATCCAGTGTTCAGACTGAAATACAACAAGAGCGCTGGGATGCTTAGTACCCCACCACAGCATCCAGAAGGTCGGAATTGACCTTGAGTGTGAAGCCGCTAAATTCATTCGCCGTCATAACAGTCTACGTGTTCCACGTCCACCATCGCCAAACCTTGGTGATTCCTAGTGGAGTTTTACGGCTTCGGACAGCGCAATAAGTACAAGGATCGCCTTCAACAATTTCCGAGTCCGAGTCGTCTGTAGTGCATGGAGTCTTGGAAATATAGTAAATAGGACAGATATGAGAGACAAAAAAGAGCCTTCTCTACCGGAGACATTAACGCACAAGGAAGCAGAACCAGGGCTGCGGAAGTCGTATCCAAGAAAAACACAAGAACGTCAGTTACCACGATTGAATGAAAAGCGGGAGAGAGCCTAGGGATCAAGACAAAAACGGGGCCTCTATTTCGAGGTACACGGCTGTCAGATTTTAAAAAGTCCTCCGGTCGGAATCCGGGAAATTTTGGTAGGACTCGGAGTTAGATGTGAATCGTTGTGAAGTCTTTGGTCGGGGAGATCAAGGTCGTTGCCTAGAGGCGATATCATCACTTTCGAAAGTTGTTAAAGGAACCAAGACCCAAGTTCGAAGAAACGGGGGGTGCTTCGTGATGGACGTCGAGGGTGTCACCGACTCGACCGCCGAGGGGGCGACGCTCCAGTCTCTTGTTTTATTGTCACTCGGCAATGAATCAGAAAACGGGTCGTTAGGTTTCGGCATCAGCAGTTGAGTGACAGAGAAAAATACAAAAAACAAGGAACGAGCCTCAGGAATACAAGGCTAGATGTTTTGGGAAGACAATTGGGAAGCAGATGTAATGTTTGTCCTTGTTGTGTTGCCATGGCCAAATCCGGTCAAACACAGTTACGTGATGCGCACTGCTCATTGTCCCGCCAAAGCGGAAGAATGGACGGCTAGGGCACGCCGCCCATTGTTGTCACGGCAGGGGTGGGTATAAATACTGGGCGGCATTGCTATCAACCTTAAGACTCATCGTCTCATCCTTACGCCTACCAAGCCTGCTCTCGCCCACTGCTTACATACGTTTCCCTTTTTTTTGGAGACTCAACGCCTCTGCATTTTCACCGTTTTTTTCAACGAATTTTACGCCTCGTGAGATTTTTTTTTGGTCCCTCCTCCGACCTTCGCTGATCAGTTATTCCAGTCCACCCCATTTTTTCAATCGCTAGACGATTCGTTATGTCCTCCTCAGCCATCCCCCACGTTATCGCATTCCTTACTCGCCCTCTCCTCACGGTGTCCACTCCTGCTGCGGTTGCCTCCGCACAGCTCATACTCAACGCGTCTTTGGCATCGGCACCGTCCGCCACTTTCACCCTCACATCCACGACAACACCTCCCCCTGCCATTCACGCGGCTTCGATTGGATCTGGGATATCTTGGGCTGATTGGTATTGCGCGCTCGGTGGCCACGATATCCTTTTGTTTTACAGCCCCGGATATCTCAAAGTCCGCATCGGGGTTGCGCAGGTGACGGACGTCTGGAGCGAAGAGGCCCAGGGCAGTATCGTACCCATCTCGCAGATCCAGTCCGTTCCG
Source organism: Mycena galericulata (assembly GCA_029289565.1). Classification (NCBI taxonomy): domain Eukaryota; kingdom Fungi; phylum Basidiomycota; class Agaricomycetes; order Agaricales; family Mycenaceae; genus Mycena; species Mycena galericulata. The sequence continues at coordinate 82,681 of JARKIA010000133.1, read as the reverse complement.
CTCCTGCAGCAGTCCATCGGTGTCCGCCTTCGCGCCACGCTTTTGTCTGCCCGTGTGCGCAGCATGCGCCGCGCCCAGCAGGAAACCAAAACAGCGGAGCCAATTCGTATCCCGAGCCTTCTCCTCACCTCCGACTCAGATTCGGAGGACTCTGCCTCCGATTCCGACTCTGACTCCGAGTGTGGCTCCTCCACGTCTTCGAAATTTACTTCCTATTCCAACGACTCATTCACGTCCTCCGCGACCTCCCCGCCGTCTACACCGCCCAAATCCTCATTCGTCGCACTCCCTCCCTCCATGTCTTCCTCGCCAAAAACCACCCCCACGCGCCGCAGCCCCGTTCCGGTCGACTTCTCCAAGAAAGATTTGACTGCGTACCTCTACCAGGGTGGCGTTACGCGCGTCATGACCGGCGGCGTAATGCTTGGTCCGCGCCCCGCCGCCCACCTCATCAAGTTTAAGCGATCTTGATTCAACTCCTTCTTTGCACGAACCTCACGCTTCCTTTTGACTTCTCTCCACACTGTAGCATTACCTGTGTCCCGCATTCGTATCTGTAGCTCTCTCGTATATTGACCTCGGTAGGTATCCATTAATTTTTTTCTGTACCACTATTGCTGTGATCTTATGATCGACAAGCAGCTTTGTATTCACTTTTTTTTGCTACCTGGAACAATCCATAAACCGTCCTCGTAAATGCCAGCCTTTCTCGCCAACCGTATTTTTCTCCCAGTACTTGCGGGACCCTCAGCCTCAGATCTCAATACGCTGGTTGAAAATAATACCGGATTACAGAAGTTATTGATATGAACAGCCGTTAAAATCGAACGTGTCACAACGATAAAATCGTGCACCAAAAACCGTGTGCAATACAAATACACATTTGATGCCTCCAGCCTGATAGATTGGTTGGATCTGCCCCATAATTACATGCGTCCATGTCTGCCCCGCCTGAGCCTCTCTTAAGCAAGCCGTGCTTCGGATCCCTTCTCTGTGTTTCCTCCTTCCGGGTGTCCCGACGACCCACGCACCTCCGGCTCCGTCGACTGTTTCCCCTCCGATGATGTGCCGTCCGCGCAGGCATGCACGAGTGGCTTTCCGCCTAGGCGAGGGAGCCGCTTCCGTACCAGTGCTTGTGCTCTGGTTCTCGACACTGGTAGACGCATCAACTCGCGGTCGTTTTCACAGCGAATGAACCACTGACAGGAAAGACTGTGCGTGCGTTCATGCAAGTTGCTTACAGTAAATGTAGGGTACCGGTCTTTAAGCGTTCAACGTTTATTGAGAGCGAAAGGTAGGAAGAATAAAACAGTATAATCCACGCACAGGTTCATTACAACTTGAACCCATGCGCGAGGCGATTTATGAAACCGAGAACCAAGATCTCCAACTTGAAATCTTCGTTGTGCCCTTCACTTTCGCTTCGGCCATCTCGCGCCGCTCTTTCTCGGATAACAGCATCTTCTCCATAATCTCCATCTCCCGCTTTTTCATCTCCTCTTCCGTGATAAATCCCTTCCCTCCGTCGAGCAGCGTATCCGCATCGCCGTCCGAGTCGTACACACCCTCCCTCAACCCTGCCACACAACACAGCGCCCCGATTTTGCTGCGATACCACTCGGCATAACGCATCCCATCCCGCCATTCCTTCGGCAGATATTCATATCCACATAGAGCGCCCATCAGCGCGCCCGCAACGGCGCCGTTCGTATCCGCATCCCCGCCGCACATCACGAGCGTCGTCATAGCCGAACGGAACGTCTCCTGGCGCGTGAGGACCTGGCGGAGGCACCATAAAGCGGAGCCGAGGCACTTATACACATAGCCAATGGAGCGGTCTCCGCACAGGACCAGCGCGTCAAGCGTCTCTGTGTACGCGTACCGCTCAAATTCCGCGCGGTCGAGGAGGGCGGAACGCTCCAGCTCTGTGCGCGCGAGGTACTCCCAGGCGCGCTCGATGAGATCGCGTACCTGCGCCGGGTCGGCAATTTCACCCCGACACAGTGCACGCACGAGTGCAGAGACGATAGCGACGGAGAGCGAACAGCGTGGATCCGCGTGTGTTACGGCGCCCATGCGTATCGCGGCCGCGAACGTCTCCTCCTCTGTGTTCTGGATGCATATCACGCCGATGGGCGTCGTGCGCATGAGGGAGCCGTTGGGGGCGACATTGCGTCCGTTCTTCTCCCAGTAGCTCAGCGCAGTCCCCGCGGGGTCTGATTTATATGAAGGGGAGAAAACGACGCTCCCCACAGTCTCTGCAGGTCGTTGGTATATCAGGGGTACATTCTAGACTTGGGACAGCAAACGTACTCCCGAGTCCCATGGGCAGACGATCTAGCACTCTAAGACCTTGCGTGCACCTATTATCATCGAGATCTAAGTGGACTCTTTTCCTCTCGAATTAGTGTGTTGTTCTCACCATGAATGGAGACGGATAGCGAAATTATTGGGCGATAATTCTCGGAGTCGTAAGTAGGAGAAAATCATCAGGATAGTGTGGTCTGTATCGTCGGTCCAGGCCCTCTGCGGATACAATGAATGTCTCAATCGGATTTAATTGACACATTGACTCACACTTTCAAAACGACCTGGCATTGCCGATAGAGGTTCAGCGTCCTTTGCATGACCGCGTCTGCGCGAGATGAGAGAACATACACCGATGGGTATCATTGTGAAGCTTTGTTTCAGGCGGCAGAAGGGTGAATTGGGGGCTTGATCCGTAGGCTTCCACAGCTTGAGCGGGGGCCATGAACTCTGTTCAACGCTGCAATTAAGTTTACTTAACCACTGTGATTTACCTCGGGAAATACCAGTATAGATCCCAATAGCATCTCCAAGGGCGGATCCAAAGAGTGCGCCCTCTGCTCTGTCGAAGATCTTGGAATCGAACATGATGGTGAGTGTCAAGTCTTGGTGCCAGTGTGACGTCACAATGGCAGAGTCGACCCCTGAACGCGGTCACGTGGGTACAAGATAACCCCCTGATGATTAATAATCAATGTCAGCCACCGGGCCAACTCAAAACGAATATCATACGGTGGCTGACAACCTCTCCGCCATTCTCTTTCCTCCACTCCCTCGCACTGTCCGCAATCACTATGCTCCGCACCCTCGTCGTTGCCTCGCTGATCTCCACCGCCCTTGCGTCGCCCTCCGTATCCCAATCTCGAGCTGCAGCTGACAACATCGTCTCAATCACGAATGACAAGAACTTCTGGTACGTTATTGGAAGGAATCCTCGTTTCTTTGGCGTAAGGCTGACCGTCGACTGTACCAGCATGATCATGCCTCGGTGTGTACTCTCTGAGCGGTGTCGTCCCCATGCTCACATCGGTATTTAGTGACAAGCACACCAACATCGGCGACAGCGAGCGGCCTGGCGGCATGCAGACCTTTTGTTCGAACGCGGGTCACTACTCATCCAAGCAAGGAAGTCTCCCCGACAACTTCTGGGACAAAGTCGCGTTCAAGAAGGGTAGCAACGGGAAGAATGGCAGGAAATATTCTCAGTGTGCGTGACTTCTCTACCATCGGCCATTCCCTGAGGAACTGACGATCCTGGGGGTATACCATTGACAGTGACAGGCTGCATCCGCCCTGCCACTTGCAGCCAACTGAACCCGGGTGATGGTGGCGGCCAGTACGACTCCAGCGGCGGTGCCCGTGGGCGCGGAAATCCCGAGGGCTCTGCGTGTCTTGGGTATGTCCTTGACCGTGAATGAGACGATCAGTTCTCATAAAATCGTATATGCAGATTCAACCACTACGTGGAGATCGTGGAGCCTGGCGAGAGGCGTGCCTGTATCCGTTGCTGCGAAGATCCGGCGGATTGTCTCACCAGCAAAGGTATGCATGGTTATATACGGTTCCCACTGCGAGTGCTCATCGGACGGATAGATACACAAGGATGCCCGAATGTCATCCCGGGACAGTATTTCGATTGTAATTGAGCTTTTTGTACTAGATTCTGATGAGGAAAATGATGTCAGTCCGGTCCCAAAGCGATTCGTTGTTCAACGGCGAGAAATATGTTTGAGATATATACCAGCTCCGGTTACCACAGATCGGCCTACCTGAAGATAGCAGGAGACTATCGTTATAAGTTCTTTGGCAGGGTGCGTTATCAGGCCATATAAGTACATGGAATGGCAAGGTTGAGAGAATTTCCGACGTACCTCTGCCACTGAGTCCTGACATATGAACGCCATCGTGACGAAGAAAACTTTTGAGAGCATGTGTATGAATTATGATGATAGGGATGGTTAAACTGAATGCCGCCAGAAAGCCCAGGAATTTTCTCGCCGCAGCTGAGGCTCTGAGAGCAAAATGCCTGTTGAAGCGACACAAGCTCGGCCTGGTCTGCCGAGATGATGCCGCCCAGCTGTCACGGTTCCGCTCCGCGCGGACATCCCATTCTTTTCTCTTCCCTTCACAAGCTTCAGGTTGCTTCAACCTTGCAATTGTCGACAGTCACCACGGAGCTAGTGTCTCTCTCATTGCGGCAAAGAAACTGCTCTGATCTCTGCCTCGACCGACATCTGGGACGCGAGTTCTGGACCACGAAAACCAAGTACATCGACATTTGCTTCGGGGTCCCGCCCGGGTGTGAATCTTGTGCTGACTATCCATATAACGCGTCAATAACGTGTCAAAAAAAGGGCCTGGCTATTATAAAATCCCAAATTGAAACGGATCCTTCAATGGACTCGCCTTTTGCCCAGCATCTTCACACAAACTACGCCCCATCCGATTCCGAAATCAAGTGGATCCAATCTCACATAGAACCGCACACCGTCGAGGTCGCGCGTCTCAATGCGCTCATCCAGGATCTATCTGCCCAGCGCGACGAGACGCAGGAATACATAGACGCGCACAAAGCGCTCCTCTCGCCCGTCAGGCGCCTTCCCCCCGACATCGTGCAAGAGATCTTCACCGCGTGTCTCCCGACGCAGCGGAATGCCGTCATGAGCGCCCGAGAAGCTCCGCTTCTCCTGACGTGCATCTGCCGCGCGTGGCGCGCACTCGCGCTCTCGACACCGGTGCTCTGGGCATCGCTGCACCTCCCGCTCGAATTCATCTTCGACCGCAGCCCCGCCCCAGCACAGGTCAAGCAGTGGCTCGCGCGCTCGGGCCGGTGCGCGCTCTCGCTGTCGATTGTCGGCGCGCGGAATATGGAGCAGTGGGAGGAAGATTACGCCGACGAGGTCGATGGCGTGCTGCAGGCGCTCGATGAGTGCGCTAACCGCTGGCATAGCATTGACCTCTCTTTTAACATGACCGAGGGGCTCCCCCGGTTCGCCGACGTGTATGCGCCGCGCCTGGTGGCGCTCAAACTCAAGGGCCCACCGGCGGAGATGCAGTCTATGAAGCTCCTCACGACGCCGAGCCTGCGCACCGTCGCGCTACGCATCATGCGTGATTTTGACCGCTGGGTCCCGCGCATGCCTCTTCACTGGGAATACCTCACTTCACTCACGCTCGGCAACGGTGGTGTGTATCAGTTGGAGGGTCCCTCGCCGTCCGCGTTGCTCGCCGTTTTACAACGCTGCTCGCGTCTCGTGCGCTTCGAGGCCGATGTCGGATCCCTCGCTCATGACACGCCGCCCACTGATACCGGATCCGAACCGGAGCTCGTGCTCCCGACCCTGCGCGTACTCGTTTTTTTCCGCCGGTCTTCCTCCGTCGGCCCCATGTCCATACATTACCTCCTACAGCGCCTCTGCATGCCTTCGCTCCGCCTCCTTCAGCTCCCGCGCATGGACATCCTCCACCGACCCACACCCTTCCTCGGAGATTTGGCGGCGCGCTCGCCACTCCTCGAGGAACTCAACATCGACCTCACGGGCCTCCCGCATACGTCCCTGATTGAGACGCTCGCGGGGCTGACACACCTCCGCAAGCTTGTCGTGCTGGACTGCGACGCGCCTTCGGACGGGGCCAGCGCACAGCGGCTCCTCTCCCTCCTCGCGCCAGGTTCCGGGTCCGCATCAGGCTCTGGCTCCCCGACCAGACCCCGGATCTGCCCCGCGCTGCGCGAGCTACATTTGCACGAGTGCCGAGACCTCCCCGGTGGCGACGCGCATCTCCTGGATTTCGCGCGCAGGCGGCTCGACTTAGATTCCGGGTCCAGTGCCGGTGGTGGAAATGGACTCGTTCGCCTCGAGGTGCAATTTAGGCAGTTCAACCCGCCAATTACGTATGCGCTGTGTGCGCCCTTCGCTGAGCGTGGGCTGACTATCTTGACGAGCTCTCTGGCGAAAGCGTATGCAGTCGGCGCGCCCGAGCCGGATTCGCCGTGGAGTGGGTTGGAGGGTCTGGAGGATTAAGTCGAAGTGGAGATCGTTAATGGAGAGCACGTCGTAGCGATGAAACAGAGTAGTCTTCCCCATCCAGAAAAGAAAAAGGCTGACGATGCCCCAAAACAGACACCTCGACGGGCTCGCAAAGGACGCCTTCCATCTTCTTGTAACGGTTTCAATTAACTTCTAGACTTCACCGTGCAATCAACTTCATAAGATCACTTTGTGTATGTATGGGTAGCCCAATATGAGTCGAACTTCACTTGTCATAACGCATGTAGGCGCAGTCCAACGACTTCAAGTTTCTCGCATTCTGGATTCTGGATTCTGAATTCCGGACAGATTGACGTATTTCCTTGCTTCGCGTGCTCTGTTTGTCTTCGGTCAGCGCGATTCACAGCCAGGCGGACGTTCGGGGGAAAGGTGACGAATTATGAGACCACTATGTAAGTATGTAAACCCGAAAATGGACGAGGCTCACTGCACTATACGGAGGATCCAGATATAAGCAAAAAGTCACCTTCTTTCCAGCCCACGACCTGACCCGGAGTCGAACCAAGATTGTCTACAGATAATGTTTGCGGCAAGAACGTAAAAGGAACGCAAAGGCACTGAATTGTGCTATTAGATCTTACATCCTCTATATTGGAACCAAAATGAGAGTCCGAGGCGAGGATATATCGTCAACGGTTGGGATTGGTTCGGCCAAATATCTGAAAATAACCCAAAACGAAAAGTTTAAGAGATTCAGCTGGACATGCCGGGTTACTGTCAATGTGTCGCCCAGGACTAGGAGCGAACGGAATATACTATGATGCGAGGGAAGAAATGGGACCCCTCAACTCCTACGACCTATCCCAGATTTAGAGTTCAACCGGGACTATCTGCGGCCAGGTATGATCAGTAAACGAGGCAGATGCACGTCGTTGTGTTATCAAGTCTGTACTACTAGCCTGTAGGCTCAAAATGGGACTGCCAATGAAAACAGGCTTATGTGGAGTTGACGATCAACAGGCTTACTTTTATGTGCATGTAACTTGAGTATATCGTACCCGTAATTGCTTCGGAATTCTAAGAAAATGGTCGAATACATAAAGTTTTCCCCTCTGAAAGGGAGCGTTCAAATGAACGTCAGAGCGCTCGCGTTGACAATAGACAGGATGTGCACGAGCCGCATGCCGCTTGTGGCTCTTGTGCAAAGCCGCAGCAGATTTCGTGTTTATTTTGAGTTAAGTACCATCATTACATTTCCAAACCTGTATTCGACGCCTGAAAAACTTGAATCTTCAGCACTGTGGAAATTGTCTGCAAGGAGAGCTCGGGAAACCGGTTTTTTCACGGCATCGCTCAAGCGGCTGAATTGTTGGCTTCTCTAATACACTGTTGGTACTCTACCCGGACAGCCTCAATATACGACGGTCTACTATACATGTATTATAGTGAAATATTTATAGTTGAAGCCTCGAATCTTCTGTTTTGGGTCGTTGCACAATGTCCAAAAGCCGCATGAAGCCGCATGCGGCATATGCGGCTTTTGCGCATCCTGTCTAATTACTAGGTTGATTGAAGAGCAGAAAGAACGGAACTTAGCGCAGTTAGCGGATAATTCGTATTCGGAAGGTCGGCCAAATGCGCCCCGAACCCGGGCCGCTCCGTCCCGTGTATTTAAACTCCGCCTATCGATTCTCTTCAAGTGTCCTTCCTCGCCCTTCACCTTCTACCATGTCCGTAACCGTACCCACCGTCAAGCTCAACAGCGGCTACGAAATCCCCATCCTCGGCCTCGGTAAGTCTTAGTCCTCTGGCATCCCGATCTTCCTTTTAGCTATATTCGACGACTCCACGCGAAGCTAATCTGACTTGAAGGAACCTGGCAATCGAAACCCGAAGAAGTACGCGAGGCGGTCGCGTTCCAATTGAAGCACTCTGGCTCGAAGCATATCGACTGTGCGTTTGGGTATGTATAGACTATCTGAGTTCGTGTCGATGTCATCTTATGCGCATCAATATTGTAGGTACGGGAACGAAAAAGACGTCGGAGCGGGTATCGTCGCGTCCGGTGTGCCGCGCTCTGAAATTTTTGTACGTCGTGCTATTCGATGGTCTAACCACAGAAATTAACCTTCCGCGCAGATCACCAGCAAACTATGGGGGACATGGCATTCACGCGTGGAGGAGTGTCTTGATCAGACACTCGCCAACCTCGGCACGGATTATCTTGATCGTACGTACTCAAATGAATTCAGTGGAACCTATTTGATTTCGCCGTCGCGCACCCAGTCTACCTAGTCCACTGGCCCGTCCCTCTGAACCCCAACGGCAACCACCCCTTCTTCCCGACGCTTCCGGATGGTAAACGCGACGTCGATCATTCGTGGGATCTCAAGGATACGTGGAAGCAGATGGAGGCTTTAGTCAAGAAGAGTGCGCTCGTGCCCTATTTAATTTATGTTCCTGCGATTTCGCTGACGATGATTCCGTGGACTCCCCAGGCAAAGTTCGCTCCATCGGCGTGTCCAACTTCTCGCAGATGAACCTCGAGAAGATCCTCCCCACCGCTGAGATCGTCCCCGCCGTTGACCAGGTACATCCTCATTAAATACGACGATGTACTGTCCGAGGCTGATGCAGGTCGACCAGCTGGAGCTCCACGTCTACAACCCGCAGCACAAGTTGCTCGCGTACCTCCGCTCCAAGGGCATCCACCCGCAAGCATACTCCCCGCTCGGCTCCACCGGTTCCCCGCTCTTCAAAGATGAGACCGTCGTCGAAATCGCAGGCAAGTACGGCCTTCAACCCGCCGACGTCCTCCTCGGATATCTCGGTGCGTTGCCTTTTTTTCATCGGTGTCCAAAGAGTGTAAACATACTTATCGTTATTATGGGCAGTCGCGAAAGACATCATCACCCTCCCCAAGTCCGTCACTCCCTCCCGGATCGCGGCAAACGTCAGCGGGACCTTGAACGCCGTGGCGAAGCTCCAGCCGGCAGACATCGAGGCATTGGACGGGCTCGCGGCCGCGGGCAAGCAGAAGCGGTTCATCATGCCGCCTTGGCGTACGTCGTCTGCCTTTCCTCTTTCTTTTCCTTCCCTTTTCAGCGTGCCCCGTTTCTGTCCTTTTTCTCTTCTTCCTCACCACCAAATACTGAATTTTCCCGGTAGCCGTCGACCTTGGGTTCGAGAACTGGGGTTGAAAGACAGATATGACGATGACGAGATACATATAGTAGAAGGGGGGAGAAGAGTAGAACAAGTATGTGAGTTACAAAGATTGGAAATGTAAACCAGTGCAAATTCGCCCAGCCGTACTAATGGCGTCTCGGGTATTTCAGTCGGATGGTATTTAGTCGGATGGCTACATAAGAGCCCGAGGGAGGGTTATCGGCTTGGAGATAAGCTCCCTAGACTTATTACAGAAACTTACTCGTCGTTTGACGTTGGATATCATGTTTCAGTCCGGCTGCGGTTTCGCGTGTCTCCCAATCCCAACATCTCGTTGAAGCTTGCCCAATTCTGACATTCTTTGGCATGCCGCCAAAAGCGAAAAGATGTACATATAACATACGAGGTACGAGTAAGCCCTGTTGTAATAGAGAGGTTGCGCACAAGCCATTCGAGCCATTAAATGGCTTTTTTTGCGTGCACACATTTATGGCTAATGGCTCTAATGGCTTCAATAATTGGATCGAAATGCGAGTGGGTTAGGAACTTGTGAGCATATATAGACTTAGTTGCACGGCAAGTCGGAAGAATAGTATTTTACATGACAACATTGGGATTTTTTGTGAAATTTTTGGGATAATGACCAGGGTACTTGATTGTGAGCTGAAGACCAGCAGACACTATCAATTAGAACTAGTTAAAGAGCAGAGAAACACTCCCTGGCCCGAATTCATCAGCCATTAGCGATGAATGTGCGCACGCAAAAAAAGCCATTTAATGGCGTGAATGGCTTGTGCGCAACCTCTCTAATGTCTGCTTATAAGAGACTACATTGTATACGTAGTAACTTCACTTTTCGCATGATAAGATAAACAACCCAACCTGGTGCGCAATTGTTCTATCTAAAACGCCGGCCGAACCATTCCCACAGGGTCTCATTTTGGTTCCGATACAGAGGCAGGAGACCTGATAGCATAATGTAGTGCTAGCATCATTTAAACCGGAAACGTTGGCTGCAGGAAATCCCGGTTCGACTCCGGGTCAGGTCTTGGGTGCTCGGATGTAACTTTTTTCTCATATCATATCACATCGACCTTCGTCGGTGCGCCGCTTTTTTTGGATTACGGCACAACGCGTATGTCTGGGATCCTACAGCCCCCATCCCCCAGACATCCTCGAATCCGCCAAATTTCTATTCACGACTTCTTGTCTGTTCCACTTTTTCGGTATGAGCGAGTAGCCTCAGGCTCCCATTCGTTTAAATTTTTGCTCCGTTTTCAAGCTTCAATGGCACCAGTATTCCTGCTCCAACGATCTCATTTATCCGTTAAATCAATCCGGCGCATCTTGCTAAGACCCGATGAGACTCAGTCCCTCGTAGAACGACGCTACAACATATCTTTCTCATTCTTCGCGTGTTGTAGGCTAGACTGGGGGCACGCGTTGCAAGTTTGAAAGGGATGTATTGTGATGCATAATGGAATCATTTTTGGGTCGTTGGTCTGGTAGCGGAAGCTGCATTTCCAAAAATGTTCCTGAGACAGGTCAGCTTATATATCCACACGTGACCGCGTTCAGGGATTAACAAGTCCATACGCTTTTTTATTATACTCGGATCGCGGCTGCTCTCGAATCGCTCTATGGAATGGTACCAAAGTTTGTGCCACTGTTGAGTTCGAGTTTCTCAAATCTTTCCGGACTCGCTGGTTTCGTACGGTACACGGTCAGCCACCTCGCGTGGTATAAATTAGCTCTGACACTTTAGCGGCCGACAAGAGAGTTTCTTTCCTTCTTCAATCATGTTCACGCCTACGTCCACGTTCTTTTTGTTTCTCGCCGCTGCGACAAGCAGACTTGGGTACATATGGGAGGTAATCGGCGAAAGCGAGGGGAACATCTGGGAGAGTAGCGAAAGCAAGGTAAGAGAAGTGGACTTGCGTGTATGCATTGGGCAGGGTATGCTATCCAGTTGTCCGGCCACGGACTCGCATCAGATTTGGTTCAATAATGACCTCATTTTAGCGTTGACATCGCCCCGAGTGCGCGAGCCATTGGTTGACCTGTGCCGGGGCAGGGCTGCGGTCGAAGATGAATTCGAGCGGGAGGTGCAGCGATGCCCAGAGCGCCGGTATCGACAGCGCGAGCGCGCGCCACGCGCGGTAGATGCACGTCAGGAGAAGCTCCGCTTCTCGGGCGCTCATGACGGCATTCCGCTGCGTCGGGAGAATCTCTTGTACGATATCGGGCGACAGGTGCCGGAAGGGCGAGAGGAGCGCTTTGTGCGCGTCTATGTATTCCTTCTTCTTGTCGCGCTGAGCAGATAGATCCCGGATGAGCGCATTGAGTCGTGCGATCTCGAGGGTATGTGGTTTCAGGTGAGATTGGATCGACTTGATTTCGGAGTCGGATGGGGCGTGAAGGTGCCGGGCAAAAGACGAGTCTATTGAAGGATCCATTTCAATCTAGGATTTTATATACCCAGGCCCTTTTTTGACGCGTTATATGGATAAGTGAGCACAAGATTAGCAGTGCACACACGGGCGGGGACCCCGACAGATGTCGATGTACTCGGTTTTCCACAGCTCGAGTCCCAGATTTCGGCCGAGGTAGATATTAGAGCACTTTTTTTGCCGCAATGAGAGAGACCCTAGCTCCGTATCGACTGCCGGCAATTGCAAGGTTGGAGCTTATGGAGGGAAGAGACAAGAGTTGAACGGAACAGATACCATCACGATATCATCACCTCGGCACACCAAGCCGACCCAATGTGGTGGTGGCCGTCGAGTCCAGGCGCACGCGTCGCTGCATCGGCTGGGCATGTATTGGGGTGGACAAATTTCATCCTCCAACTCCGAACCTGCGTTGATCTTATCTTAACAGTGGTTTTACTACTGCTATTTATTTCAACAATCCGTGCTCCAAAGCTCTGTTCGTCGTGTTCGTATTCTCTTACGACAATGATACATATGTACACATCTGGAAACATCTGCCTCAATAACTCGAACTCGGAGTCTACTTGCCTCCGAGTTCGACTGTAACAGTGCCAGATTGAAGATAAATAGGGCTGTTACAAGTTTTCTCCATCTAGTCCACGTTGACATCGCGACGGAGTCGAGATGTGAATAAGTAGAACGGATTGTCTCATTCGATTTTTCGAGCCGGATCTTGCCTCTAGCGGGCGCGACTTGGGCGCAACATGTTGAAAACTTATGTAAATCGATTCGATCCCGGCTGTTCGGACGATAGGCGCCGGTGTCACACTCGGTGGCACTGCGGCACAGCCGAACACGCGTTCAACACGAACCACCATCGCGAAAAATGGACCACCCTATGCCGCTGCCAAGATGCTCCATGAACATGCTCTGGTGGGTTAGAAACCTTCTAATGTTGCTCCTATATTGCCTCAGTTGATTTGCATCCCGCATCTCCAAAAGGAACACCCAGATTCTCGACACCTGCATCGTTTTCCGCTCCTGGCACATCAGTTCTCCGGCGGCGTTTATCCTGTCCTGCGTAGTGATTGCAGCGCTGGCCGTCTTCTACGAGGCGCTACGGGCGTTTCAGAAGAAACTCGACGCCCGCATTGCCCTTGAGCTAGCGAACATCGCGCCTGCGGCCGGGCCTATTCGCTTACCACTCGATACGGAGGACACAGCCATGCTAGATGGACACCGAATACACCAGACCGCACCGAATGGGTGAGTACGTCTTGCGGTGGATGATACACGCTGGAATTGAGGGGTTCGCAGGACCCCTGTGCCGCTCTTCCACCGCGTGCTCCGCGCAACGTTATACGGCGCCTCCGTCTTCCTCTCGTTCTTCCTTATGCTCGTATTCATGACCTACAACGTGCGCTACCTTTACTATCTGTTCCCTTCCTATTCCCTTAATGCGCCCATCGTCACATTGCAGGCGTACCTGATCCTGGCCACCGTCCTCGGCGCGTCTCTTGGTCACTTTTGGTTCTCAAATACAGTCGATGTGGAGTCTTTACTTCGGGATGAAAGTAAGGGTATGCCATGCCATTGAGAGCTGAAATCACTTTCGCTTCGCCGAGTGTAATTCTGGGTCTCCGAGGATTCTCTTAGACTTGACCACATGTATTTCTTGTTTTCCCACCGCCCATACCTGCTCATTAGAATTTGACCGTCGCAACTTGTTATCCAACTGGCGGGATTCTCTTCAGCCAGGGCAAACAGGCAGGTAGGTATGCGTAGTTCAGCATGCAGAACAAACGACTGGGCTCGTAATGGGTACTGTAGCTGCGCACTAGTAGTATAAATCTATGGATTACTACATGTATTCGCCACTCCTCATTTTTTTGCAGGTTCTATATATCTTCCCTTCAAAGTCCGGAGTGAGGGGTGGACTTTCCAAAACGATGCAGCAAAAATAACACCAATCACTCGATCAAGGGCAATGCCGACATCAATCGATTGCACTGCCACATTCTCTTTTTTTTTCTCCACCAACGCTGGTCGCTACACAAACTATGCATCCGGCTTTCGCAAAGCGCAATCTTAAACGTCTTCCGCTGCCTATCCGAGTGCGTTCCGCGCACGTAAAATGTTCTGTACTAATGGTCTTTGTAGGAAATTGCTGAGGCCGCCTGCAGAGATAATCGCTCGATTGAACACGTTCTGACGGTAACGTATATGATGTCTCGCATTCCTTCAGACGACAGGGTGCATCTTCTCCCCGTATTTTATGCCAACCTTGACCCTACGAGGATCCCGAGCTCGGATGACCTCGAGTCGTTCCACCCCGAAACGAGAACAAATATTAGATCCGCGGCGGCGGTTCTCGTAGAGATCCTCCAAATAAGATTCGCTCTGGACATCAGCGTCGACATATGGCCTCGGATCTGGGCGTGGTTCAATTTTCTCGAAACCTACCGACCCTTTTTTCCGGAGACGCGGCTGCCAAAAGAGGAAGAACTATTTACCGGGCTTTTATTGTTCACCACTTGCTTCCAGGACGAAAAGGAGTATTCCCGCATTTTATCGACTCCTGGGGTACTACGCGCGACTGCGAGGGCCTGGGCCTTTCTTATCCGTGCAGACGAGCAGCTTTCAGAGCTCCAAATCTACCTTCTTGGTTACTTCATGCTATGCTTCAGACATAGTGCGGAGAATAACGAGGAGGCGATTGAAGGCGCGGGCGGAAGCGTCAAGGATCTATGCCAACTCGTGGCCGGTTACCTCGATGCGGCCCTTCAGACACCAGTCACAGTCCCCGAGTTCCGTTCGCTTCAAATCAGCGGTGTCCTATCATTCATAAATAACTTCGACTTCCATCCGACTGCGCACTGCCAGTGGTTCAATTTACCGTTGGGGCCCTTATGTCGGGGGTTGCTGAACCACCGGTTCGTGGAATTACTCGTGGATGCGATGCTCCGCCTTGTCGAATTCGATACCGTGGATTCTGATATGGCTGGCGTGCTCGACGACTGCTTTGTCCTCCTCGGGCGTATACTGACCACCGAGCCCGGATACTTGTGGCTTCCCGAGGCCATCGAGACGGGCCTGTTGGTCCTCATTGTGGCGTGTTCTTTCCTGGATCTCGGCGAGCAAATCGAGGGGCAGCTGGAACAGATCCTGCGCAGAATTCTGTTCGGAAACTTGGTGTATTACTATGTCATTGTGCAGGTCAAGCGCGGGCTCCCCATCGTGGAAGACCTCATCTCCGTGCACCCCTTGAAGCAATTCACCATATTAGAGACATGGACGCAGTTTAATGCTCTAGCGACGGAGCGAATTCAACTTATGGAATCATTTTCCGTAGACTTGGTCTCGACGAGGGCTTGCGATAACGTCGAGGTTTGCTCACTTCTGTTGTAATAAAAATACACCCGACTGACGAGTTCTCAGTGCGGTGAAATTCGAGACAGAACCTCCTTCCGGCGCTGCTCTGGGTGTCAAGCGTTCTATTACTGTTCACAAAGGTGCCAGATGGACGACTGGCGAAGTGGAGGTCATCGTAAAGTCTGCGGCGGGTATGGTTATCTGGGTCTCAGTGAGTATTATTATACCGCGCGAGCAGAGATGGCGTGACTGACACATGTTTACCTACAGCGAGCCAGATAAGGTCGACGCTCGTTACCCGCGAGCGTGCGTTCCTGCGCGCTTTGCTCGACCACGACTACCAGGCGCATCGCGCCTCCATCTGTGCAAAACAAGTCGAATTTATGGCCGCACGCCCCGATTCCCCGTTCTTCACGTCCTTCGACTACATCGCCGGCACGGTAAACATCGGAGTCGAGTCTGCCGTGGACGAGTCCGTTGTGATGAACATGTTCGTCTCTAGCGGTGCCGAGTGGTCGGATACCCTCCGACGGGCTGTTGAAAGTAATGGGCGAATTCAACTGCATATCATGCAGATCGTCGAGGGGAATACGAGGCGGTTTTGGGTTGTTCCTTTGCGAACCAGTAGCTCCAGCATTTATTGTGCCTTGCGGGAGTTGGCCAGCAGGGTGAGGGCGGACAGTGGCGCAGTCGATGTCGCTGGCGAGATCGACGCTGTGCTACGGGAGTTTGCCGAGGTGCAGGAGATTCATTGAAGTGCTTCATAGGGAGGATTTACATCGTTTTTCTCGCTCATTTTCCTCAAGCCATTGATTCGTTCAATAATGCAAAATCTAGTAATGTAATTGCCTCTAATTCATTATCGAACACACCCCCTGAAGCTTGACTCCATAAGTCCGAAGCTTAAATATTGGTAGAATAATGTAAGGTGGTTGATATCTTTTTGGTTCGAACATCGAGTCATCCGCAAATTGCAACCACTGAATCGCTGAGTCGTTCCGAACTCCGACTTGTTCGTGTTTGTTTCGGAGGATATCGACGATCATGATTTCGTACGTCACGAGTGACGTGACTCTGCCTTGCTCCTTGCCTCCTGCTCTCATGTTCCGACGCTCCCTCACTGCTTTCTTCCTCGCCAGCCTGGCTTCTCTGTCGGCTGCTCTACCAGAGCAGACACAGGTTTCCCTCAGCGGTGGCAACGCCCGAGCTCCCGATACCTGGACGTGGAACGATTGCGGTCTGTCATGATAAGACCCTGCTCGTCGAGATCGAGTCTTATACGCGTTGTACGCAGGAGAACCAGACGACAAAGTTCAAATCTTATCGATATCCGTCTCGCCAGACCCGCCCAAGATTGGCGCGGAGCTCACAGTCACAATTGACGCCGAGGTGAAGGAGACCATTGAGGTGTGTGTGGCGTTCGTGGTGATAGTCGTTAGGTGTTCAGTCTGGTACTGTAGGAGGGTGCGACGGCGGACGTTTTGGTCAAGGTTGGGCGCATAAAGCTCCTCCAGCAGACGTTCGACCTCTGTGAAGAAGCGTGCGTGTCCTATCCTCGAGCCTCGTGTCGGCGTGCTCACCTCATATGTACAGCATTAAGGCGAACGCCTCCATCTCGTGCCCCGTGGACCCCGGTGTCTACCAAATCGTGCAGTCCGTAGAGCTCCCGAAGGAGGTCCCCAAGCGTATGTGATGCGTCGATTTCATGTCTCGGGCATGTGCTGATGCCCGTCGCGTTCCAGTCAAGTACGTTATCAACGTGCAGAGCTTCACGAAGGACGAAGAACCCATGCTTTGCGTCGACCTGACCGTCCAATTCCACACGTTCTTCCAATTCTGGGAGTAGAGAGGGACGGTATCTGAGCACCAAATGTTTTGCACGAACATTTATGCGGCCCAGCTTCTCGTAGCCTGCCTACTTCTATACCCTATCACTCAACGATGTCTCTCACTGTCATGACGAATGTTATGCCCTCATTTCCAACGCTAAACACACTCCAGAACAACGGTGTCCATGCTATCTACAAATGTCTCGTCCGACATGATCGAGGTGGGATGCATTTACCTGTGTCGAACAAGATATCTGGGTCGTAAACTGATGTTCAGGTCTTCCATCGAGCACCACCGCTAAATCGCCGCCGTTGAAAGTCTAAGATAGTACGTTGCTCCTCACAAACCCCATATGCACTTCTCCCTCGCCTCCATCTTGTCGCAAGTTCTATCACTCATCCATTTGTTGACGGCGAAGCGGAGGTACGAAGTTTGTGATGCGTTAACCACCAGTCTTTTTTACCTTTGACCTTCTTTGCCTTGTGATATATTACGTTTCCGAATGCGCCCATAGCACATAGCACGGCGCAGAGATATGCCGATTACGGCTCCAGGACGCGCTACGCGGAATGGAGGTGAGCTGGTCCATCCGATTCCCCTAGTCAACGTTCATTCTGTCTCATTCTGTCATCGACACAGCTACTGTGCCTGGCGGTCCTTCGCACGCCTCGACCCTGTATCGCGCTTGTTAAACTCTTTCGAGCGAGGAGGACTCCTTTTCTGCACCGTGGCCGCCCTCAATTTTCCTTACCTCTCGTTTATGATGGCTGAACTTGGAGGACGTCGCCTGTCCCGAGTCCCTGGATACATTCTCAGAATCGCCTGCGCCGGGCAAAAAATACGGCGCTCACGCTTGATACGGTCAACAGAACGCTGAGTGTCCTATACGCAGGCCTGCTCAAGATGATTGCTGCTCAGGTTAATTTTCTGTAGGGCAAATGGACACACCGCAACGAAAGCTGAGAGATATTCACATTTGCAAAGCTGCGTTCACCCTGCTCGATTCTTGTATCCTATACTTCTGGAACAACGATGCTCATTTTATTTCGCTAATGGCGGGATCATGGAGTGATAGACATATATTGTAATATTGACACTACGGACGATCCAAGCGGAAGTCTAGATCCAAGCACACCATATCTTCGTCTTCCGCCGTAAAGCCCTGGACCCTCACACGAAAAAGCACTGCGTTTGGAATATGAGCTGCCGCATTCAGCGGATGAATCAACGACATACCCCGCGGGATCTCCTTAGGAAGCGCCACCGACTGGATAACCTCATAATCCCCAGGCTGGACGGGACACGTCACGGACGCGTTGGCCTTTCGGCTGAACAGTGAAACGGCAAGGTGAATCACAACGTTAAGCCATTGACACGCGGGAAACGCACGCTTCCTCGCATACATCAAACTGCTTCGTCAGGATTTTCACAACACCGAGCTTGATGACGACGTCCGCATAAGCGCCATCCTGCGCACGTTTTCATTTCCACGGCAGTGAGAGAAAGAGGCTAAGCTGACCTCAATCGTCTCTCTTGCGCGCCCTTTGGCCGTAATTGTCAAATTGTTGCCCAGCACGGGCGGGTCCGGGAATACGCTGAGGGACTCCAACTGGATGGCATCCGTGACTGTGCCTTCAGCAAGGTTACGTTGTGAGTTTTATGTGTGGGTGTCGAGTGCGACGCACTGCACTCACCACAATCGCTGTACCTCCACTTTAGCATCGCTGCCGCTGAATTGGGCCCGGTAGTCGGCAAGTCTTGCTGTGCAGGCGATCTTCCATGGGAAAGACCGACGAGAAAGAGGAGGAGAATCGAAGGGAGTGAGGACGTGCGCATGGGTGCTGGAGCGGTGAGAGCCATGTATACCTCGCTCGTCTTCTTATAGCACCACCGAAATGAAACGACTGGTAGCGATTTAGCGCGCCCGACAGTTCGCTAGTAACTTTGTTGACGTCCAGGAGCTTCCGGAGTGATGAGGCTCGCCCGAACACGAATAGTGCTTTTCCTTTCCTGAATAACGTACGACAGAGTTCATTTCGTCGTCGAGGAAGTATCATTAGAAGAGTCGCAACTGGGGATGTCAGAATTGTGCGTGATTATTCTTCTTATCGCATACCTTGTCGTCTGGGAAGTGACCTTTGCCTCCGCTCAGAACTCGCATGCAGTCAAAGAACTTCATAGTGCGCTGGGTTTCCAGGGCCGCTTAGCCAGGGATGCTTCGACGAGATTCTATTGGATGGGTGCGTCGTCTCGAGAACAAGACTAAGGGCAATAAATAGTAAGAGGTAAGATTAATCATAAAACTTTCTAGGGAGTGAGGAGTCTGAGAATCCACCGAGGGAAAGATGTGTTTCTATTAGACCAATGTTAGCGCACTGAATAGCTGTTTCACAGCGGTATTGACCAGTCCTTGTGCTTGAACGGTACAAAGAACTCGCATGAGTTCAATGCAGATCTCGGACAGATCTTGGTGAGCTTGGTGCGACTCGGAGCCTAGCTTCCGAGGGTCAGGGCAACGTTGTACATGTATTGACGTTGTACTATTTGCTACGTTTTGCCACGTTTTCCTCCGATGACCGAGGGCACTACTAGTACGTTAAAAACCTTAGATATGGCAGCCAAGTCAGGAAGACGACGCAATCAGTGCTAGTGAGTCAACTTCCACAGGTGCAATCCTTG
Source organism: Mycena galericulata (assembly GCA_029289565.1). Classification (NCBI taxonomy): domain Eukaryota; kingdom Fungi; phylum Basidiomycota; class Agaricomycetes; order Agaricales; family Mycenaceae; genus Mycena; species Mycena galericulata. The sequence goes on along the minus strand of JARKIA010000133.1, from coordinate 62,904 downwards.
TCGCCCGGCGGGAGGAACCGTGACTGTCACGTTATTCCAAGTCACTGAAACGTTTCACTTGGGCGCTGAGTTGGGACCGCTCATCTTTCGCAAAATCTAAGCATTACCGCAGAAATGGACTCAACCAGTACCGAGTTTCAACGTTGGCCATGCTGCATAATTTTTCCGACTCATCTAATCATTTAAATGCGGCTGGCCCGTGTGCACTGCCACGCAACCGGCGGGGTGCGGGACGAACAAATTTAGTGCAACAGCTCTTCAAGGTTGGATACCGGACTATTTGTAGAGACATCAGAACGGCGAAATTTATTCTCCAAGGTAACAGCATTCTTCCGAGGGTCTTATAATGAAATCCAACTCCGTATATATTATTCATTTTGTTTCCGGCACTAGGCTTATCTTGGATATCAGCCCAGCGCTCCATACAAGAAATGTCCTCGTATCAGTGATGGAAAGATTTGGAATAGTGGCCGAGTAGGTCATGGCCCAGTTCTACAGCAATCGGGCCGAATTGAATGGTCAACTTGAACTTGATGTGCACCCGCCGAATGCAACAATTACCGTTGGGTTAGACGAAATGCAAAACCCTTCTTTGAAGCATCGCATTATTTATGATTCAGAAAAAGGAGTTTAGGGAACCCACTGATTTTGTGTAGCTGGTAAGGACATGTACCTCTCAGACTGGACCCACACCCACCGTTTCAACATGCGTACGTTCAATACAAGAATCGAGTGTAATACCATACTGATTAGGTTCAGAACATTGTCAAAGTCATATTCAGGTAGTCCGTAAATATGCATAACCAGTGTTCAGTGAGTTTGTTCAATTTTTATGTCTGCTACGTGCCAGCCCTTGTGAGGGCGAAACATGGATTCATGGTAACCTCCACGATGTTTCGTTATGTCTCTGGTGATGACAACTAATATTGATGTCAAGTGGTGTGCGCCGAGTTGCACCATGGATTACTCACAATGACGGGGAAAAAATCAAAAACGGTAACAACGCATGGGTTTAGAATGAAACGTGCGGATTGCAGTGAACAAGGTCGGTATGAGTGAGGTATAAGAGTAGGACGCGACTATGCTTATCTTCATACTGCTAATGTCGGACACTCCTGCGCCAGTTTTCCGCTCCTTCATGAAGCGACGGAGGGCCTACATCGCCTGCCTAAACTGCAGGAAGCGGAAAATCAAGGTATTCAACTTATGCGAGCTCTCGGAGCATTCATTGACGAAACTATACTCTAGTGTGTAACTATCTCCGATTCCGAAGACAGACCATGCACACGATGTGCTCGCAAAGGTCTCACATGCGAATTCGTTGCAGCGTCGGAGCATGATTCTGGGTCTCGCCCCAACACGCCGCCCGCGGAATCCGAGCTTCGAGCCCATACTCCCAGCCAGCAAGAAAGCGGCCAGCCAATCACAACTCCGTCTGCGGGACCATCAGGTTTACACAGAGGCAGAGAACCATCCCGAGGAGCCGCCCGCCCGTATGTACCCCAAGTTGGAACCAGGCCCTTGTATCCCGGGGGTGGGGTTCAACCACACCCATATCAATCCAGTACCTTGCGTTCACCTGCACTGTTTCCTAACCAGCAATCACCCGAGCCACAAGCCTCGATCCCGTACAGTTACCCACAGTCAGGGTCTCTTCCAGTAAGCATACATAATAATCAACCAGCATCTCAAGTTTACCATGGCCAGAACCCGCCGAGAACCACGGATCATTCAAATCCGAACACCGACGGCGGCGAATTTCTTTATAATCCAAACTACGGGCAATTCAACGTGCCCCAGGTTCAATCCAGTCACAGCATGTACGGTTGGCCCCAATCCACGGGGTGAGTTTGAGTTCCATTCCTCACCGGCAATGCGCAAGGCTGGCTAACGGAACTTGTCAGCCAATGCATCTGCCCTCCCGGAAGCCCCTGCTATTGTGGCGCAAATTTCAACCATTGAATTTCTTCGCTTTTATTTTCTTTCCTTCGATGACTCAATGTTCCTCTCTGCCGTGCGAATATTTGATATTCCCACCGCACAATGACATATGTACACTATATATACTGCCTGCGAGAAGGGCAAGTATTGTACTACATGGACACAATTTGAGCTATACAGATACATTATCCGCTTTCACGTCAACCCTAAGCAGGCTAAGCTTGTGCCACTGCGCCGGGCAAACGAGCGTGATCTGTTCGCCATAAACGGTGTTCCCTAACCTGCCCGACCACCCTCATTCAAGCTGGGTGGTCCTCTTAGGACTTCCATTTGACGTCAATAACTGACAATGAGCTGTGGCAAAAAGTTGAAACGCAACCAAGTTGAGTGGCGGAGATCGGACCGTGGGCCGTATCACTGCCACCGGCATGTTCCGATTGGCAAAGTTCGGTTCAAAATCTTGTGGCTTCTCACAAGAGATGAGTCGGTTGTTCTTGGGTTGTTTTGTCCCAGCCGTTCATTCTAGAAGAGTGTAATAGTTCAATTGCGAATATGCCGTCAAAGGACACACGATTTTATCTCCTCGTTACTGTAACCGGGGCCGTACATTGAACATATGAGGCACGAGTGAAAATTGTTAAGTAGTAAACTAAGGCGTCGCCAATGGAGATGAAATTATGACGCAATCTCATTTAATCGTCCATAGTTCTAATGTACATGTATGTATTAGAGCAGGCTATGAGCATTTTACACAGCGTCCAGTAGCCGGAAAACAAAATCCACAGGCGCCACCCAGCACGGCCACGGACGAGAGTCAGACAGACATATCATATCCCGGAGGGGGGTCGTTAGTCGGGCGAAGAACCCATTCCATCTGCGTTCCAGGAGAAATGATGCCCAATTCTAGATCTGACCTCGATGTGGCAGTGGTTGAAACAGACGCGGTTTTCCCGCTGGTCCGACTGACGGGCTCAATCACAGAAATTCGTGATTCGCTTGCCAACCTGATGAAACCAGTCGAATGTTTGCCGCGAAGCCGTGCAGAAAATGCGAGGAACGGGTCGATCGTCGACGGAGAATCCGACATTTTGGACTCCGGGCTCCGTTTCAGGCACCGTCGAACAAGGAAGACCACAATTATGGCAAAAACGACGGCACCAGCGACGCTGGCCCCAATAATTGCGTTGAAATCCGTGGGTTTTGGTCTGCCAACGGGGCTAAGATGGAATGGATATGTTTGAGTGACATCCTGACGTTAGGCGAGAAGAACGTACGAAGGACCACTGGAGGACGAGCTGTCAAACAGCGAAGTTTGTGACACTTGTTCGACTACCGTACGCGTTCCAGTACTCCCCTGGATGGATTCGTACATGGTAATCGCTGATCCAGCTGCAGCTGCAGCAGAAAACTCTCCGGATAAGACAACATCGGATCTGTCAGGGAGTCAAGAGGGATACTTTGGGTCCGGGTTTGGTTGCGTACAAGGTAGATGGGGAGGGAGCTGGACTGTTTGCCCCCAGATTACCTTGTGTCGAGGAAGTTGGTTCAATTCGAGTAGCTACAGTGGTCGGAAGTGGTTTTGCTGGTGTCGTAGGTTGTGTGGTTACTACGGGTTTGGTGGTTATCGTAGGTGTGGGGGCGACCGGTGTCGTCGGGGTGGAACTATCTCGAAATGAACGGGGGGAGAAACATATGGCTCACAGAATCAGACCTAGGTAGAAGGACCGTGTATGTTGGGCCAACAGCAAAGGGCTGATTTTTTCCGCTACATGAGGATCCATATCGTCAGGGATCTTCAGGCTTAGTGAGGGAAGGGAGTACGGACACAACAGCCGTGGAGTTGTATGCCTCGATAAAGTGTGGTCTTCAATCCGGTGAGCTACGGTATATCTTGATAGAACCTGACCACATACCCAATGTAACCGGGTGCGGTGATGAACGTTCCACTGCCCGAGAAGATCTGCCTGCCGGCGTAATCCAAACTTTCCCCGTTCTCGATGATTTCGAAGAAGAACTGGAGAGGATCGCCGGCCTCAATGGTATATGTGACCACGACCTGAGTGGCCGCTTCCACAGTCGAGGGGTTGGTGATCTTCATTGGACGACCGCCCCTCTGTGAGAGTAGATGCAAGAGGCACGGTTGGGGTGAAAAGACACCTGCCCACGGAACAGTATCCACGTAGCTGATATATGACTGGCTGACATAGAAGGGAAGCTGCAGCCTAATCACCACTGTTGGTATCAGTGAGTTCAAAAATGACCTTGAAATATCATTATCATTTTTTTTTTACTCACTTGAATTATACCGGTTCGATGCCGGCTTCTCCCGAATGAAGCTTTGAATTTCAACACGTGCTTCAACAAATTGGGTCGAGGAAAAAAACTCTGTAAGAACATGCCGCATTGTTAATGAGTCATATTAACCTCGCCGGCTTGATATAGAAGAGGCCAGACCAATCATCTCCTATCAAGGAGCCGGGATCACTGATAGAGAGTTAATGTGCCCTAGAATCCTTTCAAGCTTCAGGCGTTGAATTTCTGGAGCGTGCCAAATCTTTTGCCAGGACCAACTGAATATCAGCCTCAGTTCTGAAGCGCAAACTCAGCTGTAAAAGACCAATTATCTGCATGTCCGCATGTCCGCATGTCGGCCGCAGACAGGACACGTCGTAATCCCGATGAACTGGCAGCTGTCCTGTGGCCCGCTTATCCACTTATCAGAGGGTGACAATGATTTAGACTTGCCTGAAACTGAGCGGCACAGATAGAATGATTCAGCGAATACATATGCCAGGGCGGCTCAATCACCAGAGGCTGGTCTGCGACCACCAATCGGAAGACATTCCAGCGTGCAGCCGACGTGCGCCTCAGATAGAACAGCACCCAGGCCCTCAGACAGAACAGCAGCTCACATGCCCAGCTGCTGGCTTGTAATGCCGTGCACTGAACGACAGACAAGCAGTCAATTTATGCTCCAGTAGAAAGTTAGATCTTTTTCGACATTCCTCCGTCGTCCACATCAGAGAACTGCATACGGAGGATTTGCAGCCGAATTGCGCCATTCGCACAGTATGCCATCGCGGAGAAGGGAGCTGGCTTGGTGCCTGGCGTGTTGTGGTGCCTTTCGCCGGATATCATACCGGTGGTCGTCGAACGTCCCCCATTGAACCAAGTGGAATGATTGCAGAAGACAGGACAAGACAAGGTCACCGCTCTCTTGAATCGCTTCTTCAAATCTCTCGAATTTCGCCCAGCATGATCATGATGCGCTGGCCGACGAATATCCGTATGTCGCGAGAACGACCTGAAACCCAGGCCAAGCCTTACTGCATTTGACAGAACAATCCACTGGGTAGCAACCAAGGGCAGTGTTTTGTAGAAGACAAGACAAGACAAGGTCGTCGTCACCCTCGAATTTCGCCCAGTATCATGATGCACTTCGACGAATTATACTGTATCGCAAGAACGACCAGAAAACAAGGCAGGCCTAGTCCCGCATTTGACAGAACAAGCGGACGTCCGAACAAAGGGGACGTGAGCCCGGGTGGGTAGATATCCGGCGGCGTTCGAGCGAAATGGAAGCGCGGGAGTACAAGGCGACATCAAACTCAAATCAATTTTATTTTCGGTCAATCAACAACAATTAAAGCGGAGCCGACACACATGTACCCGCCGGCCTGGAGGCTGGCGGACATCTCTATCAGTCGACAATGTAGACTAGGCAATGACACGGACACAAGTCGCACAACGCAGGCGCAGGAGAAGAAGGCCGCCACTGGCATCATGATTGAGGATTGGATTTCAAAAAATACAGCTTCTACAATAATAATATATAAGGTCGATGCGGGGTCGGTGCCACAGTACACGGGCTCGTCAAGAGGCGGGGGTGTAACGGAAACATGAAGATGATGGATATGAGGGGTTGATATGAGTAAACGTAAAGGAGGCGAGGCGGTGGTTGTATTATAGATACAGATAATTACGGACGAGGAGACGAGACGGGGCGGGGGTATGTTCTGCAAATATGCACGGGGCTAAAGCTACAGTAGATCCAAGAAGACGTGGACGTGGACGTAAAGGGGCGCGTAAACGAGAGCGACGACAAGAGGAATGCAAAGCGTCGATTAGGTAAAAAGATGGACGGGGTAAGATGTGAGGTGAGGTGAGCAAGAGAGGGAAAGAGGAAAAGGAGGAGCCGGTGGGGCACGCGATTACACGAACTCGCTAGCATAGCTGTCGTACGCAGACATCTCCATGTCGTACGCAGGCGCAGGCGAGCGGGACGACGCGCGCAACTGGGACGCAAAACCGAGCGGGGACACATCATCCTCGGAGGGGAATTCGAACGGCGGGTACGCCGCGTCCTGCTGCCCGTGCTCGTGCTGGGGTGCCGGCTCCTGCTGCTGCTCCCCAGCATCCGCATACGCCTCCACCTCCCCATACGCCATCGGCGTCGAGTGGTGTGAAGCATACCCAGCGTCGGAGTACGGCCCGGTGTTGTTGTCGTCGAACATATGCTCCCCCTGCTGCTGCTCGTACGCCTGTGCCTGCTGCTCGGCGAACTCGACACCAAGCGGGCTAACCGCATGCACAGGCTGGGGCGCATGCAACACCGTCTGCTCCGACGCGGGCGCATCGAACGGGCTCACTGCGTCGCTCACGGGTGAGCCCGCCGACCCAGACGCGCCGAACGAGTTGAGGAAACCCGCCTCGAACAGCGAGGTGTCCGCGTCGGGGAGCTCCTCCTCCTGCTCCTGCTGCTGCTGCTGTCCTTGCTCCTGGGAGGCATACTGCGGGAACGAGGACGGCGAGAAGAACGCCTGCGCGCTGCTCGCGCGGCGCCCGACGGGCCCGTGGCCATTGCTGCCGCTGCCGTTGCCCCATCCGCCACCGAACGCGCCCGCGTAGGAGAACGAGCCGCGCGCGCCGCCCATGCCCATACCCGAGCCAGAGTTGAAGCTGAAGCTTGGGCGCGGATACGAGAAGCTGCTGCCGGTGCCGTTGCCGCCTGTCCATGAGAAGGACATGCGCCCGGGGCCAGTGATGGAGAGCGGCATGCCGGCGAGGGAATCGTCGTTCGAGCTCGGCGGGGGCGGGAGGGTGAACGCCGACGCAGACTGCGACTGTGAGGGGAAGCCGAGCGCGGGGAGCGTGATGCCCATGCCGTTGCCCTCCTGGTACATGAATGGCGGGAAGGTGTACGAGTAGTCGTTGGGGAGCGGGACACTGGAGCTGCGGCGATGCCGCCATGTGTCGTTGTTGTGCTCGAGCGGCATGGGGAGGGAGTACGGGGAGCCAGCACCGGAGCCCGAGGGTTGCGAGCTTGCGAGCGAGGAGGACGGGGGCGACGAGGGCATTTGGAGTTGTGGATAGTACATCGGATCCAAATTCAGCGGGGACGGGAATTTGGAGCTGGCGTGATAGGGAAGGGAGACAGGCGACGGGGACGACTGAGCGAGCTCGGCTTTCCGGCGCGAGTCGAGGTCGCGGACAGCCCAGGCGAGCTCCTCGCCCTTCTTCCCCTGGAGGAGAAGAGCAGCGACCTCTTCACACCGACGCTCGTCCTCTTGTGGCGTCAGCTGGCCTTTTGGGATGCTCCCACTGGTGCTTTTCGACGCAGGCTGGGCAGGCGGCGCAGCAGGGGTGGAGGTGGACGCGGAGGCGGCGGCGCCCCGCTTGTTATGTACTGGACGGAACTTGTAGTCGGGGTATTTGAGCTTGTGCTCCGCCTTGGCGTGCTTGGCTTTTGTTTCCCAGATGTGTTTCTCGGGAAGAGGGAGTGCGCGCCAGCAGTTGCCTATCAAGAAGATCGGTCAACGGTAAAGAACATTTAAGCAGATAAACCTACCGATGATCTTGCTCAGGCTGCCGTGGTTGGTCTCGATGCTGCCTGGGACGTGTTTTTGACGGACAAAGTCTGCGCGGAAAAGCATGAACGCATTCGGAGGTCGAGGGACGTATCCCTGGCTGCGTCTCTTGCCGGGAGGGATCCGTCTCCTAGTGGGCGGTGGTGCTGGTGTGGCGCTCGGTGGGAACAGTGGTAACGGGAGGTCGGTGGTGAGCGACGGCGAGGCAAAGGGTGAAGGTGTCGGCGACGGCGCCGAGTAAGATATCGGCGTGACATTGGGCGCAAACGTTACTGGGGCGTTGGGCGACGTCGGCGGAGTGTAGCCGTACGTTCCCGGCTTTGCGAACGCTATCTCCCAATCAGCTTCAGGCAATCGCTCCAACCACAAGGACTCACAGATTGCTGCCAAAGAGCTCCGCCGTCTACCCACTGCACTCCCCCGACGCGAGCTAAGTCTCACTGCAGGCATTCTTGTTCTCGAGTCGTCGCGGATAATGGTCGAGTAGAAGGAGAGCCGAAAACAGCAGGACAATGGGAAAATGGATTCCCATTGTCCTGCCCTTATATCAGCTTCCGTAAGTTGTGGCCACATCACCTCGGAGTTCGCTTCCGCCTTCCGCCCCTCGACCCCCGCTTGATCCCCCCTGACCCCGTCCTCCCTCCAGCTCCCGTAGCCCCTCAAACCCGATGCCCCCTCCAATTCAGCTCCCCTCCGACGCGCCCGACGCGTCCTGAAGACGACGCTCGACGTCCAGAGGCAGCGGGACGCACATGATGCATACCTGGACACGCGGTGATTACTACCTAATTTGGACGTTAGCTTGTTACCGAATGTGGCTGCTCCCTTGTCACTTGAGAATTTCACCGTGGGGGCTTGTGGGCCTTGCCTTCCGTGAGCGCCTTCTTGATACGCGGTAAAAAACGAGGCTCGCCGCTCTTTGCAAGAACGTTGTGGGCGCGGATCCCCCCTAACGGACGACGGCGTTGGAACATAACACGGCCTTCCTCGCTTGGGGCGCACTGCGTCCACGTCGGAATCGCAGTGCGAGCTGCCAGCATCAAGTCAGATGAGCCATGGGAGGAGCTAGCCACTCGCCTTCTTCATCATCCATATCACATCCCCGAATACTCATATTCACATTGCCCCAAGGGTGGTGTGATCCCACAGCGCGCCCTGGATCGTGTCCTTGTTCCTCGAATGTCCTAGGGTCGCCCATCAGCGACGTTACTCTTTGCCTTGTACTTACTGGCGCATGCACGGCTCTTTGTCCTTGTTCTCGCTCGACGTCGCCTCGCTTCCCTGCAATCCGAGCCCCGCCGCAGTCAATTAACCCCGCTGCCTCGTGTTGTATAATTGAACGTTCTTGTGGAAAGTTCTGTACTGTATTTTTGGCCGGCGGCGGCGTCTTCCCGCCGGAATCCACTGCGGAATCCATTGCGTCTGGAAGCCTAGGGAAGCCTCGTCATTTCTGTACGCGACGAGAGCTCGGATTATAAGGATTATGGCAACGCACCGCACCGTTCGTCTGAAATGACTGCGGCCCATACCTTCACCCTCGCGTCGTCGAAAATCTTTCTCAGCCGGCGCGCATGCGAATCTAAAAGTAAGCGCCTCGTATTGGCCAATGGAGCAGTCGCGCGGCTGATCTTCCAGTGCCGTTGGAGAAGTCGCAAATGATAATCTTCCTATGCGGCGCGTATTTGATTCAGAGTGGGACGTCTTCATCGTGCTAGACTGGATGAATCGTGGGCTGCCCAGCGAGCCGCTAGCGAGATCCTCGGCGCTGCAACCCTCGCTCTTCTTTGTTCGCTCGCGCGGCGCAGGGAATCAATCGCTCTGTGTTCTCGGCGGGATTCTTGAAGAGGAAACTTTGACACGCTGGTCCGTGCTGCGTATAACGCCGCCGGGTATTTCTTGAGGCCGAGGGAGGTGCTGGAAAGCGCGCATATATCGAGTTCGCCGAGATTCGGGTATGCTCGCCAACCCTGAAGCCTAAGCGTCGGAAGATATCAATCTTACTTGAACTTGAGACGCGAGAAAGATCGTGTGTTGGGCGTCACCATTGAACAGTGTATTCATTTTGATTCTTCAGGATCGTATAGGTGGGCGGCCGTCGATTTCTCCGTTCCACAATCAAGGACAGTGGCGAGCGCGGAGAAAAGAGACAGTACTGGACACGCGTCTTGTCTTTGTCAGAGTTATCCGTCGTGAATCGCAGACAGTTGGCGATCTGGTGGAGGCTTTACGCCGTTCTGAAAACAGTATGCATGCCTTTTATCGTCTTTGATAATGACGAAGACCGCCTCAAAGAGGACCATGTCGTCCTTGTCGTCCTCGAGGCTTGAAATTAGACGTCGATTTTGGCGCGTAAAAGAAGAGCTCAAGAGCAGAGTGTAACGCATGCGAGTCGAGCCGTTGTTGAAGGAGAGAAGAGAAAGGAAGAAAGACAGGCAGAAAGAGCGGAGTCGTGGTCGGCTGGATACGTAAGCTTGAGAGGGACAAAGAAGAAACCGGATTTGGCTTTATTACCTTTGACAAGAACTTCAAGCTTCAAGTTTGACTTCGTGACCTTGTAAAATGGAAAGGCCTGAAATAAATGTGATGAGATGACCTAGGTTATTCTGAGGTGCGCTGTTCTCATTCTTTGCGCCATACTGTATTGGCGAATGATTACATATTCGACATGGAGGTTGAATTGAACTTGAAAGCCACTAGATCTGAGAAGCATAATTATACCTTCTAGATGAGCATAGATCATGCGTCGAGAAAAGCGCATTTTGTTTTTGAATCGTAACCGAACATCAAGACGTCCCAGAGAAATCCGAGTATTGGTCGGAAATGACCTGAATATTTCGCCTTCGGAGGTGTTGGCAATCATCCCCCAAGAAATCCGTGCGAGCGGCTATAGACAATGCGAGAAGAAGTTACCAGAGCCTTTACGCAAGAATTATGGGTAGTTTGAAATCACTCCAAACATTCATGAACGGATATTCCAACCAAGCACGAGGACGGAGATGATTTAATCCTCTTGGTATGAAGGCGGCACGGTAGTAAGCGTCGAAATTTGAGATTCCGTTTCACGGAGATGTCCGTGAGTTCCTGTTCGCGCGAAGTATCTTCAGGCGTGTACAGTATGAATGAACAATATTACCTTGGAGTACCAGCAGCGAGGAAAATACCTGCAGCCAAATTTCCTCGAGACCTTACTGGCGGCTCCCATCGCAAGACTGTCTTGGCGTCTGAAGAATATTAATGAGGGGGCCTATAGATTACCTATCCATTATTTTGCATGGCCTCGGTCAGGCTTTCCCGGACCGCAATCCGCATCATGTGATTCTGAAAATTTGAACTTGAAAGTTTGAACGCCGTGGTTTCAACTCGGGTTCTCTTACTCGGGTTCTCTTACTGCGGTATTTTGTTTTCAACCGTAGCCGGCCCACGATCGCAGGCTCGAAAAAAAAAGCTCCCAGACTCACGTACAGTACTCACGGGCGGGTATAGCAGATACACATGTCTCTGCGGTTTTTGAATCATTCTCCGTCGTTCGCTAAGGTTGACGCAACTTCATGTTTGAGTATACCACCACCACACGCTCGAGACAAAAATTAGGACTGTTAGTCATGCTTGAGAACCGCCCATCCCGTCGGATCCGTCCACCTTCTCTAAAGGCAGGCTATAAAAGCACGACTTCCCTGTAAGTATTAACAGAAGAATCCGTTGGCACCCCTCAGAACGATATTATTTTCGGCTGTACTCCTCCTTCTTCGAGTGGCACTTTGCGGTCGTGGTCCATTTAAATTCCAAATTTGCGACACCTCAGCCAGCCCCACCACCGAGGTCCAGGATGATCAAACTGGCGCTCTTATCGTCTTGCCCCCTCAGGCTACAGAGACTGGTTTGAAGCAGATTCTAGGCAAGCTCAAGCGTGCGATGTAGACTTACTCTTTGTTGGATCCCGCACTAACCACCAGTCTGGTTGAGTGGTTAGTGCGGGATCCAACACTCTTCGTTTAAAACTCGTAGACGCCGAACACCCGTTTATTGCCCCAGGTCTAGACGACCAACGCGGACGTGAGTTTTTGCGACCCTGCAAATGGACTTTAGCCTGCCGTTCGTGACATTTCTATGCAATAATTTTATCTTTGAATACGCTGGCCAACCATGGGTACATTCCAAGAAAGTGGGATGGTTCCTGAATCCTCGTTCGCGAGCTACTAAACTAATCATACACCAGTGGAATCGCCTCCTTTGAAGAAATTATCATCGCTGTTATGGAGGTCTGTGTGTTTGATGTTTTCTGAACGCTCACTATTTAACATTTATGTAATTGTCAGGCTTCAATCTCGAATTGATTTTTGGTGCAAATCTTGCCGCCACCGGTTTGGTGAGGGAATGAGACAAAAATTAAATCAGGAAGGGTCTTAGACAAGTCTCAGTTGACTCGGGGAAATCCCTTCATCGACAAGGTCTCCATTGGCGGCGTTTCTCCTCTGGTCCCACCTCTCCGCATTCATGTCATCGTCTAACTTGTTCACCAGGCGATGCCTCCATGACACGGACGGACGCGTTCATCGGCGATAATCGCCACTTCCAAAATATCTTGTATGATCTGGTATGTGTCTTCCTCTGTACCCGTCAAACTTATTTAGCCTGTGTCTTTTCAGGACTTGTTGCAGCTCGGAAAGTTCGGTGACAACGGACCGTTCGGTCACAACACCGTGTTCAATCTCCCAACGCTCATTGGAATGAAGAAGCTAAATATCATGATAGCAAACCCTAAGGTGGGGCTTGCCTGAGTCATTTGCGCCTTCCATTGAATTATTCGAATGTAGTTCCAATTCGGTGCCCAACACATGAGTGCTGCGTATGCAGAGGCACCATTTATCGTGAAGTATGTCGCATCCTAATTCTTCACATCAGTTGAACTCAGTGTTCGTCCTTAACAGCGTGTTCGCAAATGGTGGGTATTCTCACTCCGTTCCGTCTCCGGTGACTGGCGGGTGCCTGAACATGGTCGCAGGTACCACGAAGCAAGCAACTCTCCCCATCATAGGCTTTTTTTTCCGTAATCAAACCTTCCCTGTCACTTGGTACCGAGCAGCCGCACCGGTGACTGGAGCTGTTGTCGGGGCGACCGCGGCGCAAATTGGGGCGGCCATTGACCTGCCCCCCGGGTAGAAACAACGCGCAAGGCGTGTATGTCGCCGACCCTGCGCCGCCTCCGCCGTTCAACAGCAGCGCTGTACGTGACCCTGGCGATGATTCATTCAACACCCTTGGAAATAACTCTCATGCAGGCCTGCTTTGCGTACTTTGACCAGGCGGCGAATACGCCTAGCGTCCTCGTCAACACCACCGGTTTATTCAAGAAAAATGTTGATTTCCTAACGGGCATTCTATTCAGGTTTGCGTCTACGAATGGCTGTGATCAGCAGGTCCTTCCGTTCGGCCCAGCTGGAGTATAACACCCATTATTGGCAAAAGTAGGGGTCCGAGGTGACATGAAAAACATTCTATATCAGAGAAATTTTCCGGACCATACTGGGCTATACCAACCCCCATGCCTGAGGTTGATTGACCCATTGGCGGCAAAGAAGCGCATCAGAGTTGTGAGAGCTATCACCTTGCCGTTGCAGCCGGCATCAAATCGAGGTTGAACTTGCAAGTTGGAACTCGCTGTAAAACCAGAAGGCACACACTTGAACTTGTGTGAAAACCACAGTCTACAGCATGGAACCAACAATAAATATCGAAAACAATGACAGTCGTCTTTTATTCCAAGTCGCACACTCTGGTTTTGATGCTAAACCAAGTTGAGATTGATCAAGTTCTCATCACGAGCCGAAATGATCCGCATCTTAAACAAGATATGGCCATCAACAGAGCCCCTATTTGTACGGACAGCCCGACATGTTGTCTGCGCCGTATCTTTGTTTTAAGCGAAAAAAAGGCTGTATGTGATTTAAAAAAAGACTCTAGAGTCTAGTATGTATCATCGCATAATATCCAAAACTTCAAACAACGGCGCAGAGCGAGCTTACCAACCAGAAAGGCATTATGTAGGTACCAAACAAAAGTTTCCACAGCCAAAAAAATGAGGCTAGGCGCCCCACCATAGGTTGCGAACTTGTGATACCTGACGAAGCCAAGGGTAGCGCCGCGTCGGTGAAGAAAAGTGCATCAAGATTGTGAGAGCCATCATTTTGCCGTGGCAGCCGGCATCAATTCAAAGTTGAACTTGAAAGTTATAGAATTCGAGGTAAACCAGGAAGCGCACACTTGAATTTGGGGGAAAAGCGTCTGCAGCGTGCGTCCAGAAATAAATAACGAAAAAAGATACTACTCGATACCGCTTGACGGCGAAGTTCGAACAGTCAAGTGGCGTTTGTTGATCATCAAACCAGATACTAAGTCCAAGTACATTGAATTGCCTTACATAGGCCTTGGTTTTGACATGAAATCTCGCGGCAACATCCGACTATACCTAATACCCTTCAATCACTCATTTTATGGCATGTCTTTCTGATTCGGGACCTTGCGTCGGTAATCTATCCTATCCTATCAGGCGTACAGTATCCATAGAAGGCGGAGAACTTTCACTGCCAGTCAGACTCCGACTTTAGAGACTCTGTTAGATTTCGTTCACAACGTTTAGGTACATTGTTGAGGGCGACGCCAGTCCGCGTTTGTGCTTTACTGACCTACGAGCTCCTACGAGACCGTCGGAGTTTAAGTTGCCGTAGACGATGATTGGCGATTTGTTGCAAGATTTGTTGACCGTGACGATAATCTTTGAGAGAAGGATCGGAACCCGGGCCGGTCACATGACGTCGCCACCGTCTTCAAGCGCTTCTGACGCTAGGCACGGTTGAAGTTGCATCTACAGCGTCGGACTCGACAGTGATCTGCGGGAAACGAAGCCTTTGCCTCATGATGCCACATTTCTTCAAAGTTCAAACTCTGCTGGGTGTAAGCTAGTGTCGCCTCGGAACTTGTTACCAACATGTACAAGTTCCAAGGGCCACACTTGAGCGAGTTCACGGTTTTTCAACTGCTGATTAGTGTTGACCGATACAGGCATGAAAGCTTGTTCAATCCCTCCGTTACTTGGTTCAAACTTCACAACTTCACAATGACTCATCTACAGGGTCGGACGATCCGCATGTGTATTGCTACAGTTTCCCTGTCGACTCTTGTCATGACGCTTATCCCGAATTCTTCTTATCCCATGGTTGTCCCATGGAGCGACTTTTGTCTCAATTGCCAGAGCGAACAGCGAGGCGAACGTATACATATCCTACTGGCGAGGTCCCACACTTGGTTGCCACAGTGCGCAAAACTTTCTCTTTCAAGTAGGTTTGTGACCTGGACCGTGGACGAGCGAAGTCTCCGGCAAGCCTTATTTCCGACCCGGATTTCTGGGTTCACCCAATTTTTTTCGCCATACACATCGCTCAGTCCTGCTCAGTTCAAGTCAACCTCGACTCAGTACACCATCGCCCCAGTGGTCTAGGTAGCATCCACCTTGGGAACGGCACCCATTACTTATGTATAATCTCCATCAAACAGGGAGACAGAACCATGTTGCATCATGCGACCGAAGCAGCAATGGATATCATTGATTCTCTTCTATCCTGATGCCGCATCAGTCCCGTAGTTTCAATCCGGTTTCGGGACTCGGGAGACTAATCCAGCTCCGATACTTCATCTGAATCCCCACACAGTACACTCGATACGATGGCACACCTCAGAGTCGATAGTCTCCAAAGCAGCCAGATACGCACGACTGCAGATAGTCGCTTGTCTGCATACGATGTCCCTTCACCTCGCACTCCGACCTACTCCCATGTTTCGAGCTTTCGGTGAAATACTTCCGAGAACGCATCCGACGGAATCTCACCGTACAATAGGTCGCCGCAACTTGAAGTGCTGCTCTACTGCCCCTTTTCAAGAACAGCACCCCCTATTTCAACAACCCACCGGCCAATGCCCGCGTTCGGAGTAGACGACGTTATTAGTGGCAAGATCATCATAGACCCGAGTTGCCGAGCAGGTCGCGTTATTTTAACCGCAAGTGATTTCTAACAAACTCTTTCCGTGAATAACATTACTCGCCCATAGGTCGCTGGAACTGTGAACTACAACAGCACGGAGGAAGAGGGAGCTCGGAAGCAGAGACATATGTTTTTCTGCGCCTCCAATATTATCCACATCACTTCCTCAGATTCCAGCCCACCTCGGTCCGGCTTTCGCCAAGTATTCTCGGTCAAGCGGCGACAAAGTCGTGCTACGCTGGATTCCGGAGAATCGGGAACACGCGCACATCCGTTTGCGTTCGATATAGGGCATGACAGGTCGGCGGGGGAGATAATACCGAGCACATTTTCCTCTCCCGACACCCTACGCATGCCCTTTGAAGTGGCTTACCAAGTCACAGCAACCTGGGAACCGTTGAAAATCACGGAACAACCGTCGGTGTAAGTAAAGTAATTCGCACGCCACGCTTTCCGTCTCATTCACCGGTCGCAAAAGGTTAACGATTCCCATCGCCATCCAACCCGATCCAGATTTCCACTCGCTGGACGGGCTTCCTCAAAAACGAAATCCATGGATCGAAATTCCTCTCAAGACACAGCGGGAAGTTCCGTTTCGAAGTGCAGTTCGTGTTTTGAATGCTTCCTAGATATTCGAACTTAACGTTCTGTCCAGGTTACACTACCTGAATCTTTGACCTTCCTGCGAGCCTCTTCTATCCCATATTTTGTCGTCTTCACAACTACACCCCGCTCGAAAACCCTCGCACGCGAAATCGCTGCCGACGCGACGATATCGGTCTCTATTTCCACCCAGCTGACCATCACGGAAGCAACTACAGTTGCTTCAACTGCTCCAGGGAGCCTCATGAGCGTCGTTTCATCGGAGTCGCGATCCTCGGGGTTTCCTTTCAGAGTGAACATGCTCAAGAGGATACGCTCGAAAACTTCTATTTGGTCTTCAACTCAATCCTACTCCTCCGACTTGCCTGATCGTGCGTTAAAGCCTCTCCCAGCTTTGCCTCCGCGCACCACATTCTCGGAGACCCAGACGGTTTACAACAAAATATTTCTTGGCTTTCCAAAACGACCGCGGCATCGCTCGCCTGGCCAAGGGCACCCCTCATTGGATGCACATCGCGCCCTGCCGGATGGTCTTCACAAGGAGACGATTCCTCTTAGTCGTAATATGCTCGCCAGTTTTCAAAGGAATGGTGTTTCATTGAAGGTGTGTGGGGAAGTTCTTCCTATATTTTCCGCCCGATAACTAACGCTCTTCTAGTATTTTCTGGACGTCTCCGTTCTGGTTGGTCAAGATGAGTTACATGCTCGGATTCCAATACGAATAGCATAGCGTTTCTCTCCTTTGGATGATAAGTTAATTAATTTAATATGCACTGCATTGAGAGAGAACACGTCCGATCGCCATCGTACAACATATGCGGCGTAGAGCTCCGACCAGCCACCGCACGCCTTTGCAGACCTCAACCGGTGCCACCACTACCGGGTTGACCACCACAGAAACACGGCCCTTGACAAAAGGTGCAGCTGATTTTTCGACGTAAGCCGAACACCTCTAACGGCCAGAAAGTTCCCGCGTGCTCACCTCGCAAATGAGGATCCCCATGCTAGCACCAGATTCTCGGAGTTGTAATTGGGATACCCAGCATAGGCGACCGGAAAGTCGCGCAAAGATGGAACCTGGAACGGAGGATATGGGTAGGCTGACTCGTCCGGCGGAGTAGGCCGAGGTTGCGGTGTGCTAACGAGGCGAGGCGAGGAGGCGTGGTGGGTGTAATCGAACCCATGCGATCGGATGCCGGACTGGCCATGTGCATGGAGATTGGATATTGGTCTGCCTATGCGGTCGTGCGAGGGGTACGGATCCAGCCATTCAGCCGGCGCCTTCATTGGAGAGGTAGGCGGACCTTGCGATGAAGAAACGTCACCGTAACCCGGCGTAGGCGGCGGTGGACTCTGTTGGACTTTGGGTCGCGGCTCATTTTGCCCCGAAACTGCGACATATTCACAATCGAGGCCTTTTTTCGTGCATCGTTTGCACGGTTCTTGTCCGGATTCGTCGTTGAGGTTGCTGCACTATTGAAGGTAAACGTTGTGTGAACGTCCCATTTGTTAGTCGAGCACATCACGGGCATTTGATAAAGCACTTGCCTTGACTTTACGTTTACGACAGTTTGAGCACGCTATGAACGCTCGTTTGCGTTGGATGAGGAACACGGATAGTGAAGGAGAACTGTCGGACATGTGAGTGTGCCTGCAAGAAAGCGACTAGAAATTTATACGGGCGCGACGCACCGGCTTTCAATTGCTGTAGTGGAATGGATGAGCGGAGATGACAACCATGATGGTCCGATATCATAATCTCGTGTCGCCGGAGGACAATCTCACTGAAATTGGAATTGTCACGGAAAAGTAGCTCGAGGTGGGAAGATCCAATCTCCTACGTGGTTCGAGACCTGTGATAGCACTTGAGTTCTGCCCAAACCGCAGTGATCCGGGGATGATGGGCAATCGGCCGAAAAAATTAGTCCACTTGTGGATCCGTGGATCCGCCTGAAACATCTCTTTGCATTCCGAGTCGCAAAAGTGAACGAATCCCAGATATCGGCTGCGAGGACAAATGGAAGAGGTGTAAATCCTATACACGTTGCTTGCGGGCGGCCCAAGTTCAAGTCTTAGATGATAGGTATAGCAGTGCTGAGAGACAGAATCCAGATGGCTAGGCAAATTGCATGACCCGAATGGAAAGATGCATCATTCTGCACGGACGGTCGCCAGGGATAGACGTGTTTGAGCAAGATCGCCGGCTCGGTTTGAATGGCCTTGAGAGAAAACCAACGAATCCGAACGTCCTCGTGCCCCGAAGACCAAGGGCCGAAGGATCTGTGTCCAGGAATACCACAAGACCCCGCAAGAAACTCACGCTGTCCATCGTGTGCGCCAAATTATTGATGCAGTACCCGCCACTGTGGAAGTATGTGGACCCAGTTGCACCACTTCCCCTGCGGAAATCACGGTGTTTGTAGAAGGGCATATTCGAGCACATCCTCGTGTACCTTCCTGCTGAGTAACCTCTGAATAAAGCCAGATGCGGAGCCGATCACACGGGCCCAGAGGTCTGAACCGACCTGAAAATGAACGCACGAAGTCGCCGTGATGACGAGAGGACACGTCAGTTTATATCTGTACCGAAGATCAAACGTGTAAGGCTTTAAAAAAACTGAATATCGGCCCACCCACATTTTTCAACCAGTCGGGGGCTGGTTCATCGAGGAAGCCCTCGCCAGTTTTATGCTAGACTCTTCATAGTTCTGGACAGTCCGCCAGTTGTAGCGCATTTTTTTTCCCGGTGAAAAGTAATTATTTGCATCCAGAACGCCACAAAAGCCCATCAACGTTCCTCTGGCAAGGGAAGGAGAGCTGTTACGGCCACATAAACTGTTGCGGCCGTCACGGAGAATGGAGCTTGAGCTCAAGATAGGCAGTGCTTGTGAACAAGTGACGGCGGAAAACTGTCGATAAGCCGTTAATAGCTGGTTTCATTTCGGAGAGCGTATGCGTTCCAATGTGTGCTCGGTCCACGTCGGTAAAGGCTGCCCTTCGCAAGAACAGCTAGCTTGTATTGATGTTGGCAAAGGCGAGCTCACTCCTGCTCCTCTCTCGGAACTTATTACTGTAAGCGTCCTTTGTACCGTGTTTGTTCTATGTGAGAAAACGTAGTGAAGAGCGCCAAGGTGTTCATCAGGCCCGCCCGGTGGCTGATCGACAGTTTAATTGTGCATGGGATGAAACCATACTTTCGTTACGTTTCGTGGACCTGCACGAACACGAGTACCAGGTCTTGTTGTTTGTTTCGGCGTCAGCATACGGACATTCGGGTTTGATCTGCCGAGGAGCCCGATATTCTCCACGGAGTTTGAAATGGTGTACTGCACCAGGAAGAGATTGTTAATCGAGACTTGGTAAGTACATATGACGATGTTGGCTAGTGGTCTTGAACTGGAAAACAGGCAAAAACGACGCGAGAATATGTGATTAACTGCATCACTGTATGAGTCAATTCGCACGAGCATCAAGGCGAGATGAAGAGTGAAGGCCTAGGTGCGATGTAATGGCACCGCGGGACCACGATGAGGCCAACGGAACACAGATTTATTCCTCTGGTAAGATATTCGTGGAACAACGCCGGAGAAAAGGGATTCCCTTCATCCCAGGGGTGAATGGAAGGAGGGCATAAATTTGGCCTGGCAGCTCTTAACGAGCTTTGGAGCCGATTCGTGCAAAGACCCCGAGTTTAAAGTTGTTGCCATCTTGAAGATTCAGAGAACCCTGAACGCTGATGGTTCCTCGTTATTTTGAGAGATTGTGATTGAATCGAGGTGATCGCTGCGAAGAGGCTATTGCATTCCGCATTGATTCGGCGTCCAAACTAGGCTGCCAATCGGAGAGTACGAATCGCGCATACGAAGACGAGTTACAGTACAGGGTGTGCATCCAGATTCCAGAGGTTGGCGAGAGCTCAACTTGAAGATTCGACAAAGCCCCACCAGTCCGAAATTTCTTCCTCATCCCGGTGGGAGATAAAAATAAAGGTGGCTGCAGTTGAAAGGTCGGATAAAAGGCGGAGGGGCAGAGTGTGCCGTCAGTGTGACAGTGATTTGTCACGACGGTAACTGTCACTGCCAGCCTGCACTCAATCTATCAGCACCCGTTCAGCCTCGACTTGGTTCAGACTATTCTTGGTTCCTTTTTCTGTAGTGCCTGAACAATTCAACAAAATGGTCCAAATTCGCAGCATTTGTTCCACTGCCAAGTTTCCATAGGCCGGCGACCTTCGCGGCTTATCGCCTGGCTCTTCTGGCGCCGAGTAAAAGTCTTGCGGAATAGCACATCATGTCTATTTGGAACACCGCCCGTAGCCGTTGCGGGCGTCTCTTGATCGTGGAGCAACGTTGGGATTTCTTCCCATTCATCAGCACGTTCCCCGATGGTGTGAAGAAAACTGGGGAAATGTAGCGCCTGTTGTCTACTATTCTACGGGCGAAATGTGCCTCGTTGTGCCTGTTACCTGGGACAGTGCCCCGCTCTGACTTCGGACGACCCTCCACTGTCCAGTGACTTCTGCGAACCACTTCATCATGTTTCGCTGGTCTTGAGCCGGCTTGTGAGATGCATCGCAAACTGTGAGTCATCCTTGTGTCCTTAGGAAGCCGATTTTAACGGGTTTGTACAATACAGGTACTCCGTCGTCAGCGTACTGGGACGTAGCTCAAGGGTGGACTTGATATTGCATGTAAGAACTCGATGTGACTGGATGCTCGAACTCACTCAGTCATCCAGGGAGATGGTCTTCTGCTCTACATCTGCATTTCAATCGCCTCCGGGCCAGCGTTTCCTCCACACACTGCAGTGTAGGGTCGGCCTGGATCTCGCACTCTAGCGAGTCGTGCAGATCCTCGACGTATGCCCGCGCATACCCCGAATCGCGGATGTGCCATCCCGTCGCGGCCCCTTTTTTTGCGAGTGCGGAACACTATCACGCGTGCGATATGCCCACACCAGGTGCTCCGAGTCCCCAGCGCCCATTCGCCTCTTACTTTCCTATGCTGAACGATGCCGTCTTGCCCGACCAAGGCTGTACCACCAGGGAGCAATTTTCAGGTAGAATGCAGCGCGATCTTCTGGCGATAACGCTTTAATCTACTACGGACGACTGCCTGCTCTCCCAAAACCAATTTGGATGCGGGCGCCAGTGCATTGACTCCCAGTGGCCCATAGACATATGTAGCTCATCGCCTTCGGGTCTTTCACCATCTCGACATGCTTCGAGAGGGATCATACCACCCCTCGTACCGGCCGGATCGACCTTCCCCCTCGCGCTCATCCTCGCAACCCGCCGTCCTCCCCTCGTGCCCTAACAATTATCGTCTCCCATCCCCTCTCCGTCGTCCCAGTCCAGCCCCCTCATCTCCACCCTACCGCCCTGAGCTCCGGCCGACCATACCACTACACGTCCCCTATTCCCGTGGCCGTGTCCTTGGCTCGCTTCACATCGCCCTCCGCCTTCCATCTTGGAATCTGCTCCCTGGCCGTCTTCGTCTCTAATGGCAAAGCTGATGCAGCTAGCAAGCAAGGCCGGAGCCAGACGCAACCAGGGCGAGCTACATGCGGGTCCCGGAAGACGGAAGACGCCTACGCTCGCTCTGGATGCTCTTACCGTCGCGGAGCCAGACCCTGAACAGCGAGGGACGAGCAGCTTTGGGAGGGCAGTTGCCCAGAAGCTGAGCGTCGTGCTGCTGGGTGTCCCTATTGTCGCGACGCCAAGGTGCCCCGCGCCATCGAGCTTCCTCGCGCTTAGAGCCGTTGAGGGGAGGCGGGTCTTGTCCGTAGCTGCGGACGGAGTCGGATTTGGGTGCTTATTCATTTCTTTCCATGGACCTGGCTGGCGATGCCGTAGCTTCGAGCCTAGGTGTATAGCCAGGCGCCTCAAACGTTCACCCCGACGCCGACGAATCTCGCGAAAGGGGCGCTCTTCGCTTCTAGTCCACTCGTTGTATGGGGACGCGCAGGGCAAAGACTAAGCAAAGACGCAGCTCTCGTCCCCTCCGCCGACCTGCCAGTGTCATACCGGCATCGTCACATGGTGCACCTCAAGGACCTGTCTACTGTCCGCTGAAGCCCACCCGTGAAAGGTATCGCGGAAGGCACCAGCTCGCTGTCTTGCAGCCTCCTTCAAACCCCCCGTGTATGCCAAGCTTGCGGCAGTCGAAGAACGTGGGGATACATGAGCGCATGCCCACGCCCAAATCGACGGTGCCCAGCGAACGCTGCCACCTCATACTTTCATACCCGGAGTTTAATCATGGTGTCCAACGGTGGTCCCTTGGCGCCGATTCCGTCCTCAATGACGTCGCCCCCACTCGTCAGCATCGCGCGGGAGATGAGAAAAAGAGGCGACCGAATCCAGGCATCGGCAGTCACGCGCCACACAGCTACGTTTCATCGACGGGCCATTTACGTTGCCTTTTGCCTTATCTCCATCGTGGCTGTAAGGACGGCCCTTCTATTATATTCAATATTCGCGCCAAGCACATATAAGCGATCTAAGGCAAGCCTTCGTCGCCCCCAGGATACGGATGCCTTCGCGCGAGGCCAACGTAGGCGGCAGCTCCGCTGTGATTCCTCCCAAGGTACGTTTCCCTCCGTCGACGCGCCCTGGAACACCACTGACGCGCGGGGCAACGCAGACGCAACAGCGACGCCGGCGCGTAGCGTCCATCGTCTCCATCCCGCCAACAGGGAGCGGGAGCGGGAGCGCCTCGAAAAAAATTGCGCTCCTGCGCGGGGCGGCGCTCGATCCGCGCAGCACGGAGCACAACACCACCGTCGGCGCGTTCACACTCACTGGGTGCCCACGCGCGTCTCTGCGCTGCTTCACCCGACGGGGGCGCACCGCCCGCCGCTCGGAGCCTCACGACCATGACGAATCCATTCCCGTGCGCCCCCCAGTGCCAAGCGACTCTCCCCCTATGTCGCCCGCAGCCTCGTTCGCGTCCATCCCGTCAATCAGCCGCACCGCATCGCCTTTCTCGGACAGCGATAATGAGTACGGGTCGATACCGCCTGGGTGGGGCGGCGTACTGCGCAAAGGAAGGGGGAAGGGGAAGGGGAAGGAACGCGAGCGTGAGCGGGCGCGACTGCGGGGTCCGCGTCACCCGCCCCCGCACCCGATTGTCGACCCGCTCGAGCGGGACACGCGGGTGGGGACGGGGATGAGCCGTGCCGTATGCGCGGCGTGCAAGAAGCATGGGTCCAATTTCCCCCGCTGCAGACGCTGCGGGAAGATGTGGTGTTCTCGGGAATGCAGGGTGGCTTCTGTGCATCGGTGTGGAGCTGGAGGTTGACATTGAACCTCTAGCTTTTATGCCAGATTTCTTTTTGTGGATTCTGCGGTTGTAACATGGGTGTTGGACAAAATAGAACGGTGGAGCTAGCTTGCTTCAACGGGCGAGACACAATCCAAGTCGGTCCAAGTCGATGCAAGCCCCACTTGTGCTTCGTCCAGAGTCCGCAGCGGCTGTTTGATGGTTTGAGAACGGTGACCTCAATCGCCGGAAAGTTGCTTTGGCTTTCCTACATACTTCAGGCAATAATGAATTCGTCCCCACAAGCGCAGCTTACATAATCATCGACAATGCCCGGTCCGATTTTCTCCGGAGACCACCTTATTTGCAACTTCGTCGCTGGCCTGTTAATAACGCGTACAGGTCCGAGAGTGCTGGCAGTGTCAGAATTTTACTTCCCTTCCCGGTTTCTCGCGTATGCTCGCCATCTGCAAGACTACTAAGGCGAGTACTACTATTTAGGCTCCATTCAACTCGTCCTGCGCATTTGAGCTAATAAACGCGCATGCATACGTTAAAAAGCAGGCACATACAAGTAGATGAAGACTCTCGCTGCACGTTCTATACCACAAGATGCCAGCACCGTATCATTAGAACTTGAATAGTGATTTATTCAAACTCGGTGTGGAGTTAGATTGACGAACCGCAATTCCAGGTTCCTCCAGGTCAATTACAGGTTCGTATCATTTCAGACTTCAGCAGTTGCCGCGCCTGCTTCAAATTATTTGGCACTCTGAAAGATGCACCAAAGGCCGCAAAGCCAACAACTGGCCATGGCAGTGATGGCCGATGGTTCAGATGGAAACGCGGGACGGCGCAGAACGGTCGCATGGGTTTCTGTTCAAAAGGGAAACTCCGATTGGTAGGCAAGTCAACAAAAAATGAATCAAGATCGCAGGTGGTCGCAGTGGTCGTAGGTAGGAATAGTTGAAAAAAGTCACATTACAGTCGCCGGGCCGTAGCGACGCGTCACATTACTTGGCACACTCCCCAACTTTGACCATTCAGCAATGTCGGGAGCGGTTCAGCATCGCGAACCATGGCCAACGGAGAATTAGGTTTCCATAAAGACATGCGCGCGCTTCTGGAGACTGTCTCTAATTACTCAGAATGAGTCGACCAAATTGCTTTCAAGCCGTCGTCTTTGCTCTCTTCTTCTTCAGCGTGGCGAGGGCCACCGTGACTCCGACTGAAGTATCGCTCGCTAAACGCGCAAGTTGTACTCCTATCTCGGCGGCGGACGCTGGAACGGATGACGTACCTGCCATAGAGCAAGCAATAAAAACTTGCGGAAATGGCGGCATCATCGTTATTCCTGCAGGGACACAATTCGCGATTCGGAGCACCCTCTCGTTTACTGGATGTGAGTCCCCTCGTATAGTTGCCGATAAGGCATCCCACGCACAATTTGTTTTAGGCGTGAATTGCGACTTCCAGATAGAGGGAACGCTTAAGATGTCTGACGATCTCGCTTTCTGGGACGGTGTGGCGTCTACCATCTCAATCAACGGAATTACAGGCGGCAAGATGCGCTCAATCACCGGAATGGGGGTCGTCGATGGCAACGGAGAGCCCTATTGGACCGGTATGCATCCATTTTATTCTTATCTATAAACTTTTTTATACGTCTGGTAGAATTCGCTGCCAATAGTTCCTACGCGCGTCCAACACTTGTGTCTATCACCGGCGCATCTAGCGATATAACAATATCCAACATCCGCTTTAAAAACCCGGCCAATGTATTCCATTCTGTCAGCGGCGCGAGCACCAATATCTTGTATGATTCTCTGCGAATGGATGCGACCTCGACGGCCACCGCGATAGCGAAGAATACCGACGGGTTTGACGTTGGCTCCAGCACTTTTGTGACCATTAGGTGCGTAACTCATATGTCGCTCTATACTTATTAATTGATTGCTTTGAAGGAACACGACGGTCACCAATCAGGTACTTCTATCCGCCTTTTTCGGTCTTGATTTTCATCTCTTCAGGACGATTGTGTCGCACTCAAACCCGGTAAGGTATTCCAAGTTTAACTGAGGTCCGATTAACATCATCCTCAAGGCTCCAACTTTGCTCTTGTGACGGGAATTACTTGCAGCGGATCGCACGGCCTTTCTGTTGGAAGTCTCGGGAGTGCTGCGGGCTCCAAGGACACTGTTAGTTGAAAATTCCCCGTCGATCCACCAAGTTAATAATAATTACTGACGTCCCGAATGTTAATAAGGTAACCAACGCATTTCTTGGCCCTGCGACTATGATCAACTCCGCCAAAGCAGTCGGCATAAAGCTATACGAGGGAGGTTCCGCCCACGGAGTAGCCACGGTCTCCAATATCACCTGGAGCGACATCACAGTGCAGAACTGCGACTACGCCATCGAGATACAAAGCTGCTACGATGCAGTCAACACGTCGGATTGCATTGCTAACACCGACAGCCTGACTGGGATCACTTTTACCGGCTTCACTGGAACAACGTACGTACCCGCCTTTCTTTCCCCGCAAGTACGTGTCCCTGATCATAATTCCTCCATAGCTCGACGACATACAGCCCCGTCGTCGCTAACATCAACTGCTCCCCGTCTGCTACGTGCGATGTTGTTGTGAAAGACTTTAGCGTCAAACCGCCGAGCGGGACGGCTGAGTTGCTCTGCTCGAACATTGACGATGCGCTCGGCTTGACATGCTCGGGAGCGGGCACCGGGTGATTAAAGACGACGATTTTTGCAAATGTAACAACAATGTCCTTGTGTATAGTTGCAGCGATCGAAAAATAATTCTCAATATAGGCGATCTTATCTGATGCGCCATCACGGCCTATTGATGCGCCATCACCATGGCCACTAACTTATTATATCAAGCAAGTCGACAAAGGAATAATTAAGAGCTAAACGAGCTGGGTACATCATGCATATTTGAACGACTGGCGAGTACTGGTCAGCCTCCAGATTCGATCGCGCAACAGGTCAACGCACCTTGACAACCTTGTTTGCCAGTCCCCGTTTCCGCACATAATGCCACATGCGTTTAATGTCGGAGGTGAGAAAGACGGCAACGACAAAGCCCCAGACCGGGAGGGTTATTTCCCAAAACCTATTCATGCCAATAAGTATCTGCGGAGAACACTAGGAGGAAACGCACAGAAGATCAGTGTGTGTGCCGGGTCCATGGGTAGTCCACATGAAGTCGAAGTTCATTCCGAAGTATCCCGTAAGGAACGACAGAGGTAAGAATGTGATTGTTACGAGCATGAGCCGCCGCCTGTGGTAGATATAGGTAAATGTTTAAGAGGGAAGGGATATCACGAACATCACCTCGTTCAAGTGGTAGGAGGTCATCTAAGACGACAGGTGAATACGAGGAAGAGGAGGGAGAAGAGGGTTTGGGCACACATTGAACGTGTAATCTATCAAATTTTCCCCGATGCCCGCAATCACGTCAAGCTGGCCGAGGACATACTCCATGTGATCGTGTACATCCGCCTGACCCAATTGCGTCGGATTCAGGCATTTCGGAAGATAATGCAGGAGACGCACGAGGTACACGATGGCCGTTCGGCTCATGAAACCTGCCACCTTTATGCCCTTACCCTCCTCTGTGGACGTATCAACTATGGCTGCCGCACGGTCCACATCATACCGCCGCAATCCGTAGACGACGGTCTGGACCGGCGCCAGCGTGCGCCGGTGTAGAAGGAGGTCCGTGGCAAGAATGTGGAGGTCCCGTGCGGTGTCGGTACTAGGCTTGGACATGATCTGCCGTTCGAATTTCTTGATTTTGTCTTGGTACGCATTGACTACCTGTGCTCGAAACGTTAGCACACCGAAGTCTAATGGGATGGCTCCTGACCTCAAGGGCCTTGTCTGTAACAAGGCTGAGGAGACTCTGGACGAGTAACGACGCATCCGCGGACGCACGCAGCCTCCCATCAAACTGGCGCAGACGGTTTGTGATGGGCTCCATCATTTCGAGGCTTGGTGTAGAATGTATCGATATTACGGTCCCTAGATTACACCGTCAGCGATGAGAGCAGGCAAAAATGGGCGGGCGTGGTTCACACCGTCACGAAAGAGGAAGATTGACATAGGGTACACGTTGACGTCCACCCGTTCCCCGCTCTTCAAAGCTCGAAGCGCTGCGGCCCGAATCCGACGTTGCTTGCGAGCCTCAGTAACAGTGGCGCGCATTTGCATAAAGCGAGATATCAGTGGAGCGCTGCCGAGTGGCTCGCCCTGAAGCCCAGTGGGCGACTCAGAGCGCGGGAGGTTGGTGATCATAAGGTCCGACGCCTCCTGAGGCTCTTCCGCAACACCGTCAGCTAGCTCGTGGCACAGGACCCGGAGGAACAAATGTTGAGCATAATAATCAGCCTTGGATCTCGCTCTCGGGTGTGAGCGCAACACGTCGTCCAATGCAAGAGGGTGCAAATCTGGGAGTAAATTATTAGATATTCCCAACGATGCTCGCGTCACTCACCATATCTCAGCGCTACAGCTTTCATCACGTCCCAGTTCATGCCCCCGATGTTTATCCAGCGCACCTTGACCCAGGACGCCCGCTCGCTCTTCCCGGGGTCATTCATGAGTTCGATGAGCTCGCCATTCGTCATGGGCCGAAAGGTGCTGCGAACAGCAGAGTAGTCCACGACTTGGATGGCGCACTCCTGCTGCATCCACCCAAATTCCGCATCCGCAGAAGCTTGACGCGGGTCGACGCCGGGCTCCGCCCCGGCTACTCTCCCTCGGCGAGCTAGGACGTCCGTGCTCATGCGGAGTATCATAATCGTCTTGCGCACAACATGGCGGAAGCGGGCTTTCGGAGGGAGAACCGTGGGCGAAGCAAGGCGGGTCGCAGTGGGCCTCGATGGGACAGGATCCTTTGTGTGTATTTTATGAAAAGTAGGAAAATTGAAGGTCGTCGGTGATACATGGCTTGGTGAGGCAGGTGGGAAAGGATTGACCTCAGCTTCGAGGTCGGGAGTCAACGATCGCCCGTCGGAGTCGGTGAAGCTGTTCTCTCGAGGCATGAGGAGTGTGGTTGCCGTCGAGAGCGATCAGCGCCCAGACCCAGGATAGTGGCGCTGAGCTTAAGATATCTTTCTATTGTTGCTGTGGCGCGGTTATGGTGGGTCCAACTCTTCGGAGGTTCCCGCCGTTCCCTCGCCGTCGTAATCCAGTACTTGACGTTCGTTCTGCGAATAGTCGGGTTTATGCCCAGAAAACTGGTTTACACGACAGTTCCACAGTCCTTAGACTGGGTCCCAGAAACACGGTTTAACGAAGCTTGTCACTATTGACAGACCCAGAGTCGATTCTAGCAGCTACAGGGTGCGTTTATAGAGTGTTTCTCGCGACGTCGTTGAAGAAAAGAGATACGAGCACTTAGCGGATAGCAGAGTCTCCGGTTTACACGGAAATTGCCGAATTAAAGCCCGTTTTGTCATGATTTGACCCTTTCCACCGCTTGCTTTGCTTCAAGCCCACCCTTAGACTGGTCTGTCTGCGAATATTGAACATTAGGTTCGATGACGCCCGGACTCCGAGACCTCTCCCGGCCATCAAGGTCAAAAATATTAATGTACTGTATTTAGTACTATAACTCTCGAGTTCACTTACTCAACTTCCCTGTCGCGTCTCCCAGCATCTAAAGCGGCGGAAATGCCCTGCACACCACTCTCTACTCCGCTCTTACCAATAAGACAAGTACTTGCAACATGATGTGATGTACTCGACGCTTTAACATCTAGGGTTCACCTACTAAACACGGTCTAAGGGCCCACTGATACGCTAACGGATCAAGCTGGTTGAATGATGAATCAGGGAAAGACAGGCCAAGACTAGGAGGGGTATGTGAAAAGAACTGAAGCGGCGTCTCCTCCCCTGATTAGCGCCCGCGGCAACAATTTCAGGTACATCGATTCTGCGACACTGCCCCAGCTGAACAAGTCTTTTTGGACTCGGACCACGACAACCTTCACGGGCCCACGACACCCTCCGATGCGGTCCCCATATTCTCCATGGACGGCTGGTGTCTTCATCTGGACGTTGTTTCTCCTTCTCGCAGAGAGCAAGCCTTTGTTACCATACAAGAACGTGCCGAGGGTTCTCCCGCGGAGTGCTTGGAAGCGCGAGGTTGTTCCCAAAGATGTTGCGACTCTATCGTATGCGCCTGGTAAGAATTCGCCGCAACCACTTCATTCATATCTGATACCTGGCGATCCAGAGGGTATCCATTCTCCTACTTCGTCCTTGACGTTCACGGCCCATGAGAATGTCCCTATTATGGTGCTGGAGGACGTCGAGTTCTTGGTCGAGACGGTCGTTTGCCACGTAACGGATGATTCAGAGAATGAGTCCATTGTTGAAATAATGTTTACCTCCGAGGATGCATACGCTACGACATTGGCAACTTGGGCGTCGCTCTCAAAGTTCATGTTGGTCACATCGCACCCGGGCTGCAATCCAAGTGACCAACGGGGCGCCTGGCTGTCAGTCAAGCTCTTCATAGTACAGATTTTCTTCTGAATCTTTTCAGGGTATCCTCTGTTTCTGAGGAAGGTTTTAAATCCGCTGTTTCCCTGCAAGTGAATCCAATCCCGCTCCACGAAATGGGGTCCTCGTTCCATATTTCTCATATCTCCGGTGCGTACATGACACCCTGCCTTTGCCCTCCTCATCATGACCCTTACTTGCATTCTAGATAGCGTTTCCACTGGGTGGCGGTATGAGTCTGAATCTTCCCCAAGACTCCACGGCCGCGTAAGCGATGTTTTCCAGATCAATAAGACCTTCAACTTCGCGCCGCGCCAGCAGCTCCTGCCTATCGACCCATCCCTAATCGACAGTTCAATTACTGACCCGAACGCCCTCCCGGACCCCGAAGGCCTCCAGGTATTCTGCGTGGATTGTGTTTCCGCCGTGGTGTTTTCTGTCGGCATTGAGATGGACATCGCAGTCGATCTCACCGTCAACGAGGCTTGGGTCAACGTCACCGTGAATGATTTCGAGCACGACATAAACCTTGAGATTTCCCTGGATGCCGCCCACACATTCAACGATGTTTTCGACGTATTTTTGGTCCCCGTCCCGGATCTTGGATTCAGTGTGCGTGCAACTCTCTGCTTCCTTGGAATCCGCACGGTTAAACATGTTCACATTGGATCACAGATCGCCGATATCGCTACCATTGGGTTTTTCTGGGGTGGCGCGATTTTGACGGAGTTGGATGTGTCTGCTCCACTCAACTTCACGGTTGGTGCAAGTGCTAGCGTAAGTGTTGTCGTCAAGGAATCTGGCCCTGCGTCTCAACATGCGTAGATACCCACAGACGCAACGGCGACATTCGTGGCCAACAACATTACCCAATCGTCTGCCACGGGCTGGTAATTAATTACCCTGGCGTATAACGACGACCACTGAGTTTATTTAATCTTAGGGATAAGGCCTCGTTTAATATCCATCCTTTCAGATTAAACAATGGCTCGTTCGATCTGACCGCCGGGATTTCTCTCTCGCCCTTCCTGGACGCTACGATTGCATTCTTTGGTGGAGCTGGTACATCTGCCGCGAATTTCGAACCACATACACGCGAGGCTGAAGATATTGACAGGCTCGTCAGTACGCATGTACATGAACACACCGCACGTCACAGGCGCCGCGACCCTTGTCACGAGCGTCAACCGCGAATGCCAGCAACTCGGGCCGAACGACTTCGAGTCCTTCGCTGACGCGCTTACCTTCGGCGCCGGCCTCAACATTTCTCTTGAAGGCACTTCCTCGGGTGCTCATTTCCCAGACGACGACAAGATCTTTCTAACCAAAGGCCTCCCGTTTGGCGATCTTCCTACCCTGGGCGATCCAAAGTGTATGATTATTGTGAACGACAACCCGGCTGACACATCCGGGAGCAGCATTGCGGCACTACTGCCTGCCGTGACGGGGACGCTGATCGCCGCGTCGGCGGCAATTCCGACCTTCAACATTCCCGGGATCGAGTCTTACTACTCCGCCCACGGCGCCCTGCCGACGAATGTCAACTACACCCAGATGCTCATGGCAACCACGGTCCCTGCGGATATAAAGGCCGCAGTACAGCAGGCCGGGACTCCGTTCGCGTTCTCCAGCTGACCCTGTCTGTAGATGCTGATAAGCGCGCTCCAGGCATAACAAACATCACTCAAAAGTCGCCGCCATTGTCGGCGGCGTCATTGGCGGCCTCGCCGCGATCGTGCTGCTCTGCATAGGCGTGTGGTATCTTCGCTTCCGCCAAAGTGGCGAAAAGTTTGAGGACCCAACTCCCTGGTCTATAGACCCACAGACGACAGGTGAGTTTTTGCTGCTATAGCCCGAATCGACTTTGGCACGAGATACTGAGCGCACTTCATTGAAGGGCCAAGCTTGACACCGGGCACCGAGAAAGAGTTACCACCATGGCCGAAGGAGCCCCTCCGGACCGTTTTGGAAGAACCCATTTCAAGTATGCCAGGTCAGTGCTCGCCATCAGTGCTCGCCAATTCGATCCATTAAACCTCGCCGAGAAATTGAACTTGCTTTATTGTAGCATTGGGCTGGACACAGCCGAGTGAAAATCAGCAGGAGTATCAACCCTGGGCAGACGAGTACCGTCAACCAATTCAAACAGTTACGAGGGTTCCCGTTCCACAAGAGATGATTACCTCCACGCCAGGTCAGCTTCTCATGACCGACAAGTAGTACTTGTACCAATTTCCGACTCCAGTTCCAATAACCGTACAGCCGTTACGACCTCAAAGAAGAGCTCCCGCTCCAGCTGCAGGTACTCAGTGACATTGATCTTCAAACTAACTGCTAACTCGTACTTACTAAAGATTCTGTGCCGACAACCTCACGCGAACAAGAGCTTGAGCAACGTGTCCTCATGATGGAGTCCCAAATCGCATCGCTTACCGCTGCGCTGTCAGCGTCTGGACGTTCCTGAATGTCCTTAACGTAGCAAACGCTTGTATGAATATATGAACGAGTGTACAATGCCACGATGGTTCTGAACTCAAGTTAACTAATATGATGGGCGATATGTTTCCAGTAGGTGAGAATGATACTTGCCATTATTCTGCGTCCTCTTTCTTCATAGCAATAATTCAGGTGCCACATCTTTTACTTCAGTTGATATCACAACCAAGAATAAGATTCGACCCGTCGGATTTATGATGAACAATTGCTTCCTTGAATTCTCGACTAAAGAAGCCACCCTCTTTCTTTCTCCACTCTGTCGCCGATTTTTGATTGATTACCGTGCGCTTTCACGCAGGTCGCCGCGCCTTCTCGTCACCTGTGTCCTTCGGAAACGTGCCCTTGTAAAGGCATTGGTATAAATACGTTTGCAACATGGGACACGATAAGTATGAAGCGTACGTGACGTTGTACAGACGAAATGTGCCCGGTGCATGCCACCGTCCCGAGCGCCGAGGTATGCATCATTGTCATGGACCAGAAACCGGAATACAATCCAATGTCAGACAAGAAGGACGAGGTCCTATCCGAGAGTCTAGCACCTTTCGACAGAGTCTTGGTATCGAGAAAGCCCTCCTTCAACCCACTTCCAAGATTTTCTGTAGAAGAGGATGTGGTATCGGCGCTCCCTCAGAGGTCCGCTGTCTGAGTAGTATCGAAGTCGCTCTTCTTTCTGGATTTCCTCGCCTTCGTCCGGACGTTTACCCGGACACCATGTTTGGCCAAACACTATTCGTTTAAAACTTTCAGCATGAATATTCAGTGACAGTCGGACAGGAATCTCCGCACCATCGTGAGCACCGTCGATTCCTTTAGCGCGGGCGCCTCCTTAGTGGAGTAGATCCTGAACGCGCCGCCGTAGCATTCAGCTTGGATCTTCGGGGATACGCCTCCGGCGGGCTCGGAAAAGAGATCAAAGAATCGATACCTACATAGGCACGAATGCTTGAAAGTTGATTGTGAACATGTTATGGTAGAGATACCTCAAGATAAAACAGCCTTCGAGTTTAACCCCGAGGTCCTGCTAAATTAAATGGGATGTCGGTTTGGGAATAGATGATCACTGACATTGAAGGTAAACAGAATATATTTTCGACCATCGCCAGCGAAAGCGATTTTGTGGGGCTCGACAAATTTCGTACCGAATAGGGATTGGGTGCGGTTGGACTCTTCGCTAACAGTCTGGGCGTTTGCTTCGACTAATACATCAGCAGCAAATTTTTGCTCGGCAGTGAGCGTCGCTGCTACGCTCCTTCCAGGCGAGGTACAATTTGGATTGGTGTTGAACATATGCTGAGCGCCGTGTGAAACGGAACTTGGTAAGGCTACGGGATCCGGGACCACCTCGAAGAGTTCTACCATACATATCAGTCCCGAGAGTGCAATGTCGCTGGGGAGTAGAATTCAGATGAAATACGGAAAGAGTCGCACCGTATACGTACTCGTAATCGTTTAACTCCACTGACCATTCCCTGTCTGTCCCAGAATTGTAAACTCGATAAAGCCGAAGCAGGACAACTGGTACGGGAATCAGGGATCTTACACTATAAGACCGGACGCTGTCACCTGGAGGATCGTCGAGAACCCGTCTGTCGACTGCACCAAACCTGCGGGGGCCATATCATTCATTTTTTTTTCGGGTGAATCAGTGTAAAACAGAAACTGGCCTCCGTCCAAACTGTGGCCTTTGGATCTCATGCAATTCTGCGCGAATTGTACATCCAGAAAACCGACAGCCGGTAGATTGAATGGCGGGAGGGTTATTAAATTGATCGCCTGCAAAAGGGGAGTACAGCCAGTCACAAAACTCCGTATAGGTCAACCCAGGATCCTGGTAGGAGGGCGGCTCCATCTAACAACATAGGTCGGGGTGCAACACGCAGGTCAGATTCATGGATATAAGGGGAAGGAGTGCGACGATCGCTAGCAGGGGGGCGAATAGGCAGGTAGAGCGTGGTAATGTATCCTCGCAAATGGAACTGGAAGCCCGGTACTTGGGAGCGGCGTGCATGCCGTTCGTCAG
Source organism: Mycena galericulata (assembly GCA_029289565.1). Taxonomy (NCBI): domain Eukaryota; kingdom Fungi; phylum Basidiomycota; class Agaricomycetes; order Agaricales; family Mycenaceae; genus Mycena; species Mycena galericulata. The sequence continues at coordinate 28,145 of JARKIA010000133.1, read as the reverse complement.
ATAATGGAGACTTTGAATAGGTCGAAGAAAGCTCGGAAAGAAGTCTGTTGGAGCGGTTTGTCCTTTACGACACTTTTTACGACCCTCATTGAAATTCCAAAAGCAGCACCAAGTTAACGTTGTCAAGCGATACGCGGTCATGTGAACAGCTAAATAATTAATTTTACGTTTAACGCGATATATATTACAACTCGTCTCGTGGAGCCTCGTCATGCTCTGTAGGCGGAACATCAGCGTGGGAGGAGGGTGGTTCCTCGACGACCGCCTTGCTCCCGCCAGCCAACGCATTTACATCAACAGCCACAATGCCCGAACGTATCACGCCTTCCTCCGCAAGTTTACTCGCAAATCTGGCGATCTCCGAGTCATATTCCTCCCACTCCGGGATCTGTCGCGCTCGTGCCAGCTTGGGCTCTTTCTATCGAGAGTCTCAGTACGGGAAACTGTTCTGCTTGTAGCCGATGCTTACAGTTAGCGGATTCTGGCATAAATCTATCGTTTTGGCCCGATGAAGACGATCCTTGCTACCTTTGGGTCGGTAAGTAAGACTAACACGTAGACCCAGCAATAGGACGTACACCATGTCTCGCACTGGAAAGGGATACGGTAAGCTTTACTTCGTTAACAGAATTGATTAAGCACTGACCCATAACCAATCTTCTGGCAAGGAGAACTATGGGTCAGGTGAGTACAACACTGAGCGGTTCCGGTCATAAGGCAGCGGCTTACGATAGGGACTTCTCGTTGAAGATTATTCGGAAGATCTGGGTGGCGATTAGTGCATTGGTAAAGAACAAGTAATGGAGACCACGCACCTTGATCGAGGTTCGCTAGAGACCCTGGATCCGCAGAGAGTTGCTGGTACGATCCCCGAAGAATGTCCTGCGGCAAGTAAGATAGATCACGTATATAACTATCACAATATTTACTCCAGCAGCAAGCTACGAGGGCTGATCAGCAGGAAGCGCAAGTTTGAGACAGAGAAGCGCACCTGACGGAACCGAACGAGGTCGATAACATACAGCGCACTTTACAAAGGCGTTAGGGCTTGTGGCCGGAAATAGAAACGGTATGCTTACCTAATATGATATGGCCGTCCTTGCAGGAAATCTTTCCAATAGCCCGTCTTCCAGAAGCGGAATCCTTCCATGTCAGTGTTATCGTCGCCCATGGGCGTATAGCCATATGGTGCCCCATGAAGATCCAGATCGACAAGCTCCTTCAGGTCCGCGCGCACAATCTGGTCCGCATCGACGAAGATAACCTTTTTAAGATCCATGGGGAACAGGACATCGAGGAAGAGAATCTTGTACGCCCAGATAATCCTCTGCTTCTCCTTCTGCGCGCGGAGCCAGGAGGGCCACTTGTAGGTCACCAGTTCATACTGGAAATTGTACGCCTCCGCTAGATGTGGTATGAATTCCTAGTAATCCAATGAGCAAGAAGGAAGCGTAACGAGATGCTGTGACACATACGAGGAAGGAGGGTGACAGGAAGTTTTCGATAAACCAAAATTTCACGGTACTGTTCGTGTTACGGAGGACACTGAGGATCATGATCGACACAAAGCGCTAAGAATCCGTCATTACTCAGAACTGGAAAACACGAGAAGAGACCGAAGCACCTCGTAGAGCAGACCCGAGGCCACGGTGAAGATATTGATGTCGGCTTGGCCGTTAGAGACAGGTACTAATGCAGTTGCGGCAGGGGTATCCTGAGGCTGGAATATCGCCTTCACACTTGAGGGCAATTAGCAAGTGTGCAACGTGACATAGATCATCAGCGCACCGAGAAGCCAGATTTCCAAGGATACCAGACGGCTCTGGCTCCTCCTCTTCCTCGGGGTCCGAAAGCACGTCCGCGTGCTCCATGCCCGGGACGCGATTAAACCGCGGGTAGATCGTCAAGCCCTCGAAGCTCGTCACAGAAATCTCATTCCCAACCTCCGCCACGCTCCGACTCTGCAGCCCTTCGTTGCCAACGCTCTCGATAACGAAGATATCGCGCCCACGGCCTTCGCGGATCTCGAGCTGGAACACTCCCGGCGTCGCCTTGAACTGCAAGTACCCGAGATTGGCAACGACCTGTGTGTCGTCGACGGGATTGGCGTCGCCGTCCAGCAGCTGGAGCTGTACACCGCGGGGCGGGGCATTGGTCAACGACTCCCGCGCGTGCCCCTCGACGACGAGGTAGTCGAGCGCGAAGACGGCGTCGATACTGGAGTCCTGTGGTGAAAGGTTGCCGAGCTGTATATTGTCCAGATCATAGAGCGCCTCTCGCGGCCGGACCAGCCACGATGGGGGTACATCCATCCCGAGGGTATAGATTGGCTCAATAGGCAGCCCGTCGAAGATCGCTTGCGCCGGGATCTCTTCCCTAGAATCGAAATGAGTCGCTACAGAAGGCGCATGAGTGACCAACGACGTACCCGTCGGCATCGAAGGCCAAGGAAGGCATAAGGGTGTATCGGTAGAAGCGCTTGAGCGGGATCTGCGCACGAATGAGATTCCTCATAGCCTGGGGTAGAGAAGGAAAGAAAGCAGCCGACCTCTTGGTGCGCCGCCGGGTTCAGATACACCTTGATGTACACGTCCGGAATGTGCGATAACCACTATAATCCTTTGGTCAGAGTGGTGTCCCCTTTGATCGAAACATAGAAAGGTACCTCCAGAAGGCTCGACCATTTCTGCGCAATCTCGCTGACAGGGTCCACAAGCACCGCGATGTGGTACAGCGCCGTCGAATTGTCGCCGAATTGGAACGACCTAAACACGGGGTATTAATGAGAATGCGAAGCTGAGGGAAAGGCACGACACACGTACGAGTACTGATCATCCAGGAAGCGGTAGGTCCTCTGTCGCGGCCGCTTCGGCGCGTCGAAGATGCCTCCTCCGTTCGGCTCTGGGGCTTGCAGCGCTGCGAGCACCGAGGTGGCCATCGATATCAAATGCGCGGAGGACGCCCTGGATAGGCAGTGAGCGGGGCTCCCTCAACTACACGCACAAGAAAGCTCACCGATCAGCATTCACAAACTCCGGCTTGATGCTCTCAAGCGCCTTCAAAACGGGCTGCGCCCTCCTCCGAAGCTCGTAACTCTCCAGAGTCTTGAAATCCAGCGCAAGGAAGTCCCCGCCTTTGATCGGGCCAATGACCTGCGCCAGCGTGTCAGCATGCATGGCCTTGGTTTCAGCTCTCCGCGCTACTCACCCGGCCATTCACGACGAGCGCCTGCTGCCCCGGCTCAAGCTGAAGCTGGCGCACTACCAACCGGCTGCTCCGCACAAACTTGTCGTACTCCTCCGCGCTGTACCCCGAAAGCCCCACACCATCCGACAAGTCCTCCCTCTCCTTTACCAGCGGGATCTGGTGCCCGTCACTCTGCACCGCGGGGACCTGCTCCTCCAGTCCCAGAGCGCGCAGAAGCCGCCCCGCTGACACTTTCGAAAGAAGGTTCCGGGCTAGCAGGTGCGAGAGGAACCACGACACCGGGGGTCGGGTCGTTGAATCCGCATCCACGGTGGTCGGATTGTGCACGAACGATACGCGCGTCTTGGATTCCTCGTCCTGCCACAACAAATATGAGAGACATCCACTACCAGGCGACGTTCGGCAACTCACAATTGACGACAGGGCCTCCCTCAAAAGCGCGAGCCCGCCTTCCGTATCGAAATCCGCGACGACGTACACCGTCAGCGGGATCAACTCCGTCTCCGCTACAACCGCTATTCAGCATATACCGGAGCTTTCAAGGCAGGGACGTACCAGGATAAACGAACGTTCCTGGCGCGACGCGGAAACCCGTGTGCCCAAACAGCGCGGGCATATCGACGACCCGCACGTCCCCAGACTTGGGGAAGATATACGGGTTCCTCCGCAGACTGCTCGTAGGAAGGTCGTAGAAGTACGTCCCAATGGTCCCCGATATCTCGTCCGTGATCTTGCCACTGTACAGCTAGACGCCCAAGGATGAGCCCATGCGAATACGATTGCAGAGACAGAGTGTACGCACCGCTTCCTGGAAATGCTGCAGCTGCAGCCCAATCTCGACCTGCATCGCGCGCCAAAAGTTCTGCAAGCACCCGTTCGATCGTCAGCAAAACGCAAAGTCTTGGGCCGGGAAACGACCGAAGGCATGATACGCACATCATCCATATCCAGATGCTTTCCATTGACGAAGGCGTGCCCCTTCTCGGAAGCCGCGAGGCCCGCGCCCAGACGTTCCGCATACGCGCGCCCCTTGTCCAGCGACGAGTCCCCGTCTCCTCGGACGATGGTATCAAAGTCGGGCACCTCAGCCTCTCCTTCTTCCGTGGCAGGTGCAGAGGCAGGCGCTTCCTCTACAAGCTCCGCGAACGCCGCACGCGCAGCATCCCACGATACCGGCTGCCCATTCCCATTCCGAGGGAAGGAGGCTAGAACCTACATCCGACAACGTCAGCGAGCAACAACGGCTATAGCTCGTATTGCACGACATACCTGCTGCAAAAAGCCCATCGTCCGCTTCCTCCCATAATTCTTCACCAAGTAGTAGAAAAGCCGCGCCATCTTCGCCCCGTCCTCGGTCTCCGTCAGCGGCACGATCCCGAAGCGGAACGGGAAGCTCCTGGCGATAATGCTGGCGACGGAGCCCGTGATGGTCTGTAAGCTAGTGGGCTGCGAGAGGTCGAGGACGAGGACGGTGTTGAACAGGTTTAGCTTGATGTTATGGAACTGGCCGGGGTATATCGGACGCAGCAGCTGTGGACGACGGTGGATCAACAAACAGAAGAGGACGGAAGGAGGGAACACACCGAATGGATCGACGCCGGCCAGGAAGAGTAACGGCTGTCCTTCTCGATGTCGTTCCACCACACAATGACTTCGCCGCCCTCCGGCCGGTCGCTCGCATCGAACACATTGTCCAGCACGCCCGCATCGCCCCCCGCAGCTCCCGTCTCCGGATGGCTAAGCAGCTCCAGCGCCTCCGCGCGCTCGAGCCCCAGCGACGTCAAGCTCTCCAACACCGCGCGTTCCCGCCGTACGAGCCGCAGCAGACTGAGCGGCGCCAGCTCCTTCTCCGGGAGCGTCGCCCCGTTCAGCCAGAACACGTTCACGCCCGCCTGGGCCCTGAGCTGATTCGCATGCACCTCCTCCTGGAGGCTCGTGTTGACAACGACGCGGCGCGAGAGCGCGGGCATGTATTTCGGGAAGTTCTGCGTGAGCTGGGTGAGCGTCGCCAGGGGCTCCGACGAGTCTGCGATGAGCTGCGTCGCTTGGAACCCGAGGGCGGCAAGCGCCTCTTCCGACAGCATCCCGTCTGCCGCTGTCGATGTCTCTGGTTCCGGATACGCGTCGATGAGTGCGAGGACGGGGTCTTCCGGGATCGAATCAGCGTCGGCGGCGGCATCTTGGGCGGCGACGCCCTCCTTGGGGCTGGTACGGGCGTTTCTGTCGTCTAGGGCCAGGTAGTCCATCTTTTTGAGATCGAGCGACACGCCGTAGCCCGACAAGTAGTTGCGCGCATCGGAGCGCGGGGTGTCGGGGATGGGCCGAAAGACGTATTGGATTTGGGGGATGGGCTTGTTTGCGAGGGCGTATAAGTAGGAGTGAAGTTCGCGGAAGTTCGGGGAGGCGACGGAGGCGTAGAAGATGGCGGTGCGCGGGGGGGAATCTAGAGAGCGCGCTGGGGGCGGGTGGATGTGGTCGAAAGTAAGAAGTTTCGGCCTTATGGAAGATGATCGGTATCAGACGTCAGGCGGGGAACAGGGCAGTGCGGCGATATAGCTCACGAATTGCTGTCGACGAAAGAAGAGTTGGGGGGATCTATAGTCTCTATTCCAACCAGATGGGACAGCTTCTCGACGTCGCAGACGACCTCGCCGTACCAGTCCACCCAAGAGCCGCATTTTGGATCCTCCGTATGGGTTAAATAGTGCTGGTAGAATGCTTCAATTTTCGGTGTCGCGGCATGGAGCGCAAGATTCATTTCGACGGTCGCCAGTGCTCCGGGATCCGACAAGAGCCCATGCGTGGCGGCCACGTCCAGCGCGAACTGATGGACGGCCTCGCTCGCCATCTTTTGCGAAGTCCAAATTTCTGGGTCTGTAACCTCGTGGACGAAAGGGAAGAAGGCATCTGGATTTTCGAGCGAGACGGTCTCGCTTCGGAACGAATCAATAGATATGCATGGGCAGGGCTCAACGGGCGTACATGATCTCTAACAGTAACGGGGGTGCTGGCCAAGAGGATTTGAGATTAACTCTGACTGGCGGGCTTGCAGCAGCAGCTACAGTAACCAGACAAGCAGAAACTATTATTCTTGTTCTTCGCTTCATGTTGGGCTGGGTATGCCACAGCAGCAGCAGTGAACAGAGCAAGATCCAGAGGACCAGTCCAGAACACAAACACGATATGGGACACGTCAAGGGGCAGCACGGCCACGTGTCCGCAAGTTGACGCGTCAACAGGACCAAATCATCCCGCTTATGTCGGCCAATACAGTTACTCACTTATGCACAAAACCTCCAATGATATTCTCGGCTTCACCCAGCAGACTTGCCCTGGGATACGGTGTTGAATTGTCTCTTCAAATCCATCTACGATTTCTCTGACAATTTTGAAGCCCCCGAGCTTGCTCGGGTACCTTTTGCCGACGATGATTCACGCCGTTACAACATGCATGTGTTTCTAGCAGCTACAACCAGTTTGTAAAGTAATCTATGGAAAGATCTCTCAGTCAACATTCCAGCTGCAGGGCTCCCTCTTAAGTCTTTCTGCTTGATTCGATATTGACTCCTCCTACGCCCAGCCAAAATGACAAGCTTGTCCAACTGGATGACTGTAAGCAAAATATATTGACTCGAGCCAAGGTTTTGTTCCGTTACTTGCCTGACACCGAGCCTGCCTCACAGGCCATCTTGAGAAATGAGAAAGCAAAAGCCCCTGAATGCCATCACAGTTCACTGCCACCTGTCATCTGTCGATCGTGATCGACACCGACAAAAATGGAAACTGTGCAGTACCGCAGAATAAAACTCGTTAAAATATCGAATATTCATTGATCCAGACATATTTAGACTAGTAGATTCAAAACAAAAAATGATGCGGCAACCTCTTCGCTCTCCAAAATTTGTTGACCGCAGAACCACTAAGAAGATGCATTCAGGGACTTGTCGCCTCGAGCAATACAAATTATAATACTTCTGCAAACTTCTATGTGCTTGGTTTATACTCTAGCTGTCCAAAACACGGGGCACATCTCGAATCTTATGTTTAAATTTTAATTCATCTACCAAAAATGTGTATCCAGAGGATCGAGCTCGGGATTCCCCATCCTCAGCATGACGACGTTCGATGTCAAACTGGAGAACTGAACATCGGGATGTGAATCGCGCAGACAGGTAAGTAAGTAGCGGACCACTCACACCATTCCCAATAAACATCTCTGCGCGCTGCTCGACATACATATCGACCGCCTGGCTGACGAATTGCGCTTCCCAAGAGAGCTCGAGGTCGTGGCTCGTGCTGACGCCATCCGTCCACGTGTGGGCAAAGCTTAGCTCGCGCATGAGGTCGGCGAGCCACTCGCGCGGCGCGTAATGTGCGGCTCGTTGACGGCAAGCACCTTCTCAACGATCTCTCCGACGGTCGGCAGGCAGTGCTTCCGCGTATCGTCGGGAGTGGTCGTCGACCCCGGTTGATTCAGCGGCGCGTATTTGTCCGGGAGGGAAGGAAAGCTGTCGAAGCTGGTGTAGGACATGGAATTCTTGTATGCATTGCCGCACCACACTTCAAAGTCACCGCGCCGGACATGAATTGCGAGCAGGCCTTTCAACGGCTTTGTTGACGTGACCATCGGCGGCAACGACGTGGGAGGCCCAAAATATTTGAAGTTGTCGGAGAATGCTTGGAGGATTAGCGCGGACCAGCCGAATTTGGATAATATCGGAGACTCGGCCAAAGCGGGAAAAACGTCGAGTACGCAGATCGTATTCGTGATTCTAACCCGGCTCAGCATGTAGCGAAAGACAGACGAATAAAAATCCTCACTCATAGCTGAACAATGCCAGGCTATATCTCGCAAGCTCGACGCAGGGAGAGTCGATAGAGTTCAGCTCGGTGACCCATCTGTCGACAATCTGCCGGACTGTCGCGCCTGCACCGAGCGCATTTTGTATCGTCCGTGTGTCGATGACCACTCGTTCGGACTCGGGGCATACGCTCAAAAAATATTCTCGCGACACGGCTCTGGGAACGTCCTTGTTGGGCATAGGCCCACAAATAATTGGTCCTGTCCCAAATCAGCCAATATGAAGGGAGAACGGCTGAGAATTGTACCTGAGATAGATACTGACAATGGAATTCGGGCAGGAATCAGTTTTCCGTCGTAATCGTCGATGTCAGGCCCATCCCGTCTCCAGGTATAGTTGTCAAACACATATCTAGCCGACCGTGAATGTTAATATGCATTCCAAAAGGAAGTTGCGAACGCTCGGTGTGCGGAATGGGCCAGATATGAGTTAAGGACCATCTCTTGCATATAATTTCCCCAGCCAAAAGCTGAGTGCAACTCTGGTTGGTGCCAAGCGCTTCAGAGATAGAACGGACGTACTGTCTGCTTTGCAGCCCACAGAAATTTGGCATGCGACCCTTCGGGGTAAGGAAGGGACATATCGTGCTGGGGAAGATTTCTCTCCCGTTCGTGGTATTCCTCGTATAACGGCGGCGGCGGACGTGGAGGTATCACTGGTTCTTCAGAACCACCGCTGAGTTCAGTATTGATTCTAGTAGGAGTGGGAATTGACTAGAATCCAGAAGCTACGAGAAATAGCAGAGCGAGCAAGGCAATTCCTCTAGCCCTGACACCACGGGGCCAAGGGATTCTCCGTCGGGTCTGGCTGCGGTGTGCGCTATCATCAGAAGAGTCGACGGGGAGAAGCTCATATGCATTGGTGATACGGCTTGGCCATAATCTGGAGAAGTTCATTCCGAGAGGTTCATGGAAGGCAAAACAAATTAACAGAAAATTGACCGAGCTTCGTGCACTGCCACTGATCCCAATTGTCAGATTGCCGCTCGGACAAGTTCGGCCGTTCGGCCGTTCGGACTTTTTATTTTACGTCTTGCCAGTGGTTCAACTTTGGTTCAACTTCTGTTGACTTGGGTAACAATGCGTACAGATATGGCGCAATTGTTCTCGACTCCTTGAGAATGGAGTAGGGCCTGACTTGGATCATCCATTGGAGTCTGAACAAAACTCTCCACCTCGGAATCTGCTGCAGGGAAATGAAAGCCCGAATTCAAGCAACGAGTTGAATTTCGTAAAGTTACAACGGTCATTTCCCTCAATTCAAACTCAAGCTGGCTCGTATGTATATGTCATGATTGGCATCGCCCGGAAATGTCAATCTAGATCTTGGACCCGGGCATGGAGTGGATTGGCGCACTTGATGTTAGATTGTTGATGTCACCATTCCTTTTGCTGGTGCCAAGTGAGGTCAAAGTTGAGGCACAAATTAGGTTTTCAATCATTAAGTTTCGCCATTACCTGGGAGCCTACCAGCATCCCTCAATATCTCTTTAACACGCTGCACCGGGAGACTCCTCCACTTCCTGCCCGTGAAGCCCTCCAATTCCTCCGCGGCAAACAACGCGTTCAGAATGGCCTCCTCCGTTGCGTCAGCCGCGGCGCGGAAAAGCACATCAAGCGTATCGCTGTTCACCGCCTCGACGCTCTAGTGAATGGATGACCATCAGCGCGCCACGACATGTGGTTAGTACGCACATAAGTGGATACAGGCTCGATCCGCTCCTCCCAGCGTGGGGCTTGGGGCGCCGTAAGCGGGGCCGCAGTCGAGAAGCAGAGGAAGATGTCTGGGGAGTTTCCTCGGTCATCACTGGCAAGAGAAGCACAAAAAGGCCGTACCACCGCTAAGAAAATTCGTCCCACCGCCGCCTCGCGAGATACCTACTCCAGCTCTGCGGGCGACAGCACTGCACTATACTTGAATGAGATGGAGATCATAGCCTGAAGGGAGGTGTGTATATACCTGATGAGGGAGTAACGGCGCGTCCGTTGCAATCACCACGATTATACTGCATGGCGCGTTAGTTCGTGGATTTGAACTTACGAGCTTGTTCACCTCCCATCCCCGTCCTTGGGCTGCTTAATCCCAGCATCATGCGTCGGAAACCAAGGCTTTGTATATCCCTCCTCTGCCAGAACTCTGCCAACCTGTACGCCGGCGATAGTCAGATCGTACAGAGACCCGTGGTTGGCCTTAGGATGTATATTCTTTAACAAGACTTCAAACGACCGGACGAAACGAACCTGGACGATGGCGCCAACGACGAAATTTTTGCCTTGGGTCGATGGGACGAGGCGCGATGAGGTGCCTGTGCCCCCCTTGAGCCCGAATGACACCATGGAGGCACCACCGCTGGGTTCCCTGAGCCGCGATAATGGTACTCAACATGAAGCCAGATCATACCCTACGTTTCCCTCCCGCAACTTGCCAGAGGTCGCATCTGCTAGGGCTCCCGTTATATCAGCGGGGCCAATGGGATCGCGCGCAAGAAGGTGGGTCATGCGATCATATGTCTCCCCCACCACCGGGAGACTAATGGCAAAGGGTTGAATCTTAGCTGGCCCACGCCTCCCCCACTCTGACATTTCCTTATAAGGCATATCTAATCAAATCTATCTGATGGATCCTTAGGATCGGGTGAGCATGTGAGTAAATCAACTTCCAGAGACCCTTTTACATGGGATCAGTAGTCTAGTGGTTACGACCTCGTCGCTTACGTGTTCGAGGTGAGTTCGATCCTGTTACGTGGTGTGTTTTTTGGGCCGTTCTTTTTGAAGTCGCCACTACCCCTATGCAAGAGTTAGCTCGATTTCAATACCAAACAGTCATGTACCATGCGTATATATGCTGTTTATATGTACCTACCAAGTCCCATGACAATCGGTTCTCTACGAATTGAGGTATACATGACATTTTGCAATAACATCAGTAGTTTTTGGGCTAGGGGCCTGATCTTCATCGATACCCATATGTTTTCCCTCGAATTTTTTACCTGTCAGTTTGATTTGAGCCATTTGCCAAGGCAATTGGACAAAAACTGAGCTCAAGCAGATGTATTTTGCACTGCAAAGCTAAGTATACATGTAATAAGAGGTTGGATGTTAGGGTAGGTATTCATTGATGTTGAAAAAAATATCTGACACTGAGGAGAGCAAACCACAGCATGTACAGAGTATATACATCACATAAAGGGAGGGTAGAAAAGAATGTCGCTGCTCGGGCTCGAACCCACGCGGATGATAACGTCACGTGAGTGTCAGAGTGGGGGAGGCCAAGGGGGGTTTTGAATTTTTTTTTTTTTTTTTTTTTTTTTGTGGAACGTTTACAACTGGTCTCGGGAGACCAGCTGGAAGTAACAAGATAACTGAGTGTTTCAGGCACTCCCTCCCGCGTCTTCTTGTGGTCCGAGGACCATCCAACGCGTCGGGCCGACATCAGTCGTAGATCTCTCGTCCGTTAGGGGAGGCCTCGGACTTAGCAACCCGGCCAGAAGAATTCGCCACGCGGGGAAATGTGCAATCACATCTGTGTCCGTTTTTCGCGACACTTTTGTATGTGGGGATTCGTGCTTCGTGGACTCGGGGAGGGCGGCAGCGTAGTCGCCACTGATCTCCCTTCCTTGGGGTTTTGAATCTTGCTCACAGCTAAACGGTAATGAGAGAGCACAAAATAGATAAAGAATGACAACGCACCAGCGTAGGCGGACCCTAGCTGGCTAGTCCCGGTTATAGCAACAAAGCTCGAGAGCTGGCCACTCTCCGTGATGAAATGAGCTCTGGGAAGCTTTGGTCTGAATTCAACCACTTCGCAAGATGGCAGCTCTCACCCAGTCAGCTCTCCCGCGCCTTGTAGAACCCCCACCCCAGCAAAGAGTGGGACCGACTCAATATCGTCCGTCCCAATCAGCGTTACACCCGCCCTGACGATCTTCTTTCGCTCCTCCTCGTCGCGCCTGCATCACGTGCCTCGATTACATACTACGCCATAATCAAGTGCAATAAGTCGACTCACGAATTTACATCGCCCATGAACTTCTCCACCATCCCAACCTTGATGCGCGGCACGTCCGTGATGGAGTTGAGTGGACCTGGCGCCAGCAGCTCGCCAATTACGATCCCGACATCCCGCGCGCGAGGGCGGCGTTTGGGCTCATCGATGACTGCGAAATGAGGAGGGAGAGGAGCTACCGGTGAGTCTTGGCTGCCTCCCCCCATGAGAGTTCAGAGGAAACGATTCTGACCGCGGCGCAGTTCAACGTCGATGCGCAACTTGATCTAGGGCCGCCGCCGGGCCGAAAGCCGGCATGCCCCCCTCACCTCCTCTGGCTGATTCTCTGCAAGTGGTTCAAATCTCCTCGGATGTTATCAAGGCCGTTCATCGCGAGGACGAGGCCAAGCGTGCCACGTTGTCCGCCCAAGCGACACAACGTCGCGCCGCGTTATCCAAGCGTAATTCAACCTCCGAGCCCTTACACCCTCTCTGATGATGAACCTTCCAGTCGCTCTCCATCCAACCAAGCAATCTACCGGCCTTCATATGACCACGGTTTCCAAGTTTATACCCAAGCCTACCACACCCACCAATGTTGACCCGTTGGCGAAGGAACGCCGCCGTCGTCTCGTCCAATTCACAAAAGACTCATTTCCCGGCGGAAAGGTGCCAGACCCCTTCGCCCTAAGCTGGCTCGCTTTGTCCCAGGATGTCGCCGCCAACAAGCTGCCCTTCATCCTCGCCTCACGTATCGTCGTGACAAGCGCCACAGACATGTCCGACAATCCGCCTGAAAACGTCTTTGAGGACGTCTGGTGCCTCTGGGACAGTGGTGCCCAGACATCCTTCGTTCTCACCAGCCAGCTCCATAGCGCTGTGAGGGATAATCAAGACGAAGGCAGCGCCTTGATGGATATCACGTATGTCTTCGCTCTATTATCTCCATCGTACGGCTGTGTTGGCTCACCACCTCCATATAAGTTTCTCAAACGTGGCCCAAACCATAAGCTCGGTCATTCACTTCCGCCCTCAGCCTCCCTACGGCGTGACGTTCATCATTCTAGGCCAGCACGTCAGTCTATATTCATTCCTCCCGAGGCTCTGGAAGCTAAATCCTTTTGATTGCCACTGCAGGCTCTTCAACCGCATCAATATCAAATTCAGCCGGTGTTGATAAACCCTCTGCTCACGACACAATTCTCGCAGTCGTTTGGAACGCAAATTACAAATAGGTTTGGGAAGAGGAGTCCGGAAACTGTTAAGTTTACGGATTCTCTGTGAGTGAGGCTTCCGGATGAGCTGGACAATTAATTCTGCAGCTTTCCTAACATTGAATTTTCTGGCAATCTTGTCCAATTCGTTCCATTCAACAGACTTGTTGAGCTAGATTTATTGTACAGTGATACAAAAGTGATATTCGAATAATCATGATTAAGGGACTTGAAGCATTCGTTCATCTATGCGCACAACATCGTGAAACTGCGACGAACGGATAAAATGTAGGCGGGCCATCTTCCATAATCCAGCGGCCTTTTCTCTGTTTCCCTGGCGAAAAAATATGTCTCCCATTCGAATGGCACAGTCACCCTTACTCCGATGGATATCCATGGCTGTAAATCCGTCGAGAGCAACCTGGAAGAGACTGAGGGCCGTTTCATCGTCCTCTTGTGCAAGAAATATATCGCCAAGACATCGCATGGCGTGATATATGGCTATGGTGTTCCTTCCGTTCAGTGCAAATTTAAGTAACACCAAGGCCCAACCGAAAGTGTCGTGGATATCCGACATTTGGCAAGTGGGATCTCCTAGCTTGTCCAGGCAGAAGATTGAAATTTCCTGATCATTCCCTCGCGTAAGGGTAAATGATTTTTCCAACGAGCGTCTCGCCTTGACGAAGAGTCCTTCCCGAATGTCCACGTACGCGTGAAACACTTCACAGAACGTGATTCCCGGTGGATTCCCAATGGATTTGAAGCTCGATTTAATCGCATCAAGCTCTTGGCGAACTTGAGTCGTTTCTATACCAAGTTCATTATCAAGAACGGCTATGTTTAGCCTGTCGTATGCGAGGGCGAGAGGAGGTTGGTCGGCGGACGTCCTAGAATATAAAGCTCTTGCCTCGGCGTACTCCGTTTTTTGAAAGTGGACTTGAGCGTCGGAGTTGAGGAGGGTAAGGTCTAGGTTCGAGCCTTGTAAACCACAGAACGCAAGGAGTCTCCTCGCCTCTTCAGAGAGTTTTACGCAGGAACCCAAGTCTCCTCGGGAGACCCGGCACAACAACTCCACCCTGATGGCATGCGCTTCTAAAAAGAAATGCCCATGAATCTGGGCCAACTGCCGCATCTCGCCTGTTCTCATCTGTGCTTCCTGATATTTTCCGAGCTGCCAGTTCGACTCCGCCGCCTCCCGCAGGGCAAGACACTGTGTTTCGGTGTCTTGGATCTCCTTGGCAAGGACCATCGCCTTTTCATAATATTCAAGTGCTTTCGGGATATCATTGTCGTGAGCGCGGTAGTATGAACCAAGTGCGCAGAATAATTTGGCTTCTCGACGGGGTGAGATCAGGATTTTTAACTTCGAAAAGCTCACCTTCTTCAGACACATCAGCCGCTTCCCTACAATGTTGAACAGCATTCTCTTCCAGAGCTTCGGTGTCCGGGATGGAGTGATATTGCCATGATAACATGAACTCCGTAAGATACATCGCGTGCAAGCGATGGTCGTCGAGGGACTCCACATATACGGGGACATGTTCCAGCATCCCCGAGGATCTTCGCTGAAAGATACGACAGAAGGAATCAAATATCATGATGCTGTATAGCGTTTGAGCGAGATCAGGCTCATTCCGATGCAATCCATGGCTAAGCACAGCGTGAAAATTCCCAACATTTGCAGTGATCCGCGGAGTGGTGGCGGCCGTCGAAAGATGATGGTAATCTTTCCAGAGGAGGATGAGACGGTGGAAGTGGCCTCGCAATGGACGACATGATGCCGGAGATGGGGGATCATGCTTTTGGACGTATTCGCGGATTGGGACAAGCACTCGCAAACGTTTGTCATGGTCGAGATAAACGAGGGACGTGCGGATGAGAGTCGTCCTGCTCCGACCCATTTCAGGAACCGGCAAGTCACACTGGAGCAGCTCGGCCTCAGAGATGCCGTCAGGTAAGAGCGACAAGAGACTGAGGAGCTGGTACGCCCCGGGAGAGTTCCGCATGCGCGGACTAGACAATGATAGCCCGATGGACAAATCCAAGTTCGAGCGTTTATCCAGACCTTCGGAAAAGAGTCTTGTTTTTTCCTCCTTCCATCGCAACAACACGGTTCCATGGCCTTCGAAGGCGGCTATGTTGGCTACGAGGTTGATGGCAAGTGGCAAATTATCTGTAAGTCCTAGAAGCTCTTGAACTGTGTCCGGATCACCCTCCAGATCGTCTGTGATGTCCGCGAACGTTTGCATAGCAGCGGCATTGCTCAATGGCTTGAGGGGCAGAAGAAACGGACGAGTCCATCGGACTCTCCCCGGTCGTTCCGCACCTCGCATGGTGATCTATTGAACGGTGAGAAAGAGTAAGAGGACCGTACATATAATGATACAGACCAAGAGAGCGAGATGCGGAATGTCTGTCAACAGCGATAGCAACTCCTCGACTTTACTACGTGAGCCAAGGGGTTCCCAGGACGTCTCGAGGTTGTCGAGAAGAATGACAGACGGAGGGCAGTCGGAGAAGTGGCGGAAGAGACGTTTTGAGGCGTTTCCAGAGGGTTCAAGTCCAATGTGGGAGACGACGATAGATATGAGGTCGTCGTAGTTCGCCGCCGATTCGCAAGATATAAAGTGACGGTGAACATATTTGGCGCTCACATTTGGATGGTGAAGGGCCGCTGTTGCTAGACTGGTCTTGCCAATGCCACCTGGTCCAAGAATTGCAACTCTGGCCGGATCGTGAAGTAGAAGATGGACCAATTCGTCCAATTGCTCACCACGACCATGAAATATTTTCGGGCTGGCGGGCAATAGGACCAGGGACGTGGTGCTAAAGCACTAGCCTCAAACGACGATACCAATATAAAGCTGGGACGCTCACCTATCTCCTAGATTGAACAGACTTTTGCTGGTCTATCCTCGGCTGTCAACTCCACGGCTGCCCAATCGAACTGCATGCAAACCTGAGAGAGAGCATCTGATTCCGAGACTTCGTACTTTCCAGCAAAAAGTTCGACCAGCTCTTCGTGGCGCTTTTCGGCTCGCTTGCGAAGATCCGCAATTTCAGTCGTTGCTACAAGAGAGCTTCCAACCTGAAGATGATCAGACCGAGTTAACAACAGGGCCGGTCCCATTGACCTACCCCAAACACCTCCAGGGCGTGCCTCAATCCCGAGTTGCATGCCTCGAGTTGTGCCGTGTTCTCACTCTGGCGGAACAACCGCTTGAATTTACTGCCGTTCTGTTGTGCTTCGATGAAGGAGTGTATTTTTTGTAGCGTGCTGGTACATATGTACATCAATACTTTTATGGAAGAATAAGGGAACCGACTCAGCAAATTTCCCAATATTGTGGAGGGTTGCCGGTGAAAGACTGTCTCCATCATCAGAATTGAGACACAATTTCAGAATGACCGAGAGAAGTTCGTCGATGTGGGCAACCATACGCATGCATTCATCTTTATTGGTTTTAACTGTCTAAAAAGACACATCTGAGCACGCATATGGATGAGGTCGGGGCATAGTCACTTGAGCTATACTCAGAATAGATGAGCTGACAGCCGCAATCGTGCCTAGAAATGGTATTGATGTCGAATTTGAGATGTCCCGCAGCGCCGAGGTGGCTGCCGTCGCATACTTCAGAACATTCACCCCCTTTGCCGAATTTGCGAGGTGGCTGGTGTAGAATGACATTGCCAGCGACCACGTAACACGGCAGCATATCGGCTGACTATCCGTTGCGCTCCTCCCACTGCCAGAGTTTTCTATCACTTCTTTCGGAGGCGTCTTCGTGGGAGTGATCTTGACTTGCCTGTCCACAGCCAAGTGGCGTTGGACAATAATAATATTCTGCCACAAGGTCAATGGGAGTCCGGAAATGGCCCAGCATTTGGATTTGAAGCTGGGGGAGCCTCTTGCTATGCACGGTTTTGGAAGGAGATTCACAAATGGTAGTGTGGGATCGAAAGAAACTCTAGATGCCGATATCTGCCAAATGTCCTATCACAGGACGGAAGTTTTCGCCCATCATGGGGCCCAGAGTATTCACCTTCCCGAACTTGTGTAGCCTCCAGAGACATTCAAATTTCGCCTCAACTCCGACTCCTAACAAGTTTTGGTTTGCTGAGGCGGTAGATTTTATTTGTTGGTTGCATTGAGTGGCATCCACCGGAGCAGTTCGAGGCTTGAATCTCAAAACTTCAAGGACAGTGCAAGTGCAAAGAAGCAGGTTTCGTTCAATGAGAACGACATTTTGGGTCACATCAGTCACTAGTACGACGTTTTGTCGGACACGTGATTATTCACGTGCGTGAATAGTAAGGAAACGGAAATTTAAACGATCGCGAACACCAAACAAATGAAATGAAATGAAAACGGGACGGGCGGGACGGGACAGACGGGGGAGAGAGAGAGATAGAATAGATGGGGGAGGAGAGGAATGAGAGGAATGGAAATATGATGGATGGATTGGATGGATGAAAATGAAAGCGGGACTTCAAACCACGAATGAGGGATGGACGAGGGAGGGAAGACACTCCATAGAGGCATAGAGGGTTGACTCACGGTGGCATTGGATAACGATAAGGGAGTGGTCGCGGGTAGGAGGGGAGATCGGTAAGGAGCGAGTGAGGAGTATTATAAGGAAGTACTCTGTTGGAAAGGCCCAAAGGCGCTCTACTTATATACCTACCTACCTAGAAAGTGATATCCGACAGGTTGGGTCAAATAGAATCGCTCAATGATCACCGAACTCAAATCCCTTAAAATAGGTGGTCGACCCTTACTTTGAGTAAGCGGACAGAGGCTCAAATACCCAATCGGATAAGAGCTAACTCAAATCCTTCGACTCTGAATCCCACACTCAAATCCGTTGTAACAGAACAAAGAGTACATATCTCCCGATCCGTTTTTCAGAGATTTTCGAACACCCTCACAACAGAAGACAAAACAAAAAGTCGCAATTCACTCTTTTCTAAGTCAGAGCTAACTTTTCACTCAGGACTTAGATCACAGGGCAAAGGAGTACTTTTTGAGTAGGTAGGTACTTACAGGTATATTACTAGGAGCTACGTCCAACTCAATTTTTGTTAAACGATATTCGCTACATACCTGTTTTGAGCCGGCTTGACTCAAATGGGCCACTTTATTTGAGAAAACCAAACATGGCTTTCTTTTGAGCCTTTGAGATTTAGCCAGGCTTGACCCCACGGTGGCAAGCGCCCAAGTACGGGACGACGCCGGCAGCGACGCGGGGAGTGCCGGCAGCCGGTCCTGCGGCCCTCGCGTTTATGCTCCTTACAGGCAACCAGATAGAGCGCGCCAGCGAGGTAGCCATGGACGGCGGGTACCTTAAGCTCGCGACGCTCATTTCCCAAGCTGGTGGCGATTTCGAATTTCGCGAGGATTTGAAGGAACAACTGGAAATCTGGCGCGAGCAGCGAGTAGATCTACACATTGACGAAAGCGTACGGAAGGTCTACGCGCTGCTCGCGGGTGTTATAGATGCTAGTGTCGAGGGATCCAAGGGAGGTGGGCAGGATAAGTGTGCGGATGTCGACATCGTCGCTGGCCTCGACTGGAAGCGGGTCTTTGGACTTTGTAGTTTTCGGAGCTTGTGGACACACCCGTATCTAAGGTGTTTGAGGCGTACAATTGGCTTGTCAAAGAGCAGACACCTACGCGGAAAATACCAGGACCCGTCCCATGGTACGAGGAGAATTCGATAATACCCAAGTCTCGATGGAAGCTTCCATCTCCGCCTACCGCCCCAGATGCGTTGTTCTCTCTAATACGGCTGCACGCAGAGCCATCATGTTCGCTGTCGCATGTGCTTACACCACTATCGTTTGGACCGTCCCCGTTGGACTATTCGCTGCCATGGCATCTCTATATCATCCTCTCGCGGTGTATGCGTGTCCGCGACTTTGCTGATCGGGGTGATCCTGGAGTTCAAAGAACATCACCGTCGTCATCCCAGGAAGACACCGAGGAAACTGGCGTAGAAGGTCACAGTCCCAGTGCGGATCTGCTAACAAGCAGCTATGCATTTCAATTAGAACATGAAGGCATGATTCAGGAGGCACTTTTCGTGCTTCTTCACATTGAAGGTTCAGCGGGGTGCATTCATTTCGGTTCAATTGCCAGTTTATTTGCTCATTTGACACAGGAGGAAGAAAGCGATCAAGGACCTTCTCGCTCGGTGTGGCGGTTTGCCCGCACGTCGGTATCTACCGATGGGCCGACAGCGTCCTGAAGCCATGCCGATAGTGCAGCCTTCCGGCGGAGGGCAGCTATGCGTGCGGATGTCGGGAGTCACCGAGTCACCGAGGCGTAAATTTAGTGGATCGAAGAGCGCAGAACCTAAGCGGAACAGAGACGCCTCATAGGAGCGGTCGGTCGGGGGAAATAAGCCGGAAAAGGAGGAGAAGTGCAAGTCAGTGGAGGAGGGGTTCGAAAATGGGATGGTCGTCAGAGTCGATGGGAGAATGGGATAGTTGATGTTGGAGAAGCTTGACGGAGAGGGTACTGGATTCGCAGAGAGGAACCTTCGTCTTGAATAATGTAGAAGAGTTAGCCGAGGTTTTTCTGTGGGCGCGTTACAGGCACAACCTCAACACCAAGGTTGTAAACTCACGTGGGCGAATACGGAGCGCACAGGGTGCCAGGATGGATCAGTGTGCCCCCAGGACCCCATCCAACGCGAAAAGAACGACCAAACGCCAGTCCCGCATCTACGAGAGCTGCTTCACATCCTGTCACGGCAGACTCGGAACTCTCTACACGAGCGTATTTCCGGGATAGTCGATACGCCGGGGGTTCTATGTCATGGGCAAAGGACGCGCGCTAGAGGATGGGACGTTGAACAATGTATTCAACGACACGTTAATCTCACGAACCGTACCTCCTTTGACTCGAACCGCACACCATCTCCGTCCGAATCGCGACTATGTTTGCGATTCAGTGGTTGTGGCACTTGCAGGTAGAAGCGTGCTGGCTTCTCGACAGCTCTCATTGCTGCTGCCTCTTCTGGAACACGAAAGAGGGACGTCTGCATTACGTGCATTTTCTGAGGGTCCACGCCGATATGTTGCGCCCAAGGAATGAGGGTAGGGTCTCCGCGAGGCCTAGAGACTTCGTGTGCATACATAATGTCTCCGTTTTCATCCTCCACAAGACCATTCCGCGGCTTCGGTCGCGTTATCAGGTCCTCCTCGCGAAGGTCTGAAGACACCGAGCTGGACGATTCATCGTCACTGTCATCCTCCGGCAGGTCCGGTGCCTGCTCGGCGATTTTTTCCTCGTCAGAGGGAGGCTCGTCGTCGCTGCTGCTATCGCTGGTGTATGCGCGAAACCGAGCCATTCAGCAGTGGAAACGGAGTAAAGACTTTGACAGTTCAAGTCGCTTGCTAGCGTGATCACAGTGCGGCCAAGCTGGCACAAACAGTGTTCTTTTTGTTCGCAGTCTATTGTGCGGCAAACTAGTTACAAGAAGATAAAACGAAATCCATTATCGCAGAGCAAGGTATGAGTAATATAGAGAGCACAATCAGTAGAAACCAGTCATTTGCTGCAAAAACACTGAGCACATTCAATTCGTGGAGATGAAAAAAGACTTACAGGCATCATGCCGTTCATATGAGGAGGTGCTTGACCAACGAAACTACAATGAATGTCAGAGGGTGGTGTTGGGGACCAATGCCAAAGTAGACATACCCAGTCGGGCCATTCGTGATCATTAGACCGGGATTGATAATGCGAGCCTCGGTTTCCGCCTCCTCCTTCTGCACATCTGTCTTCGAGCGCTCCTTGACCTCCTTCTCCAGTTCTGCCAGCTATCGGACACAAATGGGAATCAACAAAGAAGAGCCTTGACGGGAAGTCGAACGTACCTTGGTGACGAGAGACCGCTGTACCTGGAGACACCAAGCTCGGCAGTCGTTCCAAGCTCCAATCGAGACCCGCACCGCCCACCCTTTGGGCCCGCGCGAACATGGACATCCCGCGGCTGGATGTCGGCGGCGTCGACATCGAGCGTGGCAGTGGCGGCGGCGGCGAGGGTACTCGGAGGAGCCGACGTGTTCATGCCGAGCACATCCGCTGACACCGAGCGCGCGATGCCCCTCGAGTCCTTCTTCTTCAGCGTGCCCCCGGCGTGATCGTGCTCTTCGGGCGCGCAATATCACTCTCCTCGGGCTCGGGTCCTTGCACGCGCACGCGCAACCCCGCAGCCGCAAACACACGTTTAACCCACGCGTGGCCTCTCGCACTTTGCATGCGGTGCGCATACGTGCAACGCAGGGAGGGGGTGGCCTCGGCTCCAACACTGCGGAGGAGATAAGTCAGTGGAATGATGGAGAGAATAAAGGGCGAGAGAAACTCACGTAACCTCAAACACCCACTCGCCGCCCAACAGCTCGATATCCCCCCCGCGCGCAGCACCACCGCAAGCGGCCCGTGCGTTACGTATGCGGGGTCGGCGTGTGGGTCGGGGGTGGGGTCGTCGTCGTTGTCTTGGTCGGCGGCGTCGGAGATTCGTGTAGGAAGTTGGTTGCACCGGGGAACGGGAAGGAGAAGTACGCTTCTGCTTGTGCGTGCGCCGTGCTCTCACTCAATCTTGCGCGTAATCTTGCGCGTGACTGAGGATCCACGCTCCCCTCCTCCTTCTCCTCCCCCTCCCCACCAGCAGCACAAACGCCAACTCATCCCCAGCGCAGCATACACCCCCTCCGCGGGGCGCGGGTCGACGAACATGCGCACGCTCGCGAGGGAGCCGAGCAGAGTGCGTTTCCGCTTCGGGTGCTCGTGCTGGACGTACGGGTGTCCTTCGTCTGCGGCGCGCGCGTGTGCCGCTGGCGGATGCGGGGAAGAAAGCGAAGGCAGGTAGGGATCGCCCAAATCAAATCCTCCTTCTCCCTCCCCTCCTGCTTTACACGCACAATCCCCCTCCTCCCCAACCAACTCCGCTGGAAACCCAAACGACGCGAGGCACCGCGCGATGAGCGTGTGCGCGCCGGGGGCGACGAGGAGAAGGTGCGTTTCCGTTTCTGCTCATTCTTCCGTCTCCCGAGTTCGGCGTGGTCTTCGGCTGGGCGTAGCGCGAAGTCGGAGCCGGCGTGCGCCTGCATGCGAACGCATCGTCAGCGAGTTTCTGGAGGACGAAAAAAAAACTCGAAAGAAACGAAAGGAAGAAAGGAAGGAAACAACACCCACCTCACCATCGACCCCGTACACACCCGTGCCGCCTACGCGCCGCTGCCACCTTCCTCTCCTTCTCCGTTTCCCTCTTCCCCCTCGAAACCTCCTTCCTCCGCACACCCACACCCGCCCACGTCCTCGTCAGCGCGGTGTGATTCGCCGCTGCGCAGGGACTCGCTACTCTCGCGCCCGCGCCCACGTCCGCCCGCTAAGCCCTCGAGATACGCGAGCGTGACGGACCTCGGGTGGGGGTATTCGGGCTCCGGTTCGCCGGGTGAAGAAGCCGCGGGAGGAGGGGAAGGGGCCGAGGCTGCACCTGCACCCACCACCTCCACGCCCTCGCCCTCCTCCTTCGTCAACACACCCCCGCCGCCGCCGCTAACGGAACAGAGTCCGCACCCGCGTCAAGCGCCAACAGCACGCCAAACGACACCCGGCGGCGGCGCGCGCGAGGGCGGCGGGGGTGGGTCGGTGGGGGCACGAGCGGGGGAGGGGGTGGGTTGGCCGTGGTTTTGGGTTTGCAAGAAACGGGGCTGGTTTGAGTTTGGATTTGGTGGGAGACGCAGGGGCGGCCGCGGCAGGGGGAATGCAGGTGGGCCTGCGCGGGGAAGAGGGCGCGAGGGAAGCAGGCGGCACGCGGGTGAGCGGCGAAGGCTTGTGCAGTGACGCGTCCGGGACAGAAGGCGGCGAGGGAAACGCGGACGGCTTCCGCGCGACACGGGCGAACACAGGGGGCTCGTCGCGTCCGTCTCCCCGCTCGACAACGACGCGGTGGTGCAATGGGAGTAGGGGAGCCTCAGAAGAGGAGGGTGAGAGCGGCAACAAAGACGGTGACGAGGAGTGAGACCCAGATCGCGCGGCCGAAGAGGAGTTTCTTAACGTAGGGCTCGCGGATGCGAAGCGTGCGGAAGGGTGTGGTCTCCGACTGGCCGAAGACGACGAAAATGGGTCCAGCTCGTATTGGTGCGAGACGAGGAAGAGGACAGCGAGGGAGAGAGAAGGGGATGAAGAGCTGTAGGATCAGGATTAGTATGCACACAAATGAATAGATAAGAGGTGGACGCACGAAGAATCACTTCGAATTGGGATGCACGTCGAGGAAGATGAGGGAGAAGGCGGACGCGAGCCCGATCCACAGCGTGAGTAGGTCTGCGATGAGGCGCACGAGGGCGAAGACGGGGGTGAGGAGTGAGGTTGCCAAACGCCTTGGAGTGCAGGAAACGCGGGAAAGCGTTTTGCATCATGGCGCGGAAGCAGTATTCCTTCTGCGCAAGGAAGATGTCGGGGATCTGAGCCATGAGGTTCAGCTCCGCAGCGGTCCTGGGCTCCTGCTTCGCGGTGAGGGGAAAGGAGTGGATGTGCAGAGGGGGGTGTAGGTATATCTCGTGGTTCTCCGTCGAGTTTACCGTGTTGGCGGCGGGTGAAAGGTACCGGTAGAGAATGCGTTCGGCCGACGCGATGAGGTTGAACCGGGTGATAGCGGCGGAGCGGGGGATGACGGTCGGGGCTCGCGAGGCGCGCTTCATGGTGAAGAGTGTCGGCGTGCGGCCGTTTCCGCTGACACCAAACGGCGAAGTGGATCGCGCCCCCGAGTACGGACGTTGATGCCACACGGGTGTGCTCTGACTGTACGGGACGCGGCGAGGTGGTCATTCCGCCGTGCTTCTCGTCGCTCTCTGCGAGATTGCGCTTGCCCTGGTCGTTGAGCAACTCGTTCGTACTCGCCGTACTTCGTTTGGTGGCAGCTCCCGCTGCTTCAGGGCTCATTCCGACCACGGTGCCATAGATTGAGCCGCGACGGAGGGCATAGTCCCAAATATTGGGGCCAATGGCATGGGCACGGGCGAGGGCGGCGAGGGCCTGCGTAGGTCATTAGCAATTAGGCGTTATACAGTTACAGCGAGGAAAAGACACGGACAGGCGGGACCATCGGGGGATGTGTACTGATTGTGGCTTGCGGACGCGGGTGGGGGACGCAGGGGCGGGATGGAGAAGACGGGCGAGGCGGGTGTGCGTTGGTGTGCTTGGTGTCGAAGATTTAGATTAACATTATTTGACTGCATCCTTCGACGCGTGTAATGTGGCTGCGGCGAGGCGGAGGGTAGCTGAAGCTCCGTTTGGTACAGCTGAGGCAAGGTTGCGACGACTGGCGCTTCATCGTAGTCGGCGTCGAGGCACATTCGTCGGCGTCGGCGTCAAGGATGGGCGGTGGCTTGCGGTGGACGCGCAGGGACATGATGAGCGCAGGAGGCGAGAAGAGGCAAGGCAAGTAGCTAGCAGTTTGGTTGATGGCTCGTCGTGCGGATTGTTCCTGCGTCCTCGTCTATTATCGCACGAAGAATCCGAGCGCCGCTGCCGGCTCTTCTGCGTGTCGGGGTGCAGTCGATTTTCAAGGTCGATGTTGAAGGCGCTAACAACACAGCAAATAAACACATACATAGTACCGATCAAATCTGTGAACGAAGCCAAGACATGGATCCTATATGTACGCATACTTACTACAGGGTAATTTGGATGTACTTTTGATATGGAGCTATGATACAAAGGTTTTATATGAAGCTACGAGTCGGAGTAAGAAAGTAAGAATGAGTGTGCCAATCATATGCTACAGTGAATGACGGTATCGGAGAAATAATCGGAAGCGAGGGATAGCAAGTGATTTTGTTGATGTCGGGGAGTAGCGAGTGAATATGAATACGCTGGGAGAAGATAGCAGGGTGCTGGATGAAGCATGAAGTTTGCGCAACGCTTACGACTCTTCGGACACGGACGCCGCTTCGGTGTGGAAGGAAGTGGCAGCAGATGCGGACGTCGGGGCGCCGACGGGTCCGTTCACGTTGGTGGGCGCGGCGGCGGTGAAGGCGGGGGGAACAACGGAGGTTCTGGTACCAGTCTGAGCCGGAAAGGCAGGCGTGGGGACAGGCGTAGGCGTCGCGTTGGCGGGAGAAGCGACCGGCCCGTTCAAGTTGGCGGATGTAGCGGCGCCGATGGCGGTAACGGCAGCAGGAGTCCCAGTTGCTGTCGTCTGGGCAGGGAGGCTGGGGGCAGAAATCGCCCCGATCACGGGCGTGGAGAGCGATACGGCTGCACCCTGGGGTAGGTACGCCGGCTGCGTGATGGCTACATGGTATGGCGGGGGCGGCGGCGGCGGGTTCGAATAGGCCGGAGGCGACGCGGGCATTGGGAGCTGCGCGGGGCCGACGTGGTATGGATGCGATTGACGATGACGGGTTCGGCGGGTGCGAATAGCAGGCATATTACTGCTGATGCATGAGGATCCATGGGACACCATGGAATAAATCGACATACCGAGTTGTCAAAGATTGCGTTGAGCGGGGGGAGTATGGTTTTCGTTTATACTGGCTGCAGTGCAAGTAGAAGCAGCGTGCTGGAAGGAGACAGGTCATGGAAAAATACAAACCTAACACGGACATACGAATCAAAATACTGGCGCCCACACGTTGGCTTCACAGAACTTGGGGAGAATTGATTTTTTGGATCGGAGTTTTTTTTATTCAGTTGAGGCCGGATACCTGGAGTATGACTACACCATTTGGACACACATGGTTTTTTGATTGCCTATGCTGGCTGGGCTTTTTCTCTTTGACGCGGGCAATTCAATGCTTCTGCTCCACATGGGCTAAAATCGGTGATAGAAACAGCTTTCTTGAGGATTTGTCTTGGTGCGTCCGAACTTCTGGCATCCGAACTTCTGGCAGATGTTTCAAAGGCAGCACAGCTCAAGACCTCACATATTTTATATTATTCCAAGGACATTCCAGCCAGATACTAGTTTTGAAACGGGGTGCTTGACATGGATTGGGGACCAGGGTGTATCCCCTGCACCTGCCCATGGACCATGAGATCATCTAGAAAAACAGAATCCAAGGAGCGTACCACACGGAAGAAACAGTTTATGTGTAAACAAGGCTGCATGCCTTTTTAGGCTACATGGACGTGTACATCCAAGATGGGATTCCGTTGTTGATCATTTCACGTGCTTCCAAGGCTGTGCTCAGACATCCCCAACTCGGCATCGGCACGGACACCGCTCGTTCCATGCCTACGTCGGGTCCACAGCAGATCAGAGTCAAGGACAGTGACAGCAAAGCAATCATTCCGAACAGTAGTGTGCACCAAGCTCCGAGTCGAGTTCCAAGTTGGGCTGCAAGCGTCGTCAGCTTTTACGATCATGCGAAGGCCGGTTTAAGGAGTGGCTGAGCCAGAGTACGTGAATGCGGATGGTCTCGACTCTGGAGGAAGGCTTCGGTTAATAGGCGATGCAAGCCACACCCACAGCCAACGCGGACTTGCAAGAGTTCAGTGAACTGAGTAAGGAATTATTGATCATCAGTATTTTCGTCGATTTGGCCTAAACCCCTAAATAGGAGCCTACTCTTCCAATCGCTGTTGCTCGAAAACTTCAATGACCATCAGTGGACTTTGGGAGGTACTGTTGTATACTTGGCTTTAGGAAAGTGTGCATTGAATGATGTGTTCACATCAGAAACTCGAACCTGCCTTGCAGAAGCGTTCGCTTCAAAACCTCACCGTGTCGGAAGGTTTTGAAAGGCTTCACAAAGGACTTCGATTGCGAGCGCTTAGGGTTGGTATAGATGCTAGGTCAGAGCTCTGCTGTCTATATGAAATAATCTCACTGCCTTACCGCAGCGTATGGCTGTCTGAATGTCCCAGCGACATGGTAACATCAGGTGAAAGCCCCGGGTTAGAAAGGCTATTCTACCAGCTTTGTGCCCTTCTCCGGCTCTCGGTGACTCCCATATTTGTATTCCCCGGACCAAATGGCCCAGGTTTTAAACGGGGAAAGAATATCAGCAAGACCCCTCATCCACTCACTCCTCAGTTGCGATGGCTCATCGAGGCATTTGGCTTCCATTGCCACAACGTGAGTTCGACATTGATGATTCTGGGAAATAACTTACACGGCTCATAGGCCCCCGGCGAGGCTGATGCTGAGTTAGCCTACCTCAACCGACTGGAGCTCATCGATATAATATTTACTATCAACGAAGAAGTTTTCATCTTCGGTGCTACACATGTCATGTATAGGTGCGGCCATCTTTACTGACGTCAACTATACTCACATGTATTAGCCCAGTGGAGGATAACTACCAGAAGGCTTACATCTACACCTCGGCGCGAATTAACCACCGCGCACATCTTCCCTCGGCGGTCCTTTTGTTGATGGCAATCTTGATTGGCGGAGATTACGATGAAATGGTAAGCTTGAACTCTCCCAATAGAATGGCATCAACTCGTTTCTCCCAGGGCCTCCCTGGATGCAGCGAGGACGTCGCATGCTCCCTGGCTCGGCGTGGCCTAGGGGATTCCCTTCTTTTCGCGGTGCAAACTCTAGGAACCACGGAACTCCGCGCCTTCTTGAACGTTTGGCGTAGCGCACTGTGCCGAGAGTTGACCTGAGCGCATGGAAATACTTCTGTTAGTGCACAAATGCCAGACACATTCCCAGATCCCGCAATCCTGGGTTTATATGTCCGACCCGTGACTTCATGGTCTTTCACTGATAGGCCAGGTGTCGATACCTCGGATTGGAACCCGGCTATTCCCGACATTGTTCATCTTGCGCGCTTGTGCGAGAACTTCTTTCCTTGGGGTAACGAAGCCGAGCTTCCTAATAAGCTCTTTCGTGTCTCCTTCCTGGCCTAT